>JAYESD010000002.1:223178060-223755004 GCA_036927565.1 Tuctoria greenei | reverse complement strand
GAAGAAGAAGAAGAAGAAGAAGAAGAAGAAGAAGAAGAAGAAGAAGAAGAAGGGCTTTACAGGTCGCTAACTGGTGAACAGTTTTATCTCCGCACTCCAGGAACTTGGCTCAAGCGACGTGGACATTGGAAGTGACAAAGATGAAGATGATTTGGCCAATTTATGCTTCATGGCGGGTAAAACAAGATCAAGATCAAGTCAGGAGGATGCAAAACACAACAGTGACGACGATGAGGTATGTTCTACCTGTAATGAAATGTGTGATGCAATTTCTCGTGCAACTATTATTGTTAAGAAAAAGGACAAAAAGCTTAGGGATAATCCTGCTAAAATTGAATCACTAGAATCTGAAATCAACCATTTGAAAACCTTGATTCCTAGCGATGATTCTTGTCCCTCATGTGATTTAATCTATGAACAATTGTTCACACTAAAAACTACGCACTCCTCCACTCTAGATAGACTTGAACTTGAAATTGAAAAGAACAAAAAGCTTGCTGCACTTGACATTGGAAACTTAAAATATGCTTCTTGTTCTACAATTGATTTGCATTGTTCTAGTTGTGATGATCTTGAAAAGAAACTAAAAGATTCTATGAATGAAATTTCAATATTGAATAATGCTTTACGTTCTCATGAAGTTAAATTGTTCCAATTGCAAATTAAAAAGAAAAACTTCATGTAAAAATTGCCTTGATCTGTCCAATAAACTTGATAACATGCATAGGACATTAGATTGGTTTTGTAATGGGAATAAGAACCTAAACTTGCTGCTGAATTCTTCCAAGTCTTGCAATGGTAAAACTGGTTTAGGTTTTGATTCTCATGCTCATGCTAAGGCACATCCACCTAAAGTTGTAAAGTCATTAGGAAGTGGTTTGATTCAAACAGTTTCAAAACAAAAAGAAGTGGTTTTCAAATCTGTGGGGGTGTTATCTCATTCGGTTTCAAATAAAAATGTTGTTTGCTCATCTAGACATGAACATAAAGTTAAATTTCATTGTACCTACTGTGGTAGAGATGGTCATGTCATAGATTTTTGTTATAGACTAGCTAAACAACAGAAAAGGGAAAGAATGATTGCTAGATCTCATAACTTTCATGCAAAATTTGCTGCACATATTAAACCGAATGCCAGGAATATGCAACCTGCTGTTATGAGTCAAAAACATTCAAAGTTTACCTCCGGACCTTCTGTTTTTGCCTCCGGAGCTACCGATTTTTTGTGCTACACAAGTAACACCTTATAGGTCAGTAGTTAAGAATAAAAAACCTCAAACTTTAACTCATAAACCTGCTGTTTTATCTCAGCTTTCGCATGTTTTTCCTGCTGCACGTCGTGTGACTCAGTACTGGATACCTAAATGCCTTTTGACTAAGCACAGTATTGAGTCATCGATGTATTGTGGTTCTATGTAGGTTACATGCTTGAGGAAGGAGAACATTTGGATTGTGGATTCAGGTTGCTCATGCCACATGATCGGTAACAAAGAATGGTTCTCCTCCCTCTCTTTTGTGTCATGTGTAGAGAATGTTACTTTTGCCGATAATACTTCAACTCCTATAATTGCTAAGGGTTCGGTTAGAGTAAACGATCACTACACATTGAAGGATGTTGCACTTGTAAAAAATTTGAAATACAACATGCTTTCTGTTTCACAATTGCTAGATGAAAATCTGGAAATTATTTTCAATAAAAACTGCTGCAAAGTTGTAGGTTCAAATAGTGAGCTCATTTTTAACATGTCTCGGTTTGGAAGAGTTTTTAAAGCTGATTTTGTTATGTCTTCCTCTAAGCATAGGTGTCTAGTTGCTAATGATTCAAAGGACTTATATTTTTGGCATCGTAGACTTGGTCACGTAGGCTTTGATCACCTAACGTGTGTTAGTGCTCTTGATCGCATACGTGGGCTGCCTAAGCTTAAAGGGGACAAAGAAATTGTGTGCTCTTCTTGTAGACATGCTAAGATGGTTGCAGGTTCACATACTCCTCACACAATGATCATGACACATGGACCGGGTCAACTTTTGCACCTTGACACCATAGGACCTTCACGTGTTCAATCCTACGGAGGTAAATGGTATGTTCTAGTGAATGTTGACGATTATTCTAGATACTCTTGGGTTTACTTTATGGCATCTAAGAATGAAGCTTTTAGTCACTTTAGAACATTATTTTTAGATTATCAATTATCACCCAGGATCTTTAAAAGCAATTAGAAGTGATAACGAAACTGAATTTAAAAATCAATCTTTTGATCACTTTTGTACTGAAAATGGAATAGATCATCAATTTTATTCACCATATGTACATCAACAAAACGGTGTTGTAGAAAGAAAGAACAGAACCTTAGTTGAGATGGCTATGACTATGCTTGATGAATATCAAACTCCTAGGAAAATTTGGGCTGATGCAATTGCAACCGCTTGTTATGTCTCAAATCGTGTTTTCTTGCGCGCAAAGCTAGGTAAAACACCATATGAGCTCCGGTTTAGACATAGGTCTAGTGTTACACACTTTCGGGTCTTTGGTTGCAAATGCTTTATTAAGAGACATGGTAATCTTGATAAATTTGAACCTAAATCCATTGATGGTTTGTTTCTTGGTTATCCATCTCATACTAGAGGCTACCATGTGCTTTTACTTGACACTAACAAAATTGTGGAGACTTGTGAAGTGTCTTTTGATGAAGCTAGCCCAGGTACTAGCTCAAACATTGCAGGTCCAGATCCATATCCGCAGGGGGAGAGCATTTTCGTTGAAGATGAGGAAGAATTGGAGCTGCTGCCAAAAAAATCAGCAGCTAAAGACTTTGATTCAGCTCCGGATGTTAATTCTCAACCAGCATCGACAACCATCAGTGCTGATTCAGATCTTCCTCAAGTCACAAGCTCATCGATTTGTGATGAACATGAAGAAGAAGTAGTTTGTGAGACATCTGTTCCCTTACGGTTGTACAAAGATCATCCCTCGCAACAGATAATTGGAAGCTTGCACGAACGAGTCACACGAGCCAGGTTTTGCGATCCAAACTCTCATGCTCATTCTGCTTTTGTTGCTTCTTTTGAACCCAAAGATATATCACACACACTCACTAATGAATCTTGGATTATTGCCATGCAAGAAGAGTTAGAAAATTTTGAAAGAAATAATGTTTGGAAACTTGTACCTCCACCTCAAGGTCACACTTTAATTGGAACTAGATGGGTGTTTAAAAATAGACAAAGTGAGGATGGGGTTGTGGTTAGGAATAAGGCTAGGTTGGTTGCTCAAGGTTTCACTCAAGCTGAAGGTCTAGATTTTGATGAAACTTTTGCTCCTGTTGCTAGATTAGAAGCCATAAGAATTTTGTTAGATTTTGCTGCATATAAAAGTTTTAAGCTATATCAAATGGATATTAAAAATGCTTTTCTTAATGGCTACATAGATGAGGAGGTTTATGTAAAACAACCACCAGGTTTTGAAAATCCAGATTTTCCTAATCATGTTTACAAACTATCGAAAGCCTTTTAAGGTCTCAAACAAGCCCCTAGAGCATGGTATGATAGGTTAAAAAAATTCTTACTTGAAAAGGGGTTTACCATGGGCAAGGTTGATAAAACTCTTTTGTGCTTAAGTATGGCAATGACTCGTTATTCGTTCAAGTGTATGTGGACGATATTATCTTTGGTTGTGCTTCTCATGATCTTGTGTCCATGTTTTCAGCTATGATGAGTTCAGAATTTGAGATGAGTATGATGGGAGAACTCACGTACTTTTTGGGGCTGCAAATCAAGCAAACCAAGGAGGGTACCTTTGTGCATCAAACGAAGTATACAAAAGATCTCCTAAGGCACTTCCACATGGACAAAAGCAGGCCTCTTCGGACACCAATGGGAACAGCAACAACACTTGAACTTGACGAAGATGGTGAACCCGTGGATCAAAAAGAATATAGAAGCATGATAGATTCACTTTTGTACCTCACAGCATCAAGACCGAATATACAATTCAGCGTATGTCTTTGTGCACGGTTTCAAGCCTCCCCACGTGCTTCACATCGTCAAGCCGTCAAAAGAATTCTCAGGTACTTACATGGGACTCAAGAATTTGGCATTTTTCTTCCTTCTTCCTCAACCGTTATTTGAAAGCTTTTTCTGATGCTAATTTTAGAGGTTGTAGGATTGATAGGAAAAGTACTTCCGGTGCCTGTCATTTTCTTGGTAATTCACTTGTTGATTCGTCCTCTAGAAAACAAAATTCAGTTGCACAATCCACAACCGAATCTGAATATGTAGCTGCTGCTAGTGCTTGCTCACAAATTCTTTGGATTGTTCAAACACTTAAAGACTATGGGTTGATCTAGATAGTGTTCCACTGTTTTGTGATAACACTAGTTCCATTTGCATTGCTAAAAACCCTGTGCAACATTCTATAACTAAGCACATTGATATTAGGTATCACTTTCTCCATGATAATGTTGAAAAAGTAAACATTGTGCTTCACCATGTAGATACCGAACAACAATTGGCTGACATTTTTACAAAACCTTTGGATTTCACTCGTTTTTGTTTCATTCATAGTGAAATAGGGGTTATGCATCCTCATGGCTTATATTGAGGGAGAGTTTTCAAACTTGAGAAGTATATGTGTGAATCTGAAATTAAAATAATATGAGCATAGTATTTCATACATATATGACTTTGTGATTCCTTTTACATGCTAAAAGTTCTTACTACATTACTCGTGTTATAGATTTTGTAGTTTTTGCCACGTCTAGTAATTGGAATAATTACTTACACTAAATCTGGTCATGGTCGAACTTTCTTGCTGTTTTGAACTTGTTGCATGCTCACAAGTGCTTTTAATCATAAAGAATTAATCAAGTAATCAACTAACATGTTGAGTTTTTATGAATAAACAAAAGTTGAGGAAAGATCAAGAGAATATGCATGCATCGCACTTCTTCTTTTGAGATGGCTTATCATTGCACTTAGATATGAACTTGGAAGAAGTTGTGTATGACTAAAACAATGTCCTTAAGCTTCTGATTGTCAAATGATATAGGCTTGGCTTGGTTGGTTAGAATAAGGCAGATGCGCATATAATCTCTTGCAAATATCATATGATCTAAATTTGTGCTTTGAAAAATAATAAAATGCAGCAACAAGTGTCATGCTTTCAGGTATTGAAATAGTTAAGTTTGTGAGATCATGACTTGCTTAAATTGGAAAGTACATTTGATCTCTAGCATGGCTTACACTACTTTATGTATCTCATTGTTGTGATAGTGTAAGTTACTTGATAGTATGACTTGGATGAGCTTTGTTTTATATGTATATATTATAATATGTTCATAACAATTAAAATTTCTCTTTTGAACCTTGCTGAATTCATTGTAAAAGGAGGAGAGATAATATGGTGAATTGTGCAAGGGGGAGAACTATGTATAGGGGGAGAATTTGTTTTTCTTCTCATTTATTTCTGTTTTACAAAGGGGGAGAAATTTTTTTCAAAACTTTTAATGTGAATAAGCCAATGTTCGGATCTTAAGTGGTGTTGCCAATGCATTCATCAAGGGGAAGATTGTGAGACCTATGTGTGCTGAATACATTGGCTTGTACTGAATACATTGGCTTTGATGATAAAAGTTCTGAAATTCTGCTAAAACAACTCTTTTAGCAAGGACCGACTTTAGCTCCGAGCTTTTGCAAGGTCCGATGTAAGGTCCGATATGTTTTGCTAGGTCCGACTTATGTTGGTTAGCTCCAGCATATCTTTGTTAAGCTCCGACATGTTTCTCTAGCTCCGGCTTTTGGGTTAACTAGTTCCGACTAGTTTTGGTCAGCTCCAGCGCTAGGTCCGACTAGCTTTGGTTAGCTCCGGTGCTAGGTCCTACTAGTTTTTGTAATCTCCAGTGCTAGGTTGTACTAGTTTTGGTAAGCTCTTGCGCTAGGTTCTACTAGCTTTGGCAAGCCCCGACTCAAGCTCCGGTTAGCTTTGGCAAGGTTCGGAGCTTGATCGTAATGTTCCAAATTTTCATGTGAAATGTTTCGAACTTGCTTTACAGATATGGAAAGTTTTCATAGTATTCTTTTACTAAGTTTTTGGTGCATTTTGGTTGATATGGCTTATATCGTTTTGATATGCTTTGCAACATGCTTATGTGAGGTGCTTACATAAGGTGTTGTGTTCAGAACTGACTTGAGTCAAGTCGCGGACTTGGGCTCGTATGCATTGGTTGTTTATTCCTGTGCAGGTGTTGCTTGATTTCAAGACATGGTTGGTGACGGTATCTATTGAACTAGTCTTAGGAAGAAGATGAGGTTCAACAACCAAGTTCGGGAGGAATTGTGGTTGAGTTGATCGGGAGGTTGCGCAGCATGTTTGAATCAAGAGCAATGCATATGAAGGTATCGTGGACGTCATTGGAAGATGTTTGCACATGTGGAAGGAGTGCATGGACGTGGATACATGGTTCCAAGGCGTGATGAAAAGATGTGTACGTAAAGAATTGGTCGGAAAGGTCCAACCGACAAGGTTATGGACTCAGGCTGCGGCTGAGTCGGGTTTGACTCAAATATGGTAAGATTCGAGTTTGTTATGATAGGATTTCATGTGGGTCACAAATTTGAGTTGTTTTAGGAATGTGGGATACGTTACTAAGGTGTTTGGAAGTCTTAAGATTGCTTCTATCTGCGTATAGAAGAGTCCTAAGCAGTTATAGAAAGTTTCATTCGTGATCGGAGTAGGATTACAATCCTAGTTGAGATTGGGTTGGCCTAAGGGCTGGTTATATAAGCAAAGGAGGCCAGAGCTCATGGTTCATGACTTTGGGGCTGTTCCTCTTGTGTTTTATTGAATAAAATTCAAAGTTTGAAGGAACTTTTGTGCCTTGTTCGTCCGACTTGTTCCAGACAAGTTTTACTCGTCGAGTTCCTAGACAGCACTACCTTTCATCGGTGGTTTTATCATAACTCAAGTTTTATAGATCCAATTGACGTGATTCTTTTTGGGTTGTCTTCAAAAATTGATTATCTATCATATTTCTAAATTTCACGGTCATTGGATTTGTAGTTTCTGATCTATACGAGTTTCTGTGCAGCATTCCAGAACTGTTTTGTCGGGTAGGACAGATTGACCTTTGCTCGATCTTTCGATCATAACTTGAGTTTTTCTCGACGGATTTGAGTGATTATTCTTGTGTTTTCTTCGTGACTTGATTTTATCTAATATATATCACTTTTGTCACGGTGAAATACATTTAGATTAGTCTCACACATGATTTCTTTAACAGATCGTTTTTCTGCCGAAGGGGTTGGGATTTAACTGTTTCCGCTGCGTAAGATTTTTAAATCTACCATTCACCCCCCCCCCCCTCTGGTAGCTTTTCACGTGCTCTTCGATCCTACAGTTGACCAAGGCAGGGAAGGAGGATATGAGATACTTAAAACAAAATGTCAAGCAAATCTGTCAGAACCAGGAGATTGAACCCATTGGATCTCCTGTCATCTCCGAGGACTCTCCCTATGACTTCTCGGAGCTTCCACCCCTTTCACCTTCTAAACTTGCCTATTTTGGCATTAGAGGTACTTCGAGTGGATCCACTCCTCCTCCTCCTCAACCTGAAGATGAAGATGATGAGAGGACCGACAGTGACGAATGAGCCTCTAGATCCCTCCTCTCCTTCTTTTTGGTGCCTTGATGCAAAAGGGGGGAAATTGAGTGGGAGTCATTACTAGGTCCTAGCTGTAGGTTGCGAGAGAAGAGCTCTATTTGTGTTTCTTTTGGGTTGTAAAACTTTGACTGTGCTCTCTTATGCTATTGGACATGTGGTGTGAAACTATGACTTTGTTATGCTTATGCCTTATGTGTTATGCACTAAATTTGATATTTATGCTTGATAACCTTAATGCTGTCATGATTATGCAATTTACCTTATTCATATCAAGATTATTGTTCACACACATGTAGTTTTGCATCCCACCATAAAGGGTGCACATATGTCTCATATTTTCATTGCTAATTTGTTCCAAACTCATATGTGCACACCTTATGAAAATTATGCACTTTTAATCATATTTGTGAAATCTAAATTGGTTGTCATCAATAACCAAAAAGGGGGGGATTGAAAGTGCATCTAGGCATCCCTTGTGGGTTTTGGTTGATTTATGACAAGCAAATGATATCCAAACTAAATTGTTGAGATGAGCGCAGGTTTTAATGAAATTATGAAGAAAGCGCAAAAAGAAGGGAGAGTGACAAATCAAGTTGAAAGAAGCTCAATAAATTATTATAATACTCTTTGTGTATGGAGTGTGTTGGAGAAACACACCCCAAGAGCTCAAGTAAATTTTAATCACTCTCACTGAACAAAGTTATACAGGTCTGAACTAGTCTGATTTACCCCGGACTAGTCCGATTTCTCTCTGTCCAGAATGGACAAGTCCTCCCAGAGCGGACTTGTCTGCACAGTCCAGTTTCCACAGACCGGACTAGTCTGATATCACCACAGACTAGTCCGATATCTCTCTGACTACAATCGGACTAGTCCTCCCCAGTGCAAACTAGTCCTCAGCACTTCACAGTTTGTACGAAGTCAGACAAGTCCGATATCACCACGGACTAGTCCGATATCTTTCTGACCTAAATTGGACAAGTCTGATATCTGCACGGATTAGTCTAAAAACCTTCTGACTAAAATCGGACAAGTCCTCCAAGTGCGTACTTCTCCTCAATTCACTAAGCGTTTCACCATGGCCGGACTAGTCCAAACATCTCCAAAGACAAAAACGGACTAGTCCGCCCAGGGCCGGACAAGTCCGATATTTTAGGACACTTAGGGTTTCCCACACGCTGCACACCGGACTAGTCCGGAGTCCACCACGGACTAGTCCTATCTTTGTAAATCCTAACGGTAACCTTTGGAATCCCTAGTATAAATAGAGGTGCACGGCCCAACTATGATCTCTCTCGACCTCCTGCGCCGTCACACCTTCCAAGAGCCTAGAAAACATGTCTCTCCACACAATCCAACGCGAGAAAGATCAAATCCTTGAGGATTAACCATAGATCAAAGGAGAGACACATTCTTCACGACTTGAGCTCTTAGGTTTGATTCTCTCACACACTCTCACTGTTTTATTGCATACTTTTCGAGTGTGTTTGGTGGTGTTTGAATTGTAAATCTTGCGGAGCCCTCAACTTGTGAGAAGGCCCCTTGAACACGGTTATTCTTACCCCTTTGTGATTAGTGGAAGAGAGTCGCCCTCCATGGCGATTCGACGAGGGTAGGGCTGGTGAAGACCTGGTCCTTTCGTGGGCTCCTCAACGTGGATGTAGATTTCCTCTGTGGAATCAAACCATGGGATAAAAATTATTGTGTTCTTTGTCTTGTTCTTGTTCTTAATATTCATTGAAATATAGGGTTTCCTCAATCTATGTTAATTTACGTTAAAACTTTGAATCTAAATTTAACTTGTGTCAGATCTAGTTTTATAGAAGCAATACTCTGTACTTGTAACTCAATTTCCGCTGCATAGAGTACTTCGATTGAAATCACTAATCAAACTTGATCAACATAGTCCGCATACCCCGGACTAGTCCGCACACTACCGGACTAGTCCGATTTCTCTGTGTTTGATCAGTTTGCTAAGTGTTTCAGGTTCCGACTAAATATTCAAAAAGCCTATTCACCCCCCCCCACTAGGCTACATTCAGTTATCATTAACTTAGCTAAGGAATGACGGATCACACGCAATGCATGAGAGGTACAAGTTATTCCTTTCTGGCAAGAAGGTATGATACACCTTAGCCAAAGAATGACGGAACACACTCAAATTATGTTGAGTGCACGTCATTCATTTGTAGCCATGGGTTATCATTACCTTAGCAAAGGAATAACAAGGTACATCCAACCTATGGAAACCTTGAGAAGTGGATGAGCGACATCGACAACACCTCCCCCTCGACCACACTCATGGAACCCATGGAAAGCAACCCAACATCGACATTCAACCCTCCAATGTCAAAGTCATGCTCTAACAAGGTTAGGCCAACCTCATTACCTACATCTTTCATTAGGATTTCAGCTCCTATCGCGGATCTTGACCAAGAACAAGTTTGGAGGAGGACCCCACTTGAGGTAACTTGTATCACACATCATTTGCGTTCCTTTATTTTATTTTTTTCTTTCCAACACATTTGCATAATAATAATAATAATAATAATAATAATAATAACAATAATAATAATGTAGTATAGGTTAGGTTGATAAAATAAAGAATGTGCGGTAAGAATAGGTTTTTACTTTCCATAAGTTGAAATGATGAATAGTTGCTCTGTTTTATTTTCTCTAGTCTCTTGCATACAACTTAGTATTCTCCAAGTATTCCTGAAACTTAAAATTTGTGTGTAGCAAAAGCTAAGTCCAATTCTAGATTGTTGTGGGAAATGATATAGTAATAAGAGCTGCAAATATCCTAGTTGAAAGTGAAACTTAATTCACAGAAAAATTTAAAATGGAAGTTCCACATTTGATAGAAATTCCTACCAAAGCTAAATGATGATTTGAATTAGATAAACCTTATGCATATGCTATTTGCTTTCACATTCAGCTTGATCAAACTAGTATAGACCTATGTAAGAATCTTTCATTCTTTTAAGATCAAGATCACACGGGCACATGCTAAACTTTTACACTAAAAGTTAGCAAAATTTTATAATACTATTCCACCACAAAAAAAAAATACTCCATGATTTTTATGCATAATACTCTCTCAAAATTATTTGAAAAAAGGAGTAGAAGACATGACTAAAGAAAAAGAAAATGCATGCTCATGTACAAGAGCGTGAGAAAAAAAAGAAAAAAAGAGAGAATAAGTAGTCATGTTTCATCCTCACAAAAAGAGAGTGCATACAAAGAAGTCATCATCATATTCCCACTCTACAAATATCTCATCACACATGCACAATCTTAATCAAAAGTATGATTTGTTTTCTCCTAAGGCTTATTCTTTTGACTTAGCAATATATGTGTTGCAAATATGTCTACTCTTGATCTCTATCGAGCTCCACATACAAGCTTTATTTAGATATAGAACAAGAAAGGCATTGCCTTGGTGAGGATACAAATACCGCTTCTCACATAGGAGTGATTGAATGGATCATTTGAGGAACTTAAATCCAAACACCATTTTAAATTCTCCAAAAATGTGAGTGGAACTCATACATTAGATGAAGCATGCTCATGTTGTTGTTCTGTCTTTCAACCACCCAAGAAAAGGATGAGGCATAAGCCCCATAAAGACTAAGAAAAAGGATGAGGTATCATAGACAATTTATTCAATGCAAGGTAGAATATTTAGCTGTGCACTTGATACTTTTGCAAAATAAGATATTGCAGCAACTCCTGATCAACAACCTAAGTCTTTATCTTTGTCTCGGGACGTGCAAAGGGTAAGCTTGGAAGAGTTTGTTGACGATCATTATATACCAATTTTAACCGTCGATATAACTCAATTATGTGAAGGAATGAATATTTATTACACATATTATAGCTAGAAATGACCTAGTTCCACTTGTACTTGAAGAAATTGGTGCATGCAGGTATTTTATACAGAATTGAACTGAAACAAAGTAATAGATCCTATAAATTATCATTCCAGTCAATAAAGAGTCGACATGTGGCACCACAAGGATCAAATGGCTCATAAACAAAAGTATCCGAGACCATTCAACGGTGTAACCTATATCAGTAAGGGGGACCCAACTGTTAGGAACTTGGAGAAAACACAGCCCCAACAGAGCTCTAACCAGGTCGGCCGGCCCTCCCTAGTCGGCCGACTTGGTCTTGGCGCCAGACTAAAGAAAAAGAAAATGCATGCTCATGTACAAGAGCATGAGAATAAAAAAAGAAAAAAAAAGAGAGAATAAGTAGTCATGTTTCAGCCTCACAAAAAGAGAGTGCATACAAAGAAGTCATCATCATATTCCCACTCTACAAATATCTCATCACACATGCACAGTCTTAATCAAAAGTATGATTTTTTTTCTCCTAAGGCTTACTCTTTTGACTTAGCAATATATGTGCTGCAAATATGTCTACTCTTGATCTCTATCGAGCTCCACATACAAGCTTTATTCAGATATAGGACAAGAAAGGCATTTCCTTGGTGAGGATACAAATACCGCATCTCACATAGGAGTGATTGAATGCATCATTTGAGGAACTTAAATCCAAACACCATTTTAAATTCTCCAAAAAATTGAGTAGAACTCATACGTTAGATGAAGCATGCTCATTTTGTTGTTCTGACTTTCAACCACCCAAGAAAAGGATGAGGCATAAGCCCCATAGAGACTAAGAAAAAGGATGAGGTATCATAGCCAATTTATTCAATGCAAGGTAGAATATTTAGCTGTGCACTTGATACTTTTGCAAAATAAGATATTGCAGCAACTCTTGATCAACAACCTAAGTCTTTATCTTTGTTTCGGGACGAGCAAAGGGTAAGCTTGGAAGAGTTTGTCGACGATCATTATATACCAATTTTAACCGTCAATATAACTCAACTATGTGAAGGAATGAATATTTATTACACATATTATAGCTAGAAATGACCTAGTTCCACTTGTACTTGGAGAAATTGGTGCATGCAGGTATTTTATACAGAATTGAAGTGAAACAAAGTAATAGATCCTATAAATTATCATTCCAGTCAATAAAGAGTCGACATGTGGCACCACAAGGATCAAATAGCTCACAAACAGAAGTATCCGAGACCATCCAACGGTGTAACCTATATCATTAAGGGGGACCCAACTGTTAGGAACTTGGAGAAAACACAGCCCCAACAGAGCTCTGACCAGGCCGGCCGGCCCTCTCTAGTCGGCCGACTTGGTCCTGGCGCCAAACTAAAGAAAAAGAAAATGCATGCTCATGTACAAGAGTGTGAGAAAAAAATAAAGAAAAAAAAGAGAGAATAAGTAGTCATGTTTTAGCCTCACAAAAAGAGAGTGCATACAAAGAAGTCATCATCATATTCCCACACTACAAATATCTCATCACATATGCACAATCTTAATCAAAAGTATGATTTTTTTTCTCCTAAGGCTTACTCTTTTGACTTAGCAATATATGTGTTGCAAATATGTCTACTCTTGATCTCTATCGAGCTCCACATACAAGCTTTATTCAGATATAGAACAAGAAAGGCATTGCCTTGGTGAGGATACAAATACCGCTTCTCACATAGGAGTGATTGAATGCATCATTTGAGGAACTTAAATCCAAACACCATTTTAAATTCTCCAAAAATTTGAGTGGAACTCATACATTAGATGAAGCATGCTCATTTTGGTTTTCTATCTTTCAACCACCCAAGAAAAGGATGAGGCATAAGCCCCATAAAGACTAAGAAAAAGGATGAGGTATCGCAACCAATTTATTCAATGCAAGGTAGAATATTTAGCTGTGCACTTGATACTTTTGCAAAATAAGATATTGCAGCAACTCCTGATCAACAACCTAAGTCTTTATCTTTGTCTCGGGACGAGCAAAGGGTAAGCTTGGAAGAGTTTGTTGACGATCTTTATATACCAATTTTAACTGTCAATATAACTCAATTATGTGAATAAATGAATATTTATTACACATATTATAGCTTGAAATGACCTAGTTCCACTTGTACTTGGAGAAATTGGTGCATGCAGGTATTTTATATAGAATTGAAGTGAAACAAAGTGATAGATCCTATAAATTATCATTCCAGTCAATAAAGAGTCGACATGTGGCACCAAAAGGATCAAATGGCTCACAAACAGAAGTATCTGAGACCATCTAATGGTGTAACCTATATCAGTAAGGGGGGACCCAACTGTTAGGAACTTGGAGAAAACACAGCTCCAACAGAGCTCTGACCAGGTCGGCCGGTCCTCCCTAGTCGGCCGACTTGGTCCTGGCGCCAGACTAAAGAAAAAGAAAATGCATGCTCATGTACAAGAGCGTGAGAAAAAAAAAGAAAAAAAATAGAGAATAAGTAGTCATGTTTCAGCCTCACAAAAAGAGAGTGCATACAAAAAACTCATCATCATATTCCCACTCTACAAATATCTCATCACACATGCACAACCTTAATCAAAAGTATGATTTGTTTTGTCCTAAGGCTTACTCTTTTGACTTAGCAATATATGTGTTGCAAATATGTCTACTCTTGATCTCTATCGAGCTCCACATACAAGTTTTATTTAGATATAGAACAAGAAAGACACTGCTTTGGTGAGGATACAAATACCGCTTCTCACATAGGAGTGATTGAATGGATCATTTGAGGAACTTAAATCCAAACACCATTTTAAATTCTCCAAAAATTTGAGTGGAACTCATACATTAGATGAAGCATGCTCATTTTGTTGTTATGTCTTTCAACCACCCAAGAAAAGGATGAGGCATAAGCCCCATAAAGACTAAGAAAAAGGATGAGGTATCATAGCCAATTTATTCAATGCAAGGTAGAATATTTAGTTTTGCACTTGATACTTTTAAAAATAAGATATTGCAGCAACTCCTGATTAACAACCTTAGTCTTTATCTTTGTCTCGGGACGAGCAAACGGTAAGCTTGGAAGAGTTTGTTGACGATCATTATATACCAATTTTAACCGTCGATATAACTCAATTATGTGAAGGAATGAATATTTATTACACATATTATAGCTATAAATGACCTAGTTCCACTTGTACTTGGAGAAATTGGTGCATGCAGGTATTTTATACAGAATTGAAGTGAAACAAAGTAATAGATCCTATAAATTATCATTCCAGTCAATAAAGAGTCGACATGGGGCACCACAAGGATCAAATGGCTCACAAACAAAAGTATCCGAGACCATCCAACGGTGTAACCTATATTAGTAAGGGAGACCCAACTGTTAGGAACTTGGAGAAAACACAGCCCCAACAGAGCTCTGACCAGGTCGGCCGGCCCTCCCTAGTCGGCCGACTTGGTCCTGACGCCAAACTAAATAAAAAGAAAATGCATGCTCATGTACAAGAGCGTGAGAAAAAAAAAAAGAAGAAAAGAAAGGAGAGAATAAGTAGTCATGTTTCAGCCTCACAAAAAGAGAGTGCATACAAAGAAGTCATCATCATATTCCCACTCTACAAATATCTCATCACACATGCACAATCTTAATCAAAAGTATGATTTGTTTTCTCCTAAGGCTTATTCTTTTGACTTAGCAATATATGTGTTGCAAATATGTCTACTCTTGATCTCTATCGAGCTCCACATACAAGCTTTATTTAGATATAGAACAAGAAAGGCATTGCCTTGGTGAGGATACAAATACCGCTTCTCACATAGGAGTGATTGAATGGATCATTTGAGGAACTTAAATCCAAACACCATTTGAAATTCTCCAAAAATTTGAGTGGAACTCATACATTAGATGAAACATGCTCATTTTGTTGTTTTGTCTTTCAACCACCCAAGAAAAGGATGAGGCATAAGCCCCATAAAGACTAAGAAAAAGGATGAGGTATCACAACCAATTTATTCAATGCAAGGTAGAAAATTTAGTTGTGCACTTGATACTTTTGCAAAATAAGATATTGCACCAACTCCTGATCAACAACCTAAGTCTTTATCTTTGTTTCGGGACGAGCAAAGGGTAAGCTTTGAAGAGTTTATTGACGATCATTATATACCAATTTTAACCGTCAATATAACTCAATTATGGAAAGGAATGAATATTTATTACACATATTATAGCTAGAAATGACCTAGTTCCACTTGTACTTGGAGAAATTGGTGCATGCAGGTATTTTATACAGAATTGAAGTGAAACAAAGTGATAGATCCTATAAATTATCATTCCAGTCAATAAAGAGTCGACATGTGGCACCACAATGATCAAATGGCTCACAAACAGAAGTATCCGAGACCATCCAATGGTGTAACCTATATCGGTAAGGGGGACCCAACTGTTAGGAACTTGGAGAAAACACAGCCCCAACAGAGCTCTGACCAGGTCGGCCGGTCCTCCCTAGTCGGCCGACTTGGTCCTGGCGCCAAACTCAGTTAATCAACACGTGTCGCTCCTCCCTGCTTCCTGAAGATGATGATGATGACTGATTCGCGCGCTTTTGATGGCAGGAACCGAGCCTTCTCTACCTAAAAATAGGACTCTCTACTCTCACTTCAAACACACACCACTTGAGCATCATTCTATTGTATACACTAATTCTCCTAGTTCCTTAGTGGAGGTTAGGCTGTAGAGAGGAGCCTCTAGTCCCAAGTCCAAATTAGCAAAGGTATGGCTCATATATCTTTTCTTATATTTGTGACTTTATGCATAATGAATATATTATTTTTAGTCTTCTTTTATTCATATACTTGGATAAAACAGTTCTTGTTTGTATGTGATAGGTATAGTCTTTATGATCATTCTCTAATGTCATTATACTAACATCATAAACACTATAAACCCTCACTACAGTGTAATTAGCTACGATATGATCATTATAATATGAATGACCTATGCTATGTTTCAACATTGATTCAACAATGTTTAGATTAGTCATTGCCATAGGATGGCTTGTGTCATGGCTCCTAAAGGTATTTACATAATATGCTAGCATGGTTCTAAGATAGTTAAGTAGCGTTAGATGACTCGTAGACCTACAGATTGAAGAGGTAGGCAATAGGTGGTGACAGACCTATCTGTCCTTTGTAATCCTCTATATTCGACTATGCCACAGGCTCTTGGTGGGAGTCGCCCTAATATTGCTAGAGGTAAGCCCGTACCCGATGTGTTGAATAACTTAGTATAAATATTCACCATTGACATACTAATTAGTATCTAACCTAGGCTATGTATATGTATATTAGAAGCGTTATAGGAGTAACTCCCTGACTGTTAGTTTAATCTCTACTAGGACCTATTTACCCTTTAGAATAGATTGCTTAGGTGTGTGTAACACTACCCATATTATCAACTTACCCCCATCTTGATAATTGATTAGTATCTCATAGCTTGATCATAAGAATAGTGTCTACTTTACTCCATTACCTTCTTTTAGGATAAAAACGATACCCTTGGGAATACTCTTGGGTGAAATACTACACGACAGTTTTCGTGCGTTTGCGGATTTTTATCTGTGACGTATGAAATGTCAACAAAGGGTTCAACGGTAACGACGTCCGAGTGGGATGGGGGCGGCGGCATGGGAGGCGGGGGCAGGAGGTCGGGATGGGGTGGGGCGGGGGGGGGGGGGGGGGGGGGGGGGAGGCGGCGATGTCTGAGGGGAAGGAGGGAGGTGACGGTGACACTTTGTGGCAGCGGGTTCCTCCAGCGACGTAGGTGGCGCCGACGACGGCGGGGCTCTCGGACTGCGGCGTGCACGACTGTTGTGAGAGAGTGAGCACGAGGAAGCATCGAACCAGGTATAAGACTTGTATCTGTAACGGTCTGTAAACTTACGACGAATAGATCATAGGCCGTCGTAAATAACTAGCTTAGTTACGATGGTTCTACTCGCTGTTGTAAATACCGGATTATTTACGTTGGCATATGTTAATCGTCACAAATAATGGCTTAATTACGACGATCACATTTAGTCGTCGTAAATAAATATATTTACGACAACTTGACAATTTGCCGTCGTAAATTATTTTAAGCGTCGTAAATCTCTCATTTAAGTGCCGAATCTGGAACGCACCTACAAAAAATATAAAACGATAAACATGTTTCATATTGATCTATGAAGATCAGTACACAGTCGTGTACTTGACAATTCAGTTATTGTGATTTTGTTCTAGACAACACGCTGTAAATTCGTATTGCTTGTAACAGGTTGACCATAAAATGAACTCTACCATCATTAAGAAAAATTAAAATGGCGTGTTCTCACCTCAAGACGTTGCAGTGTGATAACTAAGAGCATCTCACACGAATCTAAAAAGAATACCCCTCCTTCCTTAAAAGTTTGTCGTTTTGTAGATCATTTTTGGATTACAAAGTGACAAGCTTTTGAGAACAGATATAGTACTCGATAACTGGATTTTAGGAGTTTCTAAAAAATATTAGGAGCAAAGGAAACTCTGGTCCTTCAATGATTCTTAATATCTTGTTTTTAAAATATTTAAATTCTATCCACGTCATTTTTTGTTAGCCCCTGCATTTCTGGGAGATCGAATAAATTTAGCAATCCAGAGGTTGCGTTTTGAAATGTGAAAAACTAAGAACAGATTTAAGGAGTTGTTAGGCAACTGATTTCACTATAATGACATCCACAACTAAAATATAGGAACTATGTCTTGAGAGGTATTAGAGGTGCACTGAGGCAGTTGAAACGAGACCTTGATAACTAGAGAACAGTGAAAGAACACACTCGAATGGAAGCAAAAAACATGCTACTGTATCGTGCAGAAGTTATACACAAACGATCTTGAATAGTTCTCTCTGAACTAGAAATGAAGTTACACGACTATACACAATGATAAGTTGAGAAGACAAGAGAAGAAAATAACGATTGGTATCTATGTATGGTTTTATGGCTGACCTGCGAGATGGACCAACGCCAGTTCGGTAAGCATTTCATGTCGGCACACACCGATGAAACACCACAACTAAGATGAATCCGATCCCAATCCTCGATCCTTTTTGCAACAACCAAACAGAGAGCACAGCCAGGCCCAGAAGTTCCTTCCACCTCCTTCATTCCGGCTTCCTCCCCGTGCACGCGCAGCAACCATTTCAGCCATAAAATGAACCACCTCCTGACACGCAAAAAAAATGACATTCAGCAAGGGAAGAAACAGTATAGAATGTATAACACGAAGACATTACATTACATACCTGTGCCCCTAATTTTGCTATTTCTTTTGGTGGTACCTCCAGTGGAGTTTCGTCAGCATGAAACACACGTAGCTTTGAGAGTAGCCCAAATGAATCTGGCAGTACATGAATCTGGTTACTACTGATGTCCAACTCCTCTAGCATCTCAAGATTTCCAATCGATCTTGGTAGTGCTCTTAAGTCAGCAAAGTTCCTGCTGACATTCAACTTTACAAGGCTGGTTGCAAAGCCAATATTCTCAGGGATCATTTCTACTTCATTGAAACTGACATCCAGCTCTCTCAATCTGGATAGTGAGCCAATTGTAGTAGGTAGGCCTTTGATTCTGTTGTAGTGTAGCGTGAGGATGTCCAGCTTGTCCAGGTTTCCAATAGCCTCTGGAAGGGCTTTTAGTTGATTGAAAATCTAATCTGAGCTCCACAAGAGAGGTGCAAGATCGACTTGTATAGGGTAGCTCCTCAAGCTCATTTGTCTCGACAAGTAATCTTCTCAGGTTTGTTAATTTTCCCAAACAATCAGGAAGGATTCTCAACATATTCGAGCTAAGGTCAAGATTAACTAGGTTCGTGAGATTTCCAAATGATTTAGGAAGAATCTTGAGCCGGTTTGAATGCAAGTCAAGATCAATTAGGCTGGAGAGTTCCCCAAACGTATCAGGCAGATTGATCAGCTGGTTTGAGTGGAGATCGAGCTTGGTAAGGTATCTAAGGCTACCAATTGTTGATGGTAGTGCCATGATCTTATTCTCAGATATATCAAGCTCTGTAACATCTTGTAGCTTCCCAAGTGAGACAGGGAGCCACTCTATTTTGTCTACCAGCTTTCCCCTGAGATTGATCACTGTAGTCCCTTTCTTTGCTGAAAACTCTATAAGGCTTGCCACTTGGATAAGATTCAACTTCCCTGGCTCACTGTCTGCTGTAAGTTGACATGTTAAATGTTAGATAAGACAAATACTAACGTTCAAAATATCATTCACTCTTAAAAAACAAGTGGCCTTGCATAAGTATGGCTAAGCTTAAACAAGAATTTTGACAAATTCAAGTGACTAGTTGTTCATCATTCATATGATGGTAAGATAAATCACTCTCCTATCTACTCAAGACTACTGATTTTACAGTACTCATGTTAAAAGTCTCGAACAAAAGATTCTTAGAAACAAACTTCAGTATGGCTGCATATGATGAAAATATCAGCAGCGACAAATAAAATGAACTTTCTATTTCACCTGCTCAATAGTTAGGAGTTTTTCTTAAATAAAGAGAGTGGCGTGAATGAATTATGAATTTTGTACATCTAGATCAAAATAGATACGGGTTACTACGATTCACAGATAAAACATCCACACAAGTCAACAGGAAAACATCCAGATATGTCAACAGAAAGCACAAGGCACAAACAAGCTATAACATTACAAAATTTCGTGCATTGTAATAACTATCCCTTATGTTTTTTTATGAAAATTACCCTAAAGTTCGGGAGAAATGAAAATAAAAAAATTAATAATACCTATAGGGAGGGATGAGCTAAAAATTGGCGCCAAAGTACAATGAAACGGGAGCGGAAGATACCTGCTGAACCAGCAGGACGCAGGGACGAGACGACCTTGGATTCCAAGCTCAAGCCGCCCTTGCTTCCGCGGTCTACCTCCACGGCTGCTGCCGCTGCCGCCTCCTTCCGCTTAGCCTCCACCTCGACGACCTCGTCGGCGACCGCACCATCATACCTGTATCTGCCTGAACCGCCTCCTTCTCCGGAGGCCACCACCCGCGACGCCCTCTGCATGAGGTCGTCGAGCACCTTGAAACGCTTCTCGAGCTCGACGACATGCGCGGCCTCCTTCCGCTGCTGCAGCAAGCGGAGCCGCAGGGCGTTGCGCCTCGCGTCCGAAAGAACTGCGACGAGCTCGGCCGGCACCCCGTCCTCCACCGCCCGCGCCTCCTCCTGCGCGATCTCTGCCACGCGCGCCTCCTCCTCCGCGTCCGCTGAGGCCAGCACCGCCACGGCGGCCTCCGCCTCCTTGACGTCCAGCCGCGGCGGGAGCTCCCGGTACAGCCGAGTGAGCTCCGCCACCGCCTCCGCCGTCGCCGCCATCCGCGTGCCCCGCACTCTTCGAGACAGAGGTAGGAGTATAGACGTGAGCGTGTATAATAATGGAAACTGCCAAACTGGAAAGGCTATGTACTAAGTTTGCCACAATTTGCCACAACATTTCGCCTAACTTGATTAAAATTAAGGGCCCGTTTGGATGGATGAAACATTTCTGATTCTGGGTAGAATCATTTGAAACTGATCCAAACGGCAAAAAAGAGAAACGTTTCAGAGGAGAATCACTCTGAAGTGATTCACTTTTTTTGAACTATGGAAGTGAAACACCTAGACCCCGTTTGGTACGGTTCCAAATTCACATAGAATCAGAAACGTTTCAGTTTCAATGCTGAAATGGTTTCAGACTCTAAATAGAGTCACTTTAGAAACCGTTTGGCTAGCATATCTGTTTCAGTTTCAGGGGAGAGGAGAGAAATGTTGAATTGACCCATTTAACCCTGATTGGTTTGTTGTTGTTCTTCATTTATGTTTGTGATTATGTAATGACGTTGACAATAAAAAAATAGCCTCCGATCGTAATGTTGACCCCTAGTGAGAATGTTTTAACATATCAATGGCTGTTTTTATTTTGTTTGTATTATCACGTTGACGAGTTCAAAAAAACGAAGATGAAAAAAATTGGCCACTGATCTGAAGCATTCTATGGTGATGGCAAACCTTCGTAATTTTTCTAGAACTTAGACCCGAGTTACTATTGATTAAAGTGTTCCAAGGTGTGGAACACCTTTTTAGGTGTTTCACTTCCATAGTTCAAAAAAAGTGAATCACTTCAGAGTGATTCTCCTCTGAAACGTTTCTCTTTTTTGCCGTTTGGATCAGTTTCAAATGATTCTACCCAGAATCAGAAATGTTTCATCCATCCAAACGGGCCCCTAAAAAGGTGTTCCACACCTTGGAACACTTTAATCAATAGTAACTCGGGTCTAAGTTCTAGAAAAATTACGAAGGTTTGCCATCACCATAGAATGCTTCGGATCAGTGGCCAATTTTTTTCATCTTCGTTTTTTTGAACTCGTCAACGTGATAATACAAACAAAATAAAACAGCCATTGATATGTTAAAACATTCTCACTAGGGGTCAACATTACGACCGGAGGCTATTTTTTTATTGTCAACGTCATTACATAATCACAAACATAAATGAAGAACAACAACAAACCAATCAGGGTTAAATGGGTCAATTCAACATTTCTCTCCTCTCCCCTGAAACTGAAACAGATATGCTAGCCAAACGGTTTCTAAAGTGACTCTATTCTAGAGTCTGAAACCATTTCAGCATTGAAACTGAAACGTTTCTGATTCTATGTGAATTTGGAACCGTACCAAACGGGGTCTAAGTGCTCAAATTTTCAGCCACAACATGGCAAGCCTAAGGGATTCTTGCCATACTTTTTTGAGTCCTCGACATGTGGGACCTAGTTAGGTGGCAAGGAATCTTTCCACAATTGTGGTTATGAACCAAACAATGACTAAGTTGGTCAAACTTGACTAAACTTAGGCGTGGTAAAATATGGCAAGTTTTAGCTTCAAACCAAACATGCCCTTAATTGCAAAGCCAGTTCATTCGTTGCGGTTTGCAAAATACGAGCGAGAGCGAGTTGGCTCAAAACCGGGGAACGGGGAGGCGGCGTGAGTCCTGGAGATGAGTTGTCATCACACGTGGATGTGTCTGGTAGGATTTGGGAGGTTTCACCGTGCTGTGAGACCGTTCACACTCATGTTACTCTAAATTGCTCTTCTAACAAAATATTTTAGTTATCTCTAAAAGATTTTCAGCTTTACAGTTTTATTCTCAACACTCATTCACCTCTATATCAGCTACCACATTATTTTACAACATTTCATTTCTTCATTTCAATTTTTTTCATTACATTTACCTTACGCTACACTTGTAATCAATTCATCATTTAAATTCGGTTCACAATAAAAAAATTTATTCTTCGACAATTGATATGTGTTAAGTACGTATGTGTATTTTGTACGTGACGTATTATGTATGTATTATCGCGATGCTTGTATACGAAGGAACATTCAATGCCTTGCAAGGGAAGGATGAGTGTTGGCTGCCATTTAGTTGCTTGCAAAGGAAGATAGCTTACACAAGAAGATGGCTTCATGAAGAAGGAAAATGAGACTAAATAGAGGCACAATCACTCACATTTCCACACAGAAACACTACCAAAATACAAGAGCTTCATAATGAACTGGTTGACAGTCTTTTGCAGCATGTCACTTAGACATCGTGCAATACAGGAGGAGGAGGCCATCGACGATGAGTTCCTCGTCTTCGACGACGATGAGGAGACGGTCATGCATGCGTACCTACTGCATGAGGGGTCTAATTCTCACACAAGTCGTGATCCAAGCGCTACACCAAAGAAGATATGCAAGAGGTATCATGCAAGCGGTCATAACGTGATAATGCGTGACTATTTCAACCTTGAGCCCATGTATACGGAGTTTCACTTCCGACATAGGTATGTATCCTTGTGTTTTGTACATGTGTGTTCAGTTCTAAAAAATTAAAAATGTACATTATGTGTTGTAGGTTTCGCATGTGCCGCCATATGGTCCAACGCCTTGTGTCCGTGGTTGAAGCCAACGATCCGAATTTTCAACAAAGGATAGACGCCACGGGGGAAATGGGATTATCATCTCTCCAAAGGGTGGTCTCATCTCTTAGAATCTTTGCTCGTGGGGGATCCCTTGATAATATTGATGAGTATGTCCGCATTGGTGAGTCAACGGCTCATAAAGCCCTTGTTAGTTTATGTCAAACTATCATCAATGTCTTTGGTGGGCAATACCTTCGTGCACTGACTAGGGAGGATGTTGATAGGCTCCTTCACATTAATGCGCGTCGTGGGTTTCTAGGAATGTTGGGAACGAGCCCTTCAGTTCAAGCGTAGCGGCCCGTTTAGAGTCCTCCAGTGCGAACGGTCTGACCACTTCTGTGTCCGATCACACTGCGAACGAGCCAGCCGCTCGGTGCTTGCTAGTGCGGCCCGTTTAAAGGCTATCGGTGCAAGTTTGATCCACGACAAGGAAAAGTCAACTAAAATTGTTGTAATGAAATAAATCGTTGTGAAAATTTGAGATGATTGTTCGGACTAATACTGTGGAAATAAATTATTACATCAATTTGATATCTATAGTAATAGAACAAAGTATTGCAATAATTTGACAATGTTTTACAATATAGTATATTTGCAATAAATATATATTTTCACGATTATAATTTGTTGTGTTTTTAGATAATTGCCACAATGGGAATAACAATGCTTTATTGTGAAGAGTTTCTCCTTTTTTTAAGTTAGCTACCACATACAATTTACTTGTGTTATGGTACCAACATCTTACCTTGATCCATTTTGTTAAAAACTATGCTATGTGCTTAACTTTATAGTACCTGTCTACTGATGAATATCGACTTTAGGTGTTTTCTCCATGGACTGAAAGTGACAAGAAGTTAGGTGGACTAAGTTTATCTCCGAGAAAGGTCAAAGGCATGCAATTATATGTAGAATATTCCACTGATGTTCATATCACGAACCACTACAAAATACTCATATGATTTTATGAAAAATTTAAACGTGTCTGGTGATATGAGTTAGGATGTCGGTGGGGTGATTAATGAACTATGTTGTTTGGAGTAGGATGGGTGTTGACACGGATTATGGTGAAAGTGTAGCAAGTGTTCATTGATGTAGTCCATCTATCATGGACTTTATGGAGCCACCTCACCAACATAAAAGCTGGTTCATTTGACCTCGACATGGTGATCTCCTACAACTAGAGAGCTCGTATGGATGGGACTCACTCTACCTTTTTGGTGACTATCACTTGGTGCATCTGGAGATTCATGTAGGACCCGATGGACCAGAAATAGACACAATAAGTGAATTGGTGGTCTGGCTCGGTAGTGAACACCCAAAAAGCCACTGTGTCTAGCCGCGGTGCTATTGTGAGGTCACATGGGAAAGATGAGACGAGCGTCAAGTCATACCCTTGCAAGGTACGGTGTGCTTGACTTATGGGTAAAGTGTACAAACTATGCAGAGTCATAACCTATCGGAATTATGTTTGTCTTTTTGCAAGGTGTGCTTGACTTGTCGGTAAAATGTACAAACATTGGAAATAATAATTATCCAGATTATGTAGAGTCATAATATATCCGGATTATGTTTGTCTTCAGTGTAGCCCCTTGGTGTGTGTGCGTGCGAGACAGTGGTTGCCATGTTTTGTGTGTGTGGTAGTGGTCGCCGTGTTTTGGAGATTATGGTTTTGAGCCAGAGTTAGTAGGACCGTGAGGTTCGAAAACTCGAATATAAAAGTGCGAGAACTGGCGAAATGGTGTGAATATCCCTTAGAGCCTGCCAACTTATAATAATTGATTCAACTACCTCTCTCTTTGATTGCAAAACTCCTAAGAGAATCTTGCATAAAAACTTTTCTACAAAAATGAAGTTGTAAAACATCTCCTTGTGAAAGCTCTTCTACATGAAACACCTCTTCTTGAGCAGTGTTAGGACTTGAGGAGTACCTTCCGTACATACATCTGCTTTACATGTGGTGAATCGGAAGAGGAAGAAGTTGAAGCATGAGAAGATGACGATTAGATCCAAGTCCTACTTCTCAAGTCTGCCTATCGGGCATGCATTGTTTTGCTCTGCTGATTCCAAGGATTTTACTGTTCTTGGTGGCAATATTACGGTCCCGTTCAATATAATCTAGAACATGTTTGTAAGACATATATGGATTATTAATGATAATTCTCGTATGGATCTTGATCTATTTTGTTGTGTGTATGTGAGACCTATGTGTGCTGAATACATTGGCTTGTAGTGAATACAGTTGGCTTTGATGATAAAAGTTTGGAATATCATCAAAACACCTTTTTATCAAGGTCCGACTCTAGCTCTGAGCTACAGCAAGGTCCGACGGTAGGTCTGGCTTGGTTTGGGTAGCTCCGGTTACATTCGATGGTAGGTCCGACTAGCTTTGGTCAGCTCCGGTGAAGTTTTGTCTTTAGCTCCGGCATGTCTTTGATAGCTCCGACATGTTTTTGATAGCTCCGACACGATTTTGATAGCTCCGCCGTGTTTTTGCTAAGCTCCGAAGTTGATTTTTCTAGCTCCGGTTTTTGGGATTACTAGTTCCGACTAGTTCTGGTTAGCTCCGGCACTAGGTCCTGCTAGTTTTGTAAGCTCTGGCGGGAGCTTGGTTGTACTAGTTTTGGTAAGCTCCTGCGCTAGGTTCTACTAGCTTTTGTTAGCTCCGGCTCAAGGTCCGGGTTGCTCTGGCAAGGTCCGGAACTTGACCGTAGTGCTTCTGCTTTTCATTTGCAATGTTTCGTACTTGCTTTACATTGTTGGAAAGATTTCTTAGTATTCATTTGCTAAGTTTTTGGTGCGTTTTGGTTGATATGGATGATATTGTGTTACTGTGGTTTTGCAACATGCTTATGTGAGGTTCTCACGTAGGGTGTTGTGTTCAGAACTAACTTGAGTCAAGTCGAGGACTTGGGCTCGTATGGATTGGTTGTTTATTCATGTGCAGGTGTTGCTTGAGTTCAAGACATGGCTGGTGATGGGATCCATTGAACTAGTCTCAGGGAGGAGATGAGGTTCCAACAACCAAATTCAGGAGGAATTGTGGTTGAGCTGATCAGGAGGTTGCGCAACATGATTGAATCAAGAACAATGCATATGAAGGTATCGTGGACGTCATTGGAAGATGTTTGCACATATGCAAGGAGTGCATGGACGTGGCTACATGGTTCCGAGACGTGATGAAGAGATGTGGACGTAAAGAGTCGGTCGGAAAGGTCCAACCGACTAGGTTATGGACTCAGGCTGCGGCTGAGTCGGGTTTGACTCAAATATGGAAAGATTTGAGTTGGTTATGATAGGATTTCGTGTGGGTCATGAATTTGAGTTGTTTAGGAATGTGGGATACGTTACTAAGGTGTTTGGAAGTCTTAAGATTGCTTCTATCTGCGTATAGAAGAATCCTAAGCAGTTATGGAAAGTTATGATTCGTGATCTGAGTAGGATTGGAGTCCTAGTTGATATTGGGTTGGCCTAAGGGCTGGTTATATAAAAGCAAGGGAGCCCAGAGCTCGTGGTGCACGACTTTGGGCTGTTCCTCTTGTGTTCTATTGAATAAAATTCGTAGTTTGAATGAACTTTTGTGCCTTGTTCGTCCGACTTGTTCCAGACAAGTTTTACTCGTCGAGTTTCTGGACAGCACTACCTTTCGTCGGTGGTTTTATCATAACTCGAGTTTTACAGAGCCAATTGACGTGATTATTTTTGAGTTGTCTTCACAACTTGATTATATATCATCTGTCAAAATTTCACGGTCATTGGATTTGTGGTCTATGATCTACACGAGTTTCTTTGCAGCATTCCAGAACTGTTTTTTTCTCGGGTAGGGCAGATTGACCATTGTTTGATCTTTCGATCATAACTTGAGTTTTTCTCGATGGATTTGAGTGATTCTTTTTGTGTTATCTTTGTGACTTGATTCTATCTGATATCTATCACTTTCGTCACGGTGAAACACCTTTAGATTAGTCTCACACACGATTTCTTTAACAGATCGTTTTTCTACCGAAAGGGTTTGGGGTTTAATTGGTTCCGCTGCGTAAGATTTTTAAATCTACCATTCACCCCCCTCTGGTAGATATTCACGTGCTCTTCGATCCTACAATTGGTATCAGAGCCACGGTGCTCTAATCTTTGTGATTTGCACGTGTTTTTGACTAATCATCATGGAGAAGTACTCCGCGAAACCTTGTGTGTTTGCTGGTATTGATTTTCAGGTTTGGAAGGCACGCATGGAGGCTTTCATCCAGACACAAGGCTTTGCAATATGGGAGAAGGTATACAAGCCTTACGAAGTGCCATCAAACGATCAAGTTACAACTACAAATCTGAGAGATGTCGACAACAACAACAAGGCTCAGAACTTGATCATACAAGGATTAACACAAAGCGACTTCGACCGTGTTGCACACCTCTGATCTACATACGATGTGTGGAAAGCACTTTGTGACTACCACGAAGGATCCAAAACGATCAAAGAGGTAAGGCAAGACATGTTCAAGAAAGAATACATGTGCTTCTAGATGCAACCCGGTGAGTCTATTAATGACCTTTTTGCTCGCTTTAATAAGATTCTCAGCAACTTGCGTAGTGTCAATGTTAATTTTTCAGATGCTGAAAATGCTAGGCAATTGCTAAGTGCATTAGATATGTCAATTTGGGAGATGAAAGCATCTACTGTCATGAGTTCACTTACTTTAGATGTGCTATATTCCAAGTTAAAAACTCATGAAATTGACATAATCTCACGTAAGAACCCCAATAAGTCTATTGCATTTGTTTCACAACGTGATATGTCTAGCTCCAGCCAATCATCATCTTGCAATACTCTTTCTTTGTTGTCCTCACTAACCGTGGAGTAGATCGAAGAATTTCCAGAAGAGGAGTTGGCACTCATCTCTACTAGATTCTCAAAAGCATTGCAAAATGTGAGAACTAGAAGGAGAGGAAGCTCCGGACCTCAACGTTGTTTTGAATGTGGTAAAACAGGACACTTTCGTACAGAATGCCCTAACCTTTCAGGTCCGACCACCCGGGAAGAAAAACAAAGCAAGGTTCGGACCTCCTCTGGAAATTTCAACAAGAAGAAGAAAGGTACCATAGGACGCAAGATGATCAACAGTTTCATCACCGCGCTTCAAGAGTTCAGTTCAAGCAACGTGGACGTTGGAAGTGATGAAGATGAAGATGATTTGTCAAACTTGTGCTTCATGGCGGGCAATTCAAGATCAAGTATGGAGGAGGCAGAACACAACAGCGACAATGAAGAGGTATGTCCTACTTGCGAAGAAATGTGTGATGCTATTTCTCGTGCCACTATTATTGTTAAGAAAAAGGACAAAAAGCTTATGGATAGTGCTACTAAAATTGAATCACTAGAATTTGAAATCAACCGTTTAAAAACTTTGATTCCTAGTGATGATGCATGTTCCTCATGTGATTTAGTATATGAACAATTGTCCTCATTAAGAAGTGCGCACACCTCCACACTTGATAAACTTGAGTTAGAAATTGAAAAGAACAAAGAGCTTGCTGCACTTAATGATAAAAACTTGAAAGATGCTAGTTGTTCTACAATTGACTTGCATTGTTCTACTTGTGATGATCTTGATATGAAACTACAGGATGCTATGAATTAAATTTTTGTATTGAACAATGCTTTACGTTCTCATGAAGTTAAATTTTGTTCAAATTGCAAACTAAAAGGAAAAACTTCATGTGAAAATTGCCTTGATCTGTCCAATAAACTTGATGACATGCATAGGACATTAGATCGGTTTTGTAATGGGAATAAGAACCTAAACTTACTACTGAATTCTTCCAAGTCTTGCAATGATAAAACTGGTTTAGGTTTTGATTCTCATGCTCATGCTAAGGCACATCCACCTAAAATTGTAAAGTTATTAGGAAGTGGTTTGATTCAAACAGTTCCTAAACAAAAAGGAGTGGTTTTCAAATCTGCAGTAGTGTTGTCTAATTCAGTTTCAAATAAAAATATTTCTTGCTCATCTAGACATGAACACAAAGTTAAATTTCATTGTACCTTCTGTGGTAGAGATGGTCATGTCATAGATTTTTGTTATAGACTAGCTAAACAACAGAAAAGGGAAAGAATGGTTGCTAGATCTCATAACTTTCATGCAAAATTTGTTGCACACATTGAACCGAATGTACAACCTGCTGTTTTGAGTCAAAAACATTCAAAGTTTACCTCCGGACCTTCCGTTTTTGCCTCCAGAGCTACTGATTTTTGTGCTATGCAAGTAACACCTTATAGGTCAGTAGTTAAGAATAAAAAACCTCAAACTTTGACTCATAAACCTGCTGTTTTGTCTCAGCTTTCGTGTGTTTTTCCTGCTGCATATCGCGTGACTCAGTACTGGATTCCTAAATGCCTTTTGACTAACCCCAGTATTGAGTCATCGACGTATTGTGCTTCTATGTAGGTTACACGTTTGAGGAAGGAGAACATTTGGATTGTGGATCAGGTTGCTCAGGCCACATGACTGGTAACAAAGATTGGTTCTCCTCCCTCTCTTTTGTGTCACGTGTAGAGAATGTTACTTTTGCCGATAATTCTTCAACTCCTATAATTGCTAAGGGTTCGGTTAGAGTAAATGATCACTACACTTTGAAGGATGTGGCACTTGTCAAAATTCGAAATACAACTTGCTTTCTGTTTCACAACTGCTAGATGAAAATCTAGAAATTATTTTCAATAAAAACTGCTGCAAAGTTGTAGGTTCAAATAGTGAGCTTATTTTTAACATGTCTCGGTTTGGAAGAGTTTTTAAAGCTGATTTTGATATGTCTTCCTCTAAGCATAGGTGTCTAGTTGCTAATGATTCAAAGGCCTTATATTTTTGGCATCGTAGACTTGGTCATGTAGGTTTTGATCACCTAACGCGTGTTAGTGCTCTTGATCGCATACGTGGGCTGCCTAAGCTTAAAGGGGACAAAGAAATTGTGTGCTCTTCTTGTAGACATGCTAAGATGGTTGCAGGTTCACATACTCCTCTCACAATGATCATGACAACTGAACCATGTCAACTTTTGCATCTTTACACTGTAGGACCTTCACGTGTTCAATCCTTCGGAGGTAAATGGTATGTTCTTGTTATTGTTGATGATTATTCTAGATACTCTTGGGTTTACTTTATGGCATCTAAGAATGAAGTTTTTAGTCACTTTAGAACTTTATTTCTTAGATTATCAATTGATCACCCAGGATCATTAAAAGCAATTAGAAGTGACAATGAAACTGAATTTAAAAATCAATGTTTTGATCACTTTTGTGCTGAAAATAGAATAGATCATCAATTCTCTTCACCATATGTACCTCAACAAAACGGTGTTGTAGAAAGAAAGAACAGAACCTTAGTTGAGATGGCTAGGACTATGCTTGATGAATATCAAACTCCTAGGAAATTTTGGGCTGATGCATTGACAACCGCTTGTTATGTCTTAAATCGTGTTTTCTTGCGTGCTAAGCTACGTAAAACACCATATGAGCTTTGGTTTTAACATAGGCTTAGTGTTACACACTTTCGGGTATTTGGTTGCAAATGCTTTGTTAAGAAACATGGTAATCTTGATAAATTTGAACCTAGATCCATTGATGGCATGTTTCTTGGTTATCCATCTCATACTAGAGGCTACCGTGTGCTTTTATTTTACACTAACAAAATTGTGGAGACTTGTGAAGTGTCTTTTGATGAAGCTAGCCCAGGTACTAGCTTCGGTGTTGCAGGACCAGATCCGTATCCTCAGGGGGAGGGTATTTTTGAAGATGAAGAAGAGCCGGTGATACTGCCTGGTAGTTCCGAAGTTGACACGTGTCCAGCTCTGGACATTGAACAAGCTCCGACTATCACCTATGCTGGTCCTGATCGTCCACAAGTCACAAGCTCATCAATCTACGATGAACCTAATGAAGAAGAAGCTTGTGAGACATCTGTTCCCCTATGTTTTTACAAAGATCATCCCCCACAACAGATGATTGGAAGCTTGCACGAACGAGTCACACAGTCCAGGTTTTGTGATCCAAACTCTCATGCTCATTCTGCTTTTGTTGCTTCTTTTGAACCCAAAGATATATCACACGCACTCACTAATGAATCTTGGATTATTGCCATGCAAGAAGAGTTAGAAAATTTTGAAAGAAATAATGTTTGGAAACTTGTACCTCCAACTCAAGGTCACACCTTAATTGGAACTAAATGGGTATATAAAAATAAACAAAGTGGGGATGGGGTTGTGGTTAGGAATAAGGCTAGGTTGGTTGCTCAAGGTTTCACTCAAGTTGAAGGTCTAGATTTTGATGAAACTTTTGCTCCTATCGCTAGATTAGAAGCCATAAGAATTTTGTTAGCTTTTGCAGCATCTAAAGGTTTTAAGCTATTTCAAATGGATGTTAAAAGTGCTTTTCTTAATGGCTATATAGTTGAGGAGGTTTATGTCAAATATCCATCGGGTTTTGAAAATCCAGATTTTCCTAATCATGTTTACAAACTATCCAAAGCCTTATACGGTCTCAAACAAGCCCCTAGAGCATGGTATGATAGGTTAAAAATATTCTTACTTGAAAAGGGGTTTACCATGGGCAAGGTTGATAAAACTCTTTTTGTGCTCAAACATGGCAATGACATTCGTTCAAGTGTATGTGGATGATATTATCTTTGGTTGTGCTTCTCATGATCTTGTGTCCAAGTTTTCAGCAATGATGAGTTCCGAATTTGAAATGAGTATGATGGGTGAACTCACTTACTTTTTGGGGCTGCAAATCAAGCAAACCAAGGAGGGTACCTTTGTGCATCAAACGAAGTATACCAAAGACCTCCTAAGGCGCTTCAACATGGACAAAAGCAAGCCTCTTCGGACACCAATGGGAACAGCAACAACACTTGAACTTGATGAAGATGGTGAACCCGTGAATCAAAAAGAATATAGAAGCATGATTGGATCACTTTTGTACCTCACAGCATCAAGACCGGACATACAATTCAGCGTATGTCTTTGTGCACGGTTTCAAGCCTCCCCACGTGCTTCACATCGTCAAGCCGTCAAAAGGATTCTCAGGATTGATAGGAAAAGTACTTCCGGTGCTTGTCATTTTCTTGGTAATTCTCTTGTTGCTTGGTCCTTTAGAAAACAAAATTCGGTTGCACAATCCGCAGCCGAATCCAAATATGTAGCTGCTGCTAGTGCTTGCTCACAAATTCTTTGGATTGTTCAAACACTTAAGGACTATGGGGTTGATCTAGATAGTGTTCCACTGTTCTGTGATAACACTAGTGCCATTTGCATTGCTAAAAACCCCGTGCAACATTCTAGAACTAAGCACATTGACATTAGGTATCACTTTCTCCGAGATAATGTTGAAAAAGGAAACATTGTGCTTCACCATGTAGATACCGAACAACAATTGGTTGACATTTTTACAAAACCTTTGGATTTCACTCGTTTTTGTTACATTCGTAGTGAAATAGGGGTTATGCATCCTCATGGCTTAAATTGAGGGGGAGTTTTGAAACTTGGGAAGTCTATGTGTGTCGGTACCCTGGGTACCATATACTCCTTGGGATTGCAAAGATGTCAGGGGAAAGTCATCTACTTGATTTGAAGACCTTCGGAGGCCCACATGTCATACATAACTGGACCCGCTTCTCCAACATGGTTAGTCCCAGGGTCACCACGTGTACTATCAAACCAGAGCTACCGCCCACAAGGGGGAAGCTCCGGGCTATGTACCGAAATGGCACCCCCGGACCTAACCCCAGACCGAGGGAAGCTCCGGAACTGACACATGTCGGGTAACACCGAACCTATCTGTTCCCCACAGTATGCTCTGGTGTTGCCACGTGTCCAACCGTCGGATCTTCAGCCTCTAACCTCCGGAAGACTCCACAATGGCCCCGAATCTTCAAAGGGGAATCAAGGACTTCAAGACCCGATCAAGTGTCATTAATACTATATTAATGACACACGATCGGACGACCTTAATTACCAGTAATGGTGTTGTCAAAGCCCATAACTCGGTCATTAAGGGCAATTAAACGTGTTGATTGTGTATCAATATCAGTAACCGCCGGGGCCACATGTCGAGCCAGACTAACTTGTAACGGCCTGCCCTTGTACCTTAAAAGGACAGGCCGACGATACATAGGACACTCTCCAGAGACACGCTGACTTTACACTCTCAACTGACGTTGAGCTCATACATCCAATACAACACCAACACACCCTGTGGTGTAGGGTTTTACGCTCAAGCGGCCCGAACCACGTAAATCTTCGTGTCCCTTGTGTCACTCAACATCTCACCTTCTGGAATCTCCGCTCGCCCATACCGAACCTCAAACTCCTCTAACACTTTAGTAGTGTCGGGAGATCTGCCGGATCAAAACCACCAACAGTTGGCGCGCCAGGAAGGGGGGCGCCCCGAGATTTCAAGAATGGTGAACTCAGCCGCTGGATCATCCAATGGTCATCCCGCTGTTCAAGCTGTCGGGGGTAATCCCTCCAATATGCAGCCACCAGCAGGAACCACGATTCCAGCAGGAGTCACACTTCCACCACAGCCGCCTCCACCAGCAAATCAAGCTGGACAACGCGATGGTGCACCAGCGTCAATCACTGCGTCGGCGAATCTTGACAACCCGGAACACGCGCTTCATGCAGCACGTGCTCTTCTTCAGTGCCCACCACCTCCGGACGCATCCCGGGATGCAATGGAGCAGTGGAGGGCCGATGTGGAACACTTGGTTGCAGCAGCAGCCGACCGCATCAGCAACCAGGGTCCTCCTCCTTCAGTACGGGCCCCATCGCAGTGACAGACCTTGTCTGGCAGACTTGGTCCGCACGTTTCCAACAACAGGAGACGTGCTACATCACAGCAGGTGACGTCGTTGCCCTCCGGAGCACGACGTACTCACACGGTATCAAGGCTTTCAACTCATGACCTCCGGGCGGAGCTTGATCGCCGATATCGCCAACAAGACGGCCGAGTCCATATTGAGCATGCTCGTGAAAGACGAGAAGCTCAAGACATTCCTGCTCCTGAAGGAGTAGGAGGAGGCTGTTCAGCCCTGGCCATGCATCTGCGTATGGTCAGGTGGCCACAGAAGTTCTGGCCTCACCTGCCGGAGAAGTTCGACGGGACCGTTAATCCTGTCAAATTTCTTCAGATTTACTCCACTGCTATCTTGGCAGCTGGAGGAAATAAGGTCGTAATGGCCAATTATTTCCCAGTGGCTTTAACTGGGACCGCCAGGTCCTTGTTTATGAGCCTTCCACCCAACTCCATAAGCAGTTGGGAGGAGTTGTGCCGGCAGTTCACCACCAACTTCGGGAGTTCTTACACACGACCAGGCAGTGTACTGGACCTTTTTGCAGTTGTGCAAAAAGGAGGAGAATCCCTGCGATCATTCATCCAGAGATTCTCTCAGGTACGAAACACTATCCCTTCTATCTCTAGCGCCTCTGTCATCGTGGCATTTAGACAAGGAGTACGGGATAAGAAGATGCTGGAGAAACTGGCGATCAAGGAGATTACCAGAGTCACGAAACTTTTCAGCTTGACTGACAAGTGTGCCAGAGCTGCGGAGGGCCGTGAAATGCACTCCAAACCAACTCCGGAGGATCACAAGAAATCCTCCAAAGGAGAAGCCGCTACCTCCGGGAGTGGCAAGAAGAAGAAAAAGACCAACGGCGAGAAGAAGTCGTCGGCCGGCGCTTCCAATGCTGCAGCTGCTGTAGCTTCGGGTTGCCGGGGGCCACGCCCCGAGAAGCGACCTCCACCGTCTTCTGAAGACGGTGGCAAACCCAAGGTGTGGTGTCCAATTCACAAAACGTACAACCATAGTTTGGAAGACTCCTGGGAGGTCCAAAATCTTGCCGAGCGCTACAACAAGCGCCGGGAAGAAGCTCCTTTCCGAAAGAGGGAAGGAAAACAAAAAGTTGACGAAGATCCGGCTGAAGAGGAGTTAGGTTTTCAGGATCCCAAAAAGGTCCTGAAGGCCGTCTACACCTCCGTCGACGATGATTCCGACGTCTCTGACAACGAATTACGGAAGACCATGAACACCATTTTTGGTGGATCATGGGACATCACTTCCCGCCGCGTCATCAAGACTATGCGTCGGGACATGGCTGCTGTAGCTCCTACAGCCAAGGCGGAGCCTCATCGAAAGTGGATGGACACAGCCATCACTTTTGATGCTTCGGACTGCCCTCGAAGCATGGTTGGAGCAGGTCAGCTACCTTTGATGGTATCTCCTACCATCAATAACATCCAGCTCCACCATGTCATGGTAGACGGAGGTTCGGGGCTCAACCTCATAAGCTTAGAAGCTTTTACCAAGCTTTAGCTCCGACCTTCGGATCTCCACCCCTCCCGACCTTTCTCCGGAGTAGGTCCGGGAGCCATTACCCCACTCGGAGCTATTACCCTCCCCGTTACCTTCGGGACCCGGGAGAAGTATCGCACCGAGAAGTTGGTCTTTGACGTTGCTCAGATCAACTTACCCTTCAATGCCATCTTGGGTAGGCCTGCCTTGTACAAATTCATGGCAGCTGCTCATTATGGTTACCTGGTGTTAAAGATGCCAACACCAGTAGGCGTTCTCCGGATCCGCGGAGATCGTACTGCCGGAGTAACTGCTCTGGAAGAACTCCATGCACTTACTACGGCGCAAGAGGAGGACTCCAGGCAGGAGCAAGCTCCAAAACCCCCGAGCATTCGTCAGTGAGGCTCGACTTTTGCACCTCGTGTGCAGCCAAGCGGCGACACCGATATTCCTGTCAAAGTCGTCCAAATCGGTTCCGATACCGCTCAGACCACCTGTATATCGGGGGGATTGAACGACAAATAGGAACTCGCGCTCATCGCTTTCCTCCGAGCTAATGTCGACGTGTTTGCCTGGCAACCGTCACAAATGCCTGGGATACCCAGGGAAGTGATTGAGCACAATCTGAAGATCTACCCCGACGCCCGGCCTGTGCATCAGAAGCCTCGGAAGCAATCCGTAGAGCGACATAACTTCATTCGACAAGAAGTGAAGAAGTTGCTCGAAGCTGGATTCATCTGAGAAGTCCTCCATCCAAAATGGCTAGCAAACCCAGTCGTTGTGCCCAAGGCCGGCGGGAAGCTTTGGATGTGTATCGACTACACAACACTAAATAAGGCATGTCCAAAAGATCCATTCCCATTACCTAGAATATATCAGATAGTGGATTCCACCTCCGGGTGTGAATTACTGTGCTTCCTAGACGCATATTCTGGGTATCATCAAATCAGAATGTCTAGGGAAGATGAAGAGCATACCTCTTTCATCACAGTAGATGGATTGTACTATTATACAGCCATGCCATTTGGTCTCAAGAATGCAGCTTCAACCTTTGTACGAGCTATGTACAAAACCATTGAAGAACTCATTAGAGACATAGTGGAAGTGTACGTCGACGACATCATGGTCAAGGTCAAGAACAAGGAGTCACTCCATGACACTTGCAGGCTGTCTTCGACAAGCTGCGGGTCACCCGCACAAAGCTAAATCCAGACAAGTGTGTCTTCGGGGTTAGCTCCAGAAAACTTCTTGGTTTCCTGGTAAGTCACCGGGGCATAGAAGCTAATCCGGCGAAGATCAAAGCCATTGAAGACATGCGGCCACCAGCCCGCGTCAAAGATGTCCAAAAGCTAACTGGATGTCTAGCATCCCTCAGCCGGTTCATTTCAAAACTGGCGGAAAGGGCACTCCCCTTCTTCAAGTTATTAAGGAAGTCCAGACCATTCCAATGGTCTGAAGAAGCAGAAAAGAAGTTCCAGGAGCTAAAATAGCTCCTCACCACCCTACCAATTCTGGTAGCTCTGAACCCTGGTGAGCCTTTGCTGCTTTACATTTCAGCAACTAACGAAGTCGTCAGTATGGTCCTGGTTGCGGAGAGACCAGAACCATCCCATACTCAGGAGTCCAGACCTCTTCAGGAGGGTCTGGAGGTTCCTGAAAGCGAGTTTGGGTCCCAGCTCCCGGACTTGAATCCACAAGAAGCTACTTCAGAAGACCCAGACCCCTCCGGGAGGGTCCAGGTCGCTTCTGAAGAAGCTCCGGGTTCCTCCAGCAAGGACCCGGAAGTCCCCGAAGAAAATCTGGACCCCCCCGGGAGGATCCGGATCAATGAAGAGGAAGCTCCGGGCCCCTCCGGGGGGGGGGGGGGGGTTCGGACCATCCAGCGCCCAGTGTACTTCATTAGTGAAGTACTTCATGACACCAAGACTCGATACCTAGAGGTGCATAAGCTGCTCTATGCAGTTCTTATTGCCTCCAGGAAGCTTCGCCATTATTTCCAAGCTCACAATATCTCAGTGGTGACCTCTTACCCACTTCGAGCAATTTTGCATAATCCCAATTCAACTGGGAATATTGCAAAGTGGGTAGCGGAATTGGCTGAATTCGATCTCGAATTCATTTCAAGGCAAGCAATCAAGAGTCAAGCATTGGCGGATTTCGTGGCGGAATGGACTCCCTCTCCATCAAACCCTGGGGGCCCCAGTGAGCAGAAGCCAGAACACAAGGCTCCGGTCTTCACCGAGCCTCACTGGACCCTCTACTTCGATGGCTCCATGCAAAAGCAGGGGGCTGAAGCTGGAATCCTTCTTCTCGCACCAACCGGAGAGAAGGTAAAATACATGGTACACCTTGACTTCAAGGCGACCAACAACATGACAGAATATGAAGCACTCATTTACGGACTAAGGGTGGCACTGTCATACGGTGTCAAGCAACTTCTGGTCAAGGGATACTCACAGTTAAGCAAGTGAAGGGTGAATGCTCCTGCAACAATCCCCAGCTAGCTGCTTACCTCCTTGAAGTCCATAGGCTTCAGAAGGACTTCGAAGTCCTAGATCTCCACCATGTCCAGCGTGCCCACAATGCTGAAGCCGACGAACTCTCAACGAAAGCGTCAACCGGAGCTCCGTCTCCTGACGGAACTTTTGTCCGGAGGTTGTCAAAACCCACAGCTCAGCCTGCCGAACTGAGCGAAGGGGGCGAGATCAGCATCCCGAAGCTGACGGTCCCGGCAGCCATCAATGGTCATAGGTGCTGCCGGAAGCTCCGAGCAACCCAGCACGCAAGACTCAAATGCTCAAGTTAGTTCTGATGCATGGATCTCGGAGATCCGGAACTACTTGAAAGATAACATCCTTCCTGACGATGATGTATCCGCTGACCGGGTAGTCAGATTGGCTAAAAGATACACGTTGGTAGAAGGGGATCTCTACAGGCGCGGTGCCAATGGATCCTCATGCGGTGCATCACAGGGGAAGAAGGTTGCGAGCTCCACGCAGAAATCCATGGAGGCGAGTGTGGGAACCACGCGTCTTCCCGCACGCTGGTTGGTAAAGCCTTTCGGCATGGATTCTACTGGCCTACAGCACTCCAGGATGCAACTGAGCTGGTGAAGAAATGCGAAACATGTCAATTTCATGCAAAGCAAATTCACACACTGGCTCAGCCCCTACAAATGATACCTCCTACATGGCCCTTCGCTGTGTGGGGGATGGACATCTAGGGACCTTTCCCAAGAGTCGTCGGAGGTTACAAGTTCTTGTACGTTGCCATTGACAAGTTCACCAAGTGGCCGGAAGCAACTCCAGTTGTGACAATCAACAAGCAATCTGCTATCAACTTTTTGCAGTCCATTGTATGCAGATTTGGAGTCCCAAACTAAATCATCACTGATAATGGGACCCAATTCACAAGCTCTGCATTTCAAGGATATTGCGAAGACCTCGGCATTCAAGTTTGCTACGCCTCCGTAGCTCACCCAGCAAGCAATGGCCAAGACGAGAGAGCAAATGCTGAAATCCTTAAAGGACTCAAAACGCGCACCTATGAGCGCTTGAAAAAACATGGAGCCAACTGGATTGAAGAGCTTCCGCCCACTTTATGGGCCAACAGGACAACTCCAAACCGGTCAACTGGAGAGACACCCTTCTTCCTGGTGTATGGAGCTGAAGCAATCCTTCCTCCAGAAATCACCTTGGGGTCACTCCGGGTCCGGACCTTCGACAAAGCCACGCAGTACCAGCTCCGGCTTGAAGACCTAGACCTCCTTGAGGAGGGAAGGTGCCAAGCAGCTGTTCGGAATGGCCGATACCGCCAAGCCCTTCGGCGCTATCATCAGCGGCATGTACACAACCGACAGCTCGAGGAAGGCGATCTGGTGCTATGGAGAATACAATCCAGTGAAGGGTTAAACAAACTCTCCCCCGGCTGGTAGGGACCCTTCCGAGTGATTAAAGTATCCCGTCCCGGAAGCGTTCGCTTGGCTACCGAGGATGGGACACCTCTCCCAAATCCTTGGAATATTGAGCACCTCCGTAAGTTCTACAATTAATATCACGGAGGTGAGACTGTAGTAACTTGAGGTGTATGTTATAGAGTCATTGTACAGAGTCGGGTAGTTCCTCCGGGATAACAGCCGGACCTTTCTCGGAAGGTCCGCAAAGTTCATGCAACACTTGTCACAGTCCCAGGACTAAAAGTGTGGCTAGCTACCCTGGGTCAAACGAGAAATTAAACACGCTTAGCCTGGTTCCGTACCCTAAGAGTGTACTCGTTTCCCCTGTACCCCGGACCTATAATGAAAGACATCTTCATGTGAAACAGACTCCACGTGCATTTATTTTGTACCGGCTCAACATTTTTTATTTTTCTCTTTCTTGTCTATAACAAAGTTGTGCAATTCTTAAGAAATTTTAGTTCGACCAGTTCATGAACAATTCGAGTTGTATTGTCAATTCTTTTGGATTCAAATATTGTTCATGGCCCACTCGCCTGAATGTCGCCAAGCCAATCTAGGGCCGGAGTGTGCCATCGACTTAGCCTGGTCAAGCACCCTAAGTACGCCACTCTACCTACACCCCGACAGGCCGAAGTAAGGTGGGTCCAAGTACAATTGGATCTGGAAGAAAAGACAACGCATTCGGTTGTATTCAGAATCGCGTTTGACCTAAAACTCTCTTGGGAATTGTAAGCCGCGACAAAGTTATAGTCAAGGAGCGAATTTTACTATTTTTCTTGGCTTCAGTGTGCAGGAAAAATAAAGAATTCACGTTGATGGAGAAAAGCCGGAGCTAACAAAGATCCGACTCCCCCTAAGTGGCTTGTGATTAATGTTAAACATTGAAAACGAGCATTACCGGAGCAACCATGCTCCGGCAAAGCTAGGGGGGCCAGCCATCGACGCAGAATAAATGATGGTGAGAAGACCCCGGAAGCGCAGTCTGCTACCAACAAACTACATGTTGGTAAAGGTCACTGTCGGAACTACTAAGCTCCGACACCCCGGAGGACTAACTATCGATGCTCTACGCGTTGATAGGGACTATTGCCGGAGCTACTAAGCTCCGACGATAGACAATGTCAGATCTTCTAAGCTCTGGCAACCTCAGGGGGCCTTCACTATCGAAGACTTCGGACCTACACTCTACAAGTTTGAAGCAAATGAGTCTTCAACAAAACACAATATCCTCTTGGTACATGTTCACAATCAAATTGTGTACATCTACCAGGGGGCCAAGTGAAGACAAAAGTGTTGAAGACAAAAAGTGAAATTCACAAAAATTTGGGGATTTCATTCATCTGGAGACAAGGGATTACAAAATTAAAGAACAAAAAGAGAGAATACAAGTGGGAGCTACGGAGATTGTCCTAGACCCTATGGAAGAACTGGGCGACCTTCTGAGCAACCTCTGACACATTGGCTCGGGCGGCTTCACCTTCTCCTTCGACGGGACCTTCAAGCACCGGGTCCAGAGGGAATTGGGGATTCCGGCTGGTGTAGCACATCAGCACATACTCTGCGACGTTCTTCGCCAGGGATTGCCCCTCAACCTCCAACTGGTCTGCGATGACATCGCCCACCTTGGAGAGTTTGCTACCCGCCGAGCTCAGCGCTTGCAGCGCCAGGTCCGGCTCCGGCTCCAGATCATTCGGACGCACGGGACTGAAGCCCATTGGTCTCAGCGCGTCATTGGCCTTGCCCAGGAACTCCCAAATCTGTAGGGAGTCCGCAGCCCTCAAGCCCTTCAGTTCTTCCAAGGATCTTTTGGCCGCCACCAGTTCAGATTTCTCGCGAGCGAGGCACTCAAATTCTTTGGCGTTTTGCTGAATCTTTTCAGCAACTCGCTTCTCGAGTTTTCCGAGCTCCTCCTCCCGGAGGTGGATCTTGTTCCGGCAGTCAACCAGGTCCTTCTCCCTACCCCTTACTTTCTTCTCCCTGGCAGCGATAGCACACTCTTGCTCGAAGAGTTCCTGCCCTCTCACCCAGGCCTTCTCCTCCTCCTCAGCGCAGCACTCTTCCAATTTCTTGGCGCGCTCTTTGAGGCCCTTGTCAGCCAGAGCAACCTTTTCGGTGAGCTCCACCTCCCTCCTCAAGACATCATCCCGCAACTCTAGGAGTTTGTGCTCTTCATCTTCGAGCCTTTTCTCCCTCTCTTCAAGTGCCTCTCGGCGCTTGATGATTGTAGTGTTAATGGCCTCAAGCCTTTCTTGACGTTCATCGGCCGCACTATTAGCTGCTTTGGTCTGCTCATAAATGGCCCAGGATTGAGCGTCGAGGGCGCGAGTCATACTCTCCCTGTTATCCAATAATTTGCCCCAGTATTCCAGGCGGACCTTCTCCCACTTGATCCACTCTTTGTCATCTGCTAGCCTCGACTGCGCCAGCTTGGTCTCGAAGTAGAGCCGGTTACGCCACCGCCTAAGGGTTTGGCGCTCCTCTTCAAGAGCCTTGCTGTCGTGGAAGTAGGCCAGTTGAACTTGACGCAGACTGGAACAGGCGTTGTCAATAGACAATGACAATGGGATAGGTTCCGGACCTGCTGGGGTCTCCTCCGCTGGTTCTAGTGGGTTCTCGCTGACAAAAATTGGGTCCCACTCCACAAGAGTGGTCCCCTGAGTCTCCATGGCACTAGGGCCGTCCTCCAGGATGGCCTCAATCACCATCAAGGAGGGTCCCGCAGATGAAGTTCTGACCTCCAGAAGTGGTTCCGAAGGCCCCGCCGCCATGTCTTCATTTGCCCCCTCAGGCAGGGGGCCAGCAACTTCACCAGGGCACTCTGGCTCAGCTGCGGGTACCTCCGGTGTCGTCACTCTCGGAGCAAGAACTGCTTCTGGCTCCGGCCTGGGCACCTCCTCTACTGTGGGCTCAAGCGCCGACGCCTCCACAACAACCGGTTCGGGAGCCAGAAAGTCTTCAACATCAACCGGCCCTGCGGTCGGAGCTCCAACAAGGTTTCGACCCAGTCACGTAATTGAAGGCTTCCGCCAGCACCGGAGCTTCACTCCAGACTGTAGTGTCAATGTTGGGGAGGCCTTCGGGCAGCTCCAGCTTCTCGTGCTCCTCCACCCGGATGACTATCCAGTCCTTCTTCCAATCATCCCACTTTCCAAAGGGAAACGACTGGAGGTACTTGAATGGGCACTTCTTGCGCTTCACGAAGTAATAGAAGCCAAGGTACTCATTACTCCTGCCGGTGGTATGGACTGTGAAGAAGGTTCGGAAAAGTTCAATGCAGGGGGGATGCCCACCCACATTTCACAGAAGTGGACGATGATAGACACAAGAAGAATGGAGTGGGGGCCAAGGTGGTATAGCTGCAGACCATAAAAGTCTAGCAGCATCAAGAAAAAGGAGGAAAAAGGTGGGATCAACCCCACCATGGCGTACGAAGAGAAGTACACCATCTCGCCGGCGTGCTCCTTCTCGAACGGGAGCTCTCCTCAGGCGCGGACCAGATGGTTGAAGAAGTCCGGGGACCATCCCATGAGGGCCCGGACCTTCTTCAGGTCACCTTCAGTCTTCAAACGACTCTCGCGAAGACCCAACTCCATCGCAGCACAGCAAGGCAAGAGAGGAAAAGCGAGCACAAGTTGGGAGTTTGAGCGCAAGATCAGATGAGAGGCGTAAAGAACTCCAGACGGTGCGCGCTTTCCTCCTTAAGTAAGCCCTCGCAACGCTTGGATGGAAACCGCAAGGAAACTGAAGATACTACTCAAAAATTTCACCCAGCCGATGACAAGAGGGCCCGGGACCACCCTGACGATCAAGTCGAGGTTCTTACCCAGGCGAACGGTTGTCATCATGAGGCGGGAAGCCCGAAGGCGGCGGCCTGACAAGGCGCGCGGAACCGATATGATTTTTGTATCGAGAACCGGCGACCTTCAATTACGTGAGATCCGCACGCCAAAGATCTCATTTTCCGCACACGGGATATGCCACGCGCGCGAGGATTTAACTCCAAACTACCGCCAATGGCACATCCGAAGACCTTTGAAGACTCAGTTCAAAAGTCGAAGGATGGACCCACCTCCGGTGGGATGACTTCACCCAAGGGGTCTTCCCCAGAGGTGGGCCCAGGGGGCCACTGTCGGTACCCTGGGTACCATATACTCCTTGGGATTGCAAAGATCTCAGGGGAAAGTCATCTACTTGATTTGAAGACCTTCGGAGGCCCACATGTCAGACATAACTGGACCCACTTCTCCAACATGGTTAGTCCCAGGGTCGCCACGTGTACTATCAAACCGGAGCTACCGCCCAGAAGGGGGAAGCTCCGGGCTATGTACCGAAATGGCACCCCCGGACCTAACACCAGACCAAGGGAAGCTCCAGAACTAACATGTGTCGGGTAACACCGGACCTATCTGTTCCCCACAGTGTGCTCCGGTGCTGCCACGTGTCCAACCCTCGGATCTTCAGCCTCTAACCTCCAGAAGACTCCACAACGGCTCCGAATCTTCAAAGGGGAATCAAGGACTTCAAGACCCAATCAAGTGTCATTAATACTATATTAATGACACACGATCGGACGACCTTAATTACCAGTAACGGTGCTATCAAAGCCCATAACTCGGTCATTAAGGGCAATTAAACGTGTTGAATGTGTATCAATATCAGTAACCGCCGGGGCCACATGTCGAGCCAGGCTAACTTGTAACGGCCTGCCCTTGTACTATAAAAGGATAGGCCGATGATACATAGGACACTCTCCAGACACTCTCCGGAGACACGCTGACATACACTCTCAATTGACGTTGAGCTCATACATCCAATACAACACCAACACACCCCGTGGAGTAGGGTATTACGCTCAGGCGGCCCGAACCACGTAAATATTCGTGTCCCTTGTGTCACTCAACATCTCACCTTCTGGAATCTCCGCGCGCCCATACTGAATGTAGGCCTAGAGGGGGGTGAATAGGCCTTTTTGAAATTTCTCGGTTCCTGTAGCACTTCAACAACAAGGTCAAAACCAGATATATCGGACTAGTCCGGTAAAGTGCGGACTAGTCCGGATTTCACGGGCTAGGTTGATCAGGTTAGGTCAATTTGATTGTTTCGTTGACGTTTGCAGCGGAAATATAAACTTTAATAACAGTTCAATAGTTGTATGTCAAGTTCTATTGCAAGTATGATTCTTGTTCAACTATTTAACTTGAATTCAACAAAATGAATCAAACCCTAGATAATGTTGATCAACTAGAATGATGAACACAAACGAGCTAGACACAAGATTTATCCCGTGGTTCGGTTACCACGAAGGCAACCTACGTCCACGTTGAGGAGCCCACAAAAGGACCGGGTCTTCACCAACCCTTCCCTCGTCGGATCGCCACGAAGGCCAATCCTCTTCCACTAATCACACAGGGGTAAATCACCAAGTTGAAGGGGTGATCTCCCAAGTTGAGAGCTCCCTTGATTACAAGTTTCAAGACCACCAATAACACACTTTGAAATATACAAATTGAGATACAAGAGTGTGTTAGAGATTCAAACCAAGAGCTCAATCGTGTGCCAAGTGCCTCTCCAATGATCTAGAAGTGATCTTCAATGGATTGATTGATTTTGCACTTAATTTCGTGGAGAGAGATGGTTTTTGAGTCTCTTGGGAGGTGTGACGGCGCTAGGGTTCGAGGTAGGGTGAAAGTGGGCCGTGCACCTCTATTTATATGGGGTTTCTAAAAGTTACCGTTAGGGTTCAGAAAGATCAGACTAGTCCGTGGTGGTCACCGGACTAGTCCGGTGTGCTGTGTGTAGCAAACGCTAAGTGTCCAGGAATATCGGACTAGTCCGGTTGAAAACGGACTTGTCCGATTTCGCTACTGGAAATCTTCGGACTAGTCCGATTGCCATCGGACATGTCCGGACAAATGAAACCCTAAGTGTTTGGGATGACAAGTCCGCACTTGGAGGACTTGTCCGATTTAGATCAGTGTGTATATCGGACTAGTCCGTGTAGACACCGGACTTGTCCGAAGTGGATCAGAATGAATATCGGACTAGTCCGGGTCACAATGGACTTGTCCGATTTTGTGTGACTTGTGCATTGTGTTAAGGACTAGTCCGCATTGGAGAGGACTAGTCCGAAGTGGATCGGAAACATATCGGACTAGTCCGGCTGATATCGGACTAGTCCGGTCCTGTATAGCTTTGTGCATTGTGTGTGTGTGATTAAATGAGATTGAGCTCTTAAGTGTGTTTCCTTAACACACTCCATACATACTAAACTACTAATTTCTTCTCCTTGAGCTCAAATTCATTTTCCTTCTCAATTTCCCTCTTTTGGCACTTTGCTCATTTTTCATCATTTTCCTGCATTCATCTCAACAAAAGGATTAGGATCCCAATTGCTTGTCATAAATCATCCAAAACCCACAAGGGAGTCCTTGATGCACTTTCAATCTCCCCCTTTTTGGTGATTGATGACAACCAATTGAGATTTCACAAAATGAGGTATAAAATGAGATTTTCATAAAGTATGCACATATGACTCAAAAATACATCAAGCAACAAGATAATTATTCATGTGTGCATTCTTTATGGTGGGATGCATACTAAGAGCATGAATGCATTAAGAATGACAGAATTTGCATTGATCAACTAATATCAAGTGAATATGGCATTTCAGGAGCAAAAATTCAGATTTCATCACAAACTTGCAAATTAATTGAGCAATTTAACACAGGACCAAACATGATATGAAAATAGTGTTAAACAAATACAATCACAATTAAAAATACATAGAGAGCTCTCTCCTCGCATCCTATTCAGCTAAAGCTAAGACTAGAGACTCCCCCTCAATCTCTCCCCCTTTGGCATCAAGACACCAAAAAGAGAGAGAGGAAGGTCCTAGGGCTTCACTCTTCGCTGTCAGTCCTCTCGTCGTCTTCATCGTCTTCATCGCTTTCCGCTTGACGAGGTTGAGAGGGAGGAGGAGGAGCGGAGCTGCTCGAGCCCCCAATGCCAAAATAGGCAAGCTCGGAGGGAGTCAAGGGGCTGAGCTCGGTGATGTCTGGATCAGAATCTTCAGAAAGTACTGGAGATCCAATTGGGTTGATCTCCAGCTTCTCACTCAGCTGCTTCACATTGGCTTTTATGTACCTCATGTTCTCCTTCCTCTTCTGATTTAGCTTGTGAAGCTTCACTTCAGTTTTCTTGCATGAGGAGAAAATTGCAGCCAAGTACTTGAGGATCCCACTGGCGGATCCTTTCTAAGGGGCTTCCCTAGAGGGAGGAGGAGCCCTAGCAGCTTCTTCTTGCCTTGCCGGTGCCTCGGGGCTTGAGGCCGGCGATGGAGGAGCCTGGACACTCACTGGCTGAGGCTTCTGAGGCCTCAGTGGAGTGTGCTCCACATCCTTCACAAACTCGATCCCTGTGACCTTCTCAATCATAAACATCAAGTAAGGGGCATAGCCACAGGATCGGTTGGGGGTACTTGAGATATTGACCATATCCTTCCAAATATAGTCTGCAACATCAAACTGTCTCCTCTTGCTTATGACCCTCATTAGAGTCCGAAGGTAGCCCTGTACACTCCCTGCATCCCCATCCTTGGGGGCAATGGTCTTCCGGAGAACTCTGTTCAGGACCACAAAGAAGGGCTTCATGTTCTTTGTGGAGGGAGGAACATACTTAGAGTTGGGCTCATACATGAACTTCATTCCGTCCCTCTCAATGACCCCTATATTGTGGATGATTAGGTGGTCATTTCCAGCAGAGTCTAAGTGGAGCAGGTTTGCAAAATCCTCCTGAGTGATGGAGTACTTGGATCCATGGGTCATCCAAGTCACACTTTCTTCATCTTCACTTGAGAAGTGGCACGTTGCATAGAATTATGCTATCACTTCATCATTCCAGTTGTGTCTGAAGGCAAACAGATCCTTCAGACCATGTCTCTCTGCAGCTGCTATCACTTCATCAAAAGCTGCACATTTCTTCTTCTCAAGGTGGGCCCAGTCAATCCATTGACTGCGCACCACCGGGGTCTTCATCGGCAAGTAGACCAGCTTGTAGAAATCAGCATGGAAATTTGACCAAAATCTGCCATCAACTGCTTGCTTGGGCCTTGCATAGCAATCAACACTTCTCAACTTCGCAGCCACATCGCTGCCCTTGCCAGTGAATCTTTCCTTATTGGGGTCCCGGACCCCTTCTCTGGGAGTATGCAGCTTCAGGGGCCCAACAGGCCCTATGGCAACCCCCTTGCCCTTCCCTTTAGCTTGTCGAAGGCCGCTTGTAGACGGAGCAGCCTTCGAGGCAGGCTTCTTGGCACAGACCTTCCTCCGAACCTGGGGAGGGGAAGGAGCAGGCTTGGAGGGTCTCTCTTGGCGTTTCTTGCCAAGACCCGCCGAGGACCGAGGTGCCACCTCGTGGTCCAACTCGGCCTCGAAATCGGAGATTTCGTTGTCGGAGCTCGACATGATCTGAGAATGAGTGATCAAGAGAAAGGACAAGTTATACAAGGTATTGGTGAGGTAAGATGGCAATGGAAGGCACTAGGGAATTAAAGAATTAGGTTTTGGTTCAGAAACAACGGACTTGTCCGGTGCACAGGCACGGACTAGTCCGGGGGACCGGACTTGTCCGTACCTGGACCGGACTAGTCCGGTGTTCATCTGCAAAAACCTAACAGACTGGACAAAAATTGATCCCTAAGGTAAAACTAGTCTAGCATACACATAGTACATCAACTAGACATGTAACTAGTGAAGAATGCTAGGCCAAACGATAAGCAATAGAGAAATTTGTGATTTCTTAGGGTTTTGAAGAAAATTTACCAAGAAATCAAAGGAAGCTTGAGATTTTGGGGGTTGGAAGCCGGACTTGTCCGCTAACTTCAATCCCCGAGTCTTCAAGCTTGATCTCCGCCCAAGATTGAGGCTTTTCGACGGAGGAATCAAGGATTCGCCTTGGGAGCTTGAGCGCAAGAGAGAGAGAGCTTGGGGGCGAGTGTGGGGTGAAGGGATTAGGGTTTGGTGGCGGCTAGGGTTATGGACACGAAAAATCGGACAAGTCCGGACATGACCGGACTAGTCCGAAGTCATCCAGAGACCTATATCGGACTAGTCCGTGGTCTGTCGGACTAGTCCGGCCTAACCGGCACTCTGCGGACTAGTCTGCAAAGGCGGACTAGTCCGGGTAACCACGGACTTGTCCGTGGTCACCAGGAAAGAATTGCATAGCCCATTCATATATATTTGAAGGTCCAATAATTGAGAGTAGAAAGGCAAAACAATTCAAATAATCTTGATGAATTTGACCAGTAAGCAAACAACAATCATACTATGATCAAAAATTCATCAAGATCTAATAATTGACATAGTTTTTCGAGAGAAAAATGAAGAGGGATGATTTTCACAATTCAATCAATATTTTGAAGCAATCATACAGGTATGCAACTTTTCAAGCCACACTCCGAGAATCAAGAATGTTTAGCTCATTTCGGAGTTCGCAAAAACGTTTTTCATCAAGTGGCTTGGTGAATACGTCGGTCAATTGTTTTTGGGTGTTGACATGAGAGATGGATATGTCTCCTTTCATGGAATGGTCTCTCAAGAAATGGTGTCTTATGTCAATGTGTTTAGTACTAGAGTGCTCAACTGGATTGTGGGCTATTTTAATGGCACTCTCATTATCACAAAGGAGAGGAATACGGTTCATATTGTAACCGTAATCCCTTAGAGTTTGTCGCATCCAAAGGAGTTGTGCACAACAACTCCCGGCTGCAACATACTCCGCTTCGGCTGTGGATAATGCAATGGAATTCTGTTTCTTGGATGACCAAGAAACTAAGGATCTTCCTAGGAATTGGCAAGTGCCGGAAGTGCTTTTTCTATCAACTTTGCACCCGGCATAATCTGCATCGGAATACCCAATGAGATTGAATTTTGAGCCTTTTGGGTACCAAAGACCAAGGTTGGGTGTATGTACTAAATATCTTAGGATTCTCTTTACGGCTGTCAAATGACATTCCTTAGGGTTGGCTTGAAATCTTGCACACAAACATACACTCAACATAATATCTGGCCTAGATGCACATAAGTATAGTAAGGATCCAATCATGGAGCGATATACCTTTTGGTCGACGCTCGGTCCATCTTCATTGAGATCCAAGTGTCCATTCGTTGCCATGGGAGTCTTTATGGACTTTGCCTTGTCCATGCCAAACTTCTTGAGGATGTCCTGTGTGTACTTGGTTTGGCTTATGAATGTTCCCTCCTTTTGTTGCCGCACTTGGAATCCCAAGAAGTACTTCAATTCTCCCATCATTGACATTTCAAACCTGTCTGTCATAATTTTACTAAATTCTTCACAGAAAGATTGGTTAGTTGATCCAAAAATTATGTCATCAACATAGATTTGGCAAATAAAAAGATCATTATCCAGATTTTTCGTGAATAGTGTATAATCTACTTTGCCAATCTGAAAACCATTATCAATTAAAAAATCTCTAAGACACTCATACCAAGCTCTAGGAGCTTGTTTGAGGCCATAGAGAGCCTTACGCAGTTTATACACGTGGTCGGGGAACTCTTCGTCTTCAAATCCGGGTGGTTGCTCCACGTACACCTCTTCCTTGATCGGTCCGTTGAGGAAGGCGCTTTTCACGTCCATTTGGTACAGCTTGAAATCATGGTGAGTAGCATATGCAAGTAATATTCTGATTGATTCAAGCCTAGCTACTGGAGCAAAAGTCTCATCGAAATCCAAACCTTCGACTTGTGAGTAACCTTTGGCCATAAGTCGTGCCTTGTTTCTTGTCACCACCCCGTGTTCGTCTTGTTTGTTGCGGAAGACCCACTTGGTGCCCACTATGTTTGCATTGGGTCTTTCCACAAGTTCCCAAACCTCATTTCTCTTGAAATTGTTCAACTCTTCTTGCATTGCCACCACCCAGTCCGGATCCTTCAATGCATCCTCAGTCCTGCGGGGTTCCAAAAAGGAGACAAACGAGTAATGTTCACAGAAATTTGCTATACGAGATCTAGTGGTTACTCCCTTTTGGATGTCGCCGATGATGTTGTCGATTGGATGATCCCTTTGAATGCATTGGTGTACTCTTGGGTGTGGCACTTGGGGGGTCGTATGTTGGTGATCATCTCCTTCTCCCCCTGAGTTGTTGTCCTCGTTGATTTGTTGATCATGTTCATATTCCTGTGATTGATCTTGTATCGAGGCTCCCCCTTGATTGTTTATCTCCTCTTGTGGTTCACGTTCCTCTTGTATTTGTGATGGTGACTCTTGTGGACGAACTTCGCCTAGAGCCATTCTCTTCAATGCTTGATAGGGGGCTTCCTCTTTACCTAATTCACATTGATCAACTTGCTCCTTTTGGGAGCCATTAGTTTCATTGAACACTACGTCACGTGCCACTTCAACAAGTCCGGAGGCCTTGTTGAAAACACGATAGGCGTAAGTGTTCGAATCATAACCAAGCAAGAAACCTTCGTCGGACATCGAAGCGAACTTTGAAGTCCTGGGCTTCTTGTTCAAAATATAGCAAGGAGAACCGAAAACTCAAAAATATGAAATGTTCGGTTTGTTACCGGTGAGTAGCTCATAGGGGGTCTTCTTTAGTAGTCGATGAAGGTAGAGTCGATTTGTGGCATGACAAGCGGTGTTGATTGCTTCCGCCCAAAATCGATCCGAAGTCTTGTATTCATCGAGCATTGTTCTTGCCATCTCTATGAGCGTTCGGTTCTTCCTTTCGGCAACTCCGTTTTGTTGTGGAGAGTATGGTGCTGAGAATTCGTGCTTGATTCCTTCCTCATCAAGGTACTCCTCCACTTGTATGTTCTTGAACTCCATGCCGTTGTCGCTCCGAATACTCTTGATTGATAGTGAGAACTCGTTTTGCGCTCGCTTGAAGAATATCTTGAGTGTTCCTTGTGTTTCTGACTTGTCATGCAAAAAGAACACCCAAGTGAAGCGGGAAAAATCATTAATAATAACCAAACCGTATTTATTACCGCCGATGCTTATGTAAGCAATTGGACCAAACAAGTCCATATGAAGTAGTTCGAGCGGTCTTGTCGTGGTCATGATGTTCTTCGCGGGATGTTGTGCTCCAACTTGCTTCCCTGCTTGGCACGCGCTACAAGGCCTGTCTTTCTCAAACACAACATCTTTCAAACCTCGGATGTGATCGCCCTTGAGGAGTTTTTGAAGGTTCCTCATACCAACATGTGCCAGCCGTCTATGCCACAGCCAACCCATGTTGGTCTTTGCAATCAAGCATGTGTCGAGTTCGGCATTATCCTTGTTGAAGTCAACAAGGTAAAGCTTTCCCTTCAACATACCCTTGAATGCAACAGAACCATCACTTCTCCTTGAGACGGTCACACCCTTGTTAGTGAACACGCAATTATAACCTTTGTCACATAATTGAGATATGGACAGCAGGTTATAATCTAAATATTCAACGTGTAAAACATGCGAAAAGAGTATGTTCAGAGGATATTGCTATTTTACCGGTACCGAGGACCCTTCCTTGACTGTTATCCCCAAAGTAGATGCCTTCGTTTGGGTCCTTGTTCACTTCATACTCCACAAACATCCTCCTTTCTCCGGTCATGTGGTTGGTGCATCCACTGTCTAGCACCCATTTGGATCCACCGGAGGAGTAGGCCTGCAAAACCAAATTACGCCTTGGTTTTAGGTACCCAAGCTTGCTTGGGTCCTTAGAGGTTAGTAACAATACATTTGGGCACCCACACATGGGATTTTGTGTTCCCATGGCGTGGCCCAGCATAATAAGCATACACTTTACCAACATTATTTTTCATTAATACATAAGAAGCATCAGGTTTTAAACAAGAGTTGCTGTTGATTATGGGTCGGACTAGTCTGTGTGACCAGACTTGTCCGGATGACCGGACTTGTCCGGACCACAACCGGACTAGTCCGGTTTTCATGAGAGTTCAGGTTTTTAGTTTTCGAGTTACCAGGTTGTGAGGGTCCTCCCTTCACAAAGGTAATCCTTCCCTTGTTATTCTTATGTTTTCCAGCTCTTTGCTTTCCATCATAAGAGTAACCAATGCCATACTTGATATTTGGAGGTCTTTGGACCAAATATGCACTACGTGCATAGTTGATCCTCTCCTTGTCAAATATTACACATTGGGTAGGATTTTTGTCTTTGTGGAGGTAGAATTTTCCTTCAACCAGGTGTTAATTTTATCACATTTGCAAATATGAGCGATATTAGTTGAAGTGGGTTGAGAAGGTAGGCTTGAAGAGGTGGAAGGTTCACTAAGCTTGAGTGACTCAACCTGCACTTCAAGGATCTTGTTGACCTTGATTAGGTCATCAAGTTGATCCTTGATTGCAACGTTTGAGTTGGTTAACTCCAAGCAAGTTTTCTTGCTTGAAGCTAGCTCAAGCTCTAGTGAGTGGTTTCTCTCCTTTTCAAGAACTAGAAGATTGTCAAGTTCGACATGCTTCTCCTTTTGGGAGATAATCATGTCTTCTTGATGATCAATTAGCTCTTCCTTCTCAACAAGTTGGTTAAGCAAGAATTTCATTTTAGCAGCAGTTTTTCTATCTAAACCAATTAGCATATCTTCATCATCACTATCTAGATCATCATCACTTGAGTAAGAATGCAAGGAAGGAGTTTTGATGTTTACCTTGCGTTTACCTTCCTTAGCCATGAGGCAAGTTCCATTTGCCTTCTTTGCACCGAGCGTGGGGAAGAGTGTGGGTTTCTTGGACATGCTTTCAATGGCTATGCTAGCCATTTCTTCTTCATCGGACGATGAGGACTCATCGTTTGAGTCCCACTCCTTTCTGATGTGTGCTTGTTCAGCTTGTTTCTTCTTCTTGAAGAATTTCTTCGGTTGAGGCTTGGACTCTTTACTCTTCTTCTTGTTGTCCTCATACAGGCAATCGACTATAAAGTGATTGTACTCACCACAATTATAGCATGCCCGCCTCATCTTCGGCTTTGTCTTCTCCTTGTATTTTCCTTCACTCGATTTTGTTCCTTGTCTTTTCTTCATAATTCTTTTGAACTTCTTCATGAACAAAATCATATCTTCTTCGTCCAGCTCGCTGCTTTCATCATCGCTGTCCTCCTCAAGCTGTGCTTCTCTTGCTTCTTTGGATAGAGGCTTGAGTGAGGACTTTAGGGCAACTCCCTTCTTCTTGGCTGATGTGAGGTCGGCTATTTCTTCTACGTGCTTGGCTTGCTTCTCCATCATCTCAAAGTTGATGATTTTGCCAAGCAGTTCATCCGGAGTCATTTTCTTGTACCTGGGACTTTCTCGGATCATAGAGCAAAGTGTGATGTTGCGAGGCATAAAGGCTCTAAGGATGAGCTTTACAACCTCGTGGTCATTCCACTTTTTGCTCCCATATGATCGAACATTGTTCACAAGAGTCTTCAGTCTGTTGTACATGTCCTGGGGAGACTCATCTTCCTCAATCGTGAACCTTCCTAGTTCGCCTTCAGTCATTTCAATCTTTGCCTCCCGCACATGCCGGTCACCTTCATGTGCTGTCTGTAGTGTGTCCCAGATTTCTTTGGCAATTTCCAATCCGTCCACCTTTGTGAATTCATCTCGACTTAGAGATGAGGTGATAACGGCTGCGGCTTGGGCATTCCTGTGGATGGCTTGCTCTTGACTTGGCGTGAGCTCTTCATCGTCATCAGGGATGTTTATTCCTGTCCACACAATATGCCATAAACTTGGGTTAAGGGAAATCAAGTGCATCTTCATATTTTGCCTCCACATGGAGTAATCACTCCCATCGAAGTGTAGGGCTTTTCCGAGAGGAATAGATAGATAATGACTGCTGTTAGAATTTAAACGTCATAATTAAAAGGATATCGGGAGTAGTCGGTGTGACTACTCCCCTTCTTCTTTTCTTCGACTTTAGATTTCCCTTTGGAAAGCGCTTTCTTTCTAAGGAGTGCTTTCAGCTCCAATGTCTCCTCATCATCATCATCGAAGTCTTGAATGGCTTCGAGATACTTTTCAAGCTTTTGGTGCTTGTCATTGTTCATTTCTTCCTGGTTGTTGATTTTTTGGACTTCCTTCATGTCCGACATGATCTCTTCGAGTGGTTGCACTCTTTCTTGAAGAACCCGCTCTGATACCAATTGAATGTAGGCCTAGAGGGGGGTGAATAGGCCTTTTTGAAATTTCTCGGTTCCTGTAGCACTTCAACAACAAGGTCAAAACCAGATATATCGGACTAGTCCGGTAAAGTGCGGACTAGTCCGGATTTCACGGGCTAGGTTGATCAGGTTAGGTCAATTTGATTGTTTCGTTGACGTTTGCAGCGGAAATATAAACTTTAATAACAGTTCAATAGTTGTATGTCAAGTTCTATTGCAAGTATGATTCTTGTTCAACTATTTAACTTGAATTCAACAAAATGAATCAAACCCTAGATAATGTTGATCAACTAGAATGATGAACACAAACGAACTAGACACAAGATTTATCCCGTGGTTCGGTTACCACGAAGGCAACCTACATCCACGCTGAGGAGCCCACAAAAGGACCGGGTCTTCACCAACCCTTCCCTCGTCGGATCGCCACGAAGGCCAATCCTCTTCCACTAATCACACAGGGGTAAATCACCAAGTTGAAGGGGCGATCTCACAAGTTGAGAGCTCCCTTGATTACAAGTTTCAAGACCACCAATAACACACTTCGAAATATACAAATTGAGATACAAGAGTGTGTTAGAGATTCAAACCAAGAGCTCAATCGTGTGCCAAGTGCCTCTCCAATGATCTAGAAGTGATCTTCAATGGATTGATTGATTTTGCACTTAATTTCGTGGAGAGAGATGGTTTTTGAGTCTCTTGGGAGGTGTGACGGCGCTAGGGTTCGAGGTAGGGTGAAAGTGGGCCGTGCACCTCTATTTATATGGGGTTTCTAAAAGTTATCGTTAGGGTTCAGAAAGATCGGACTAGTCCGTGGTGGTCACCGGACTAGTCCAGTGTGCTGTTTGTAGCAAACCCTAAGTGTCCAGGAATATCGGACTAGTCCGGTTGAAAACGGACTTGTCCGATTTCGCTACTGGAAATCTTTGGACTAGTCCGATTGCCATCGGACTTGTCCGGACAAATGAAACCCTAAGTGTTTGGGATGACAAGTCCGCACTTGGAGGACTTGTCCGAAGTGGATCAGAATGAATATCAGACTAGTCCGTGTAGACACCGGACTTGTCCGAAGTGGATCAGAATGAATATCGGACTAGTCCGGGTCACAACGGACTTGTCCGATTTTTTGTGACTTGTGCATTGTGTTAAGGACTAGTCCGCATTAGAGAGGACTAGTCCGAAGTGGATCAGAAAGATATCGGACTAGTCCGGCCTATATCGGACTAGTCCGGTCCTGTATAGCTTTGTGCATTGTGTGTGTGTGATTAAATGAGATTGAGCTCTTGGGTGTGTTTCCTTAACACACTCCATACATACTGAACTACTAATTTCTTCTCCTTGAGCTCAAATTCATTTTCCTTCTCAATTTCCCTCTTTTTGGCACTTTGCTCATTTTTCATCATTTTCCTGCATTCATCTCAACAAAAGGATTAGGATCCCAATTGCTTGTCATAAATCATCCAAAACCCACAAGGGAGTCCTAGATGCACTTTCACATACCGAACCTCAAACTCCTATAACACTTTAGTAGTGTCGAGAGATTTGCCGGATCAAGACCATCGACAATGTGTGAATCTGAAATTAAAATAATATGAGCATAGTATTTCATACATATATGACTTTGTGATTCCTTTTACATGCTGAAAGTTCTTACTACATTACTCATGTTATATATTTTTTAGTTTTTGCCATGTCTAGTAATTGGAATAATTACTTACACTAAAACTGGTCATGGTCGAACTTTCTTGCTGTTTTGAACTTGTTACATGTTCACAAGTGCTTTTAATCATTAAGAATTCATCAAGTAATCAACTCACATGTTGAGTTTTTATGAACAAATATAAATTGAGAAAAGATTAAGAGAATATGCATGCATCACACTTCTTCTTTTGAGATGGCTTGTCATTGCACTTAGATATGAACTTGGAAGAAGTTGTGTATGACTAAAACCATGTCCTTAAGCTTCTGATTGTCAAATGACATAGGCTTAGCTTGGTTGGTTAGAATAAGGCAGATGCGCATATAATCTCTTGCAAATATAATATGATCTAAATTTATGCTTTGAAAAATAATTAAATGCAGCAACTAGTGTCATGCCTTCAGGTTTTGAAATAGTTAAGTTTGTGAGATCATGACTTGATTAAATTGAAAATTACATTTGATCTCTAGCATTGCTTACACTACTTTATGTATTTCATTGATGTGATAATGTAAGGTACTTGATAGTATGACTTAGATGAGCTTTGTTTATATGTATATGTTATAATATGCTCATAACAACTAAAGGGGGAGAGATAATTTGTTTATATGTTCATGCTTTGCTGAATACATTGTCAAAGGGGGAGAGATTAATCACACACTCAAAAAGGGAAAGATAATGTGCATGGGGAGAGATGATAAAGGGGGAGAGATATGAGAATTTTGAAATTTGAATTTTTGCTTTTCTTCTCTTTTTATTTCTGATTTACAGAAAGGGGAGAAATTGTCTTCAAAACTTTTAATGAGAATAAGCCAATGTTCGGATTTTAAATAGTGTTGTCAATGTATTCATCAAGAGGGAGATTGTGAGACCTATGTGTGCTGACTACATTGGCTTGTAGTGAATACACTTGGCTTTGATGATAAAAGTTTTGAATATCACCAAAACACCTTTTTATCAAGGTCCGACTCTAGCTCTGAGCTACAGCAAGGTCCAACGGTAGGTCCGGCTTGGTTTGGGTAGCTCCGGTTACGTTCGATGCTAGGTCCGACTAGCTTTGGTCAGCTCCGGTGAAGTTTTGTCTTTAGCTCAGGCATGTCTTTGATAGCTCCGACATGTTTTTGATAGCTCCGACACGATTTTGATAGCTCCGCCGTGTTTTTGCTATGCTCCGAAGTTGATTTTTCTAGCTCCGGTTTTTGGGATTACTAGTTCCGACTAGTTCTGGTTAGCTCCGGCACTAGGTCCTACTAGTTTTGTAAGCTCCGGCGGGAGCTTGGTTGTACTAGTTTTGGTAAGCTCTGGTGCTAGGTTCTACTAGCTTTTGTTAGCTCCAGCTCATGGTCCGGGTTGCTCTGGCAAGGTCCGGAACTTGACCGTAGTGCTTCTGTTTTTCATTTGCAATGTTTCGTACTTGCTTTGCATTGTTGGAAAGATTGCTTAGTATTCATTTGCTAAGTTTTTGGTGCGTTTTGGTTGATATGGATGATATCGTGTTACTGTGGTTTTGCAACATGCTTATGTGAGGTTCTCACGTAGGGTGTTGTGTTCGGAACTAACTTGAGTCAAGTCGAGGACTTGGGCTCGTATGGATTGGTTGTTTATTCATGTGCAGGTGTTGCTTGAGTTCAAGACATGGCTGGTGACGGGATCCATTGGACTAGTCTCAGGGAGGAGATGAGGTTCCAACAACCAAATTTAGGAGGAATTGTGGTTGAGCTGATCAGGAGGATGCGCAGCATGATTGAATCAAGAACAATGCATATGAAGGTATCATGGACGTCGTTGGAAGATGTTTGCACGTATGCAAGGAGTGCATGGACGTGGCTACATGGTTCCGAGACGTGATGAAGAGATGTGGACATAAAGAGTTGGTCGGAAAGGTCCAACCGACTAGGTTATGGACTCAGGCTGCGGCTGAGTCGGGTTTGACTCAAATATGGAAAGATTTGAGTTGGTTATGATAGGATTTCATGTGGGTCACGAATTTGAGTTGTTTAGGAATGTGGGATACGTTCCTAAGGTGTTTGAAAGTCTTAAGATTGCTTCTATCTACGTATAGAAGAATCCTAAACAGTTATGGAAAGTTATGATTCGTGATCTGAGTAGGATTGGAGTCCTAGTTGATATTGGGTTGGCCTAAGGGCTGGTTATATAAGCAAGGGAGCCCAGAGCTCGTGGTGCACGACTTTGGGGCTGTTCCTCTTGTGTTCTATTGAATAAAATTCGTAGTTTGAAGGAACTTTTGTGCCTTGTTCGTCCGACTTGTTCCAGACAAGTTTTACTCGTCGAGTTTCTGGACAGCACTACCTTTCATTGGTGGTTTTATCATAACTCGAGTTTTACAGATCCAATTGACGTGATTCTTTTTGAGTTGTCTTCACAACTTGATTATATATCATCTGTCGAAATTTCACGGTCATTGGATTTGTGGTATATGATCTACACGAGTTTCTTTGCAGCGTTCCATAACTGTTTTTTCTCAGGTAGGGCAGATTGACCATTGTTTGATCTTTCGATCATAACTTGAGTTTTTCTTGACGGATTTGAGTGATTATTTTTTTGTTATCTTTGTGACTTGATTCTATCTGATATCTATCACTCTTGTCACGGTGAAACACCTTTAGATTAGTCTCACACACGATTTCTTTAACAGATCGTTTTTCTAACGAAAGGGTTTGGGGTTTAATTGTTTCCGCTGCGTAAGATTTTAAATATACCATTCACTCCCCTTCTGGTAGCTTTTCACGTGCTCTTCGATCCTACAGTGTACCAACTACATTGATCTATTGGTACAGGATGCACATATCGATTCAGGAAAATGGATCCTCGCATCTAGCTACACGTGATTTAAAAGCAAATAAAAAATAAGAGTTATGTTCACAGGATGAAACTATATCACTTCTTTTTTATTTATATTATAGTGGATGTATTTGAAGAGCTACTCAAGTTAGTTTCGGATTATACATACCAAATAGTAGTAGCTATACATAATTGGTTGTTTGGTTATATGGTTAAGACTAAAAGTATGTTCTTTTTCATTGCATCAACAATATGTTCGGCTATTGTAACACCTGGTAATAAGAAGACAACCAGATGCTTTCCACATGTATGCCAGGATCAGTTCAACTCATACATGTGTAGACGAAAGTGAAATACCAAATATAATACCATGTTTGAGTATATCACCTTATTACATAAATGACCATCCAGGTCTAAACTAAAAGTACACAAGCAGCGGAAAAACATAACAAGGGCTCCAAACACAGGCGTTGCACGGAGGAGCGCCAGCCTAGAACATCTCTTCTGGGTCTCCGTAGAAGTCCTGGTTCTCCACCTCTGCGTCTTCGTAGACTTGGGGGGGGGGGGGGTATGCAACTAACAAGTTTGAGTACCAACAGTACTCGCAAGTTGGGAAATCATGACATGTGTGGTTCACAACAAGGAAGTCAATTAATAAGTTAAGCACCATAGCAGTAACAACCTACTCTTAATTGTTTATTAAGCACCTACAACTAGGTGAAATCCCAACCAACATCCCAAAATTAATCCAGGTAAGACCAAAACCCAAACCACCCATTTAGTAACCATGTGGTAAGTATGAATTTGGTTTCCAAGCCGCTCGTGTCCGTGAGCACGGTTGTCTTGACAGTTTGACAAAACTCTGCAGAGTGTGTATCTTTTACCCACAGTTCGTGATTTCGTCCCCTGTTGCCAGGTGGACTAGAGTAAACCTCCCTGATGCCCGTGGTAGCTAACCACAATACACACTTCCGTAGGTGTGTGGCCAGGAGATCACTACGAGGTGTTTTCGATGGTTCTCCCGACTTGCAATGGGTACTCTAAGGTTTCACTGCTCCGGTACCTGGAGCCTATTTTCCCTCCGCCAGGAGAAGCCCCCTCTTGAGCCATGCGGATCCCAAGGCAAAGCCCATTCCCCACCCAATCAATTACCTATGCTACATCGGGAGAGACCAAATTACTAAACCATGTTGTCCCATATACAATTCTGTGGTGATACTAAATGGCTTAGCAACTTCTTCAATAAATCAGTCCTTAGAATCTGATAGGTGTCAAGTCCCAAACCAAGGTCTTGTGCACGCATGCACCAATCCGTACAAAACCCCCTATCAGATTCCTATCTACTAATTTCCATTATAGTCATCAATTCATGAATCAAAGTACTTCAAATGTAAACTTGTAAATATATAGATCATATTTCAATTAAGCATGGCTAAGCATAACTAAATAATAATAAAACGCCCAACCATGATGACAAGGAATATTGTGGAAAAATCTAGGAAAACATAACATAGGATTCATATTTTAATTAGCATGCAACTAACTAAAACTTATCAAAAAGGGTACAAGATGGTCAAGGAACTTGCCTCCAAACTGTGTCTCGGGGTCGTCGGGAAACTGCTGCTCTTGAAGGTTAAGGGTGGGTTCTGGCCCCGTCCCTAAATTACGACGATGCACAAAAAATAACATACAATAAGAACATAGTAAAATGCACAATATTCAAATAAACGCAAATTACTACGCAAAAGTGATTTTAGGGTTGATTTTTATTATAGACATACATTTGTTGATGAGAATTTAAAGTTAAATGAAATTTAGTGAGTAAAACATATTTTTATAGATTTTTATACCATTTTTATACTTATTAGAACCCTAAAATTTTTTCTAGAAATTTTATCCTTCAAAATAAGCCTAAATTAGATTTATAATCAATAATATAAATTTTACAATTTTTACATTATTTTTACTAATTATTTCTATGTGCAAAACAATTTTTATGAACTAAATATACTTAAAAGTATTTTTATGACCATTTCAGAAATTTAAATGAATTAATAAAATAATACAGAAATGAAAATAAATAAAACATATTTAAATCTATTTTTATAATTATTTTATACAAATTAAGGACTTTTAAACGTGGGCCGTTGATTTTAAATTGGATGGCCCAGATTTAATGTACCGAAGGGGTACGGGGGTTCTAATCTTGGCCGTTGAAACATAATGGACGACGGGCATTGAGCCACGTCGCCCCGGTTAGGGTCGCGCGGCGGCACGGACGCGCGCGCGGCGGCGGGCTCGCTGGAGACGGCCAAAATCGCACAACAGAGGCCAAAAGGCACATCTCACTAGCGCAAAATGTAGAGGGGTGCTAGGGGAACTCACTGAAGGTCATCGCACGGCCGGAGGAAGGTCGGAAGGTGGTCGACGACGACATTGTGCGGCGGAGCTCCTCGGCGCCCGACAAAGTCGGCAACGCAGAGGCGACAACTCCCAACGAAGATGACCGGCGGTCTCCTGAGGACACGACAAAGATGTTAGGCAAGGTTTTGGGGTGAGTCGGTGGGAACATCGGCGCCATTACCAAGCTCGCTTGAGTTAGGGTTTCGACCGTCGGGTGAGGGGATTGGGGAGGGATTTGGCCGGGTTTTTATAGGGGTTTCAGAGTAGAAACGGCCGGTGGCCATCATGGGCACAATGCGCCACTTGATTAGGGAGAAACGGCCGGGAATGAAGAGGGGGGAAAACGAGTGGGCGGCGGGGAATAAACGCGCGCGTGCATTACGGCGTGGGCGCGAGGTAGACAAAGCTGAGGGGTGGGGCCAGCTGTCAGCGAGGGGGAGAGAAGGTGCGAGCGCGGGCCGGCGCGGAAGAGTGGGGAAAGTTGGTCCGGATCGGGGAATTCGGCCCACGGGTGTTTTTCCTTTTTCTTTTCCCTTTTCTTTTTCTTTTGTTTTATGTTTTGAATTTGTAAACCAAATTTCTAGCGAATTTGAATTTTCAAAAAGAAATTCACACAATCATTCAAACATGATGCAACTTGCCTTATATACATTTTATTCCCAAGAAAATGATTTTACTTCTTGAAAAATTCATTTTACAAATTTTTTTTCCTCTCTAAAATAGTGGGTGTTACAATTCTACCCCCTTAAAAAGAATTCCCGCCCTCGAGATTTGGACATCCTAAGAGAATAGACTGGGAAACTCCGCCTTGAGGTCTTCCTCTCTTTCCCATGTTGCCTCTTCTTCTGAGTGATGTTTCCATTGGACTTTGCACATCCGAGTACCTTTATTCCTCGTAACTCATTCTGACGTCTCGAGAATCTTAACAGGTTGTTCTGCATAGGTCAAGTCCTCTTGCACGTCTACTGCTTCCAATGGCAATTGTTCTTCTAGTACTCCTAAGCATTTCTTTAATTGTGACACGTGGAATACATCGTGCACATCTGATTAATGAGATGGTAGCACGAGCCGATAGGCTACTTCTCCTCTTTCCTCCAGTATTTTGAAGGGACCAATATATCGGGGTGATAACTTGCCCTTCACCTTGAATCGTCTTAACCCTCTCACGGGTGACACCTTGAGATACACAAAATCACCAATCTCAAAGGTTAGATCGCGACGTCGAGTATCAGCATAACTCTTCTTCCTTGACTGAGCCATCTTCAAATTCTTCCGGATTTCTTGTACTTGTCTCTCAGCTTATCTTAACACTTCAGGCCCAAATACTTGGCTTTCCCCAGTTTGATCCCAAAACAATGGTGTTCTGCACTTCCGTCCATACAAAGCTTCAAACGGAGACATCTTCAAACTCGCTTGATAACTATTGTTATAGGAGAACTCAGCATATGATAGGTTCTTATCCCAACTCCTACTGTTTTTCAAAGCACATGCTCTCAACATATCTTCAAGAATTTGGTTAGTACGCTCTGTTTGACCGTCAGTTTGCGGATGATATGCCGAGCTGAAATTGAGTCGGGTATCCATAGACTCATGCAACTTTTGCCAAAATCTGGAATTGAACTGAGTACCTCTATCTGATATTATCTTCTTCAGCACTCCATGCAGGCATACAATTCTTGCCATATATAGTTCTGCCAATCTTGAACCAGAATAGCTTTCTTTTACTGGGATAAAGTGAGCCACTTTGGTCAAACGATCCACTATGACCCATATAGAGTCGTATCCTGACTGAGTTCTCGGCAACCCCACAATAAAGTCCATACTTATTTCTTCCCATTTCCATTCAGGAATTTTAATTGGTTGAAGTAACCATGCGGGTCTTTGATGTTCTACTTTGACCTTCTGACACGTGTCATACAGAGCTACATACTCCGCCACATCTCGTTTCATTCCATGCCACCAATATCGATCCTTTAGATCTTGATTCATCTTTGTGCTCCCCGGGTGAATAGATATGACAAATCATGGGCTTCTCTCAGTATCAGCTCTCGAATCTCCTTGATATCAGGTACACATATTTTCTTCCCTAGCCATAGAGTTCCCTGTTCATCTTCTCTAAAGTCCGGTGCTTTTCCTTCTTTCATTAGTTGCTTAGTCTTCTGGATCCACTTATCATTCTTTTGCCCTTCACGAATATCCTTTTCCAAAGTAGAATCTACTTCCATAGACACTACCTCAGTATTAGTTACGATACTAAGGTTTAGCCTTGCTAATTCCTCACATAACTGCGGTTGTTGACCTTGCATTGCCAAGCTATTGCATTGAGCTGATCTGCTTAATGCATCCGCGACCACATTAGCTTTCCCAGGATGATAGTTGATTCCGACATCAAAATCATTGATAAGTTCCAACCATCTACGTTGTCTGAGATTTAGATATGGTTGCGTGAAGATATACTTCAAACTCTTGTGGTCCGTATAAATTTCAGTTCTTTTTCCTATAAGATAATGTCTCCAGAACTTCAATGCATGAACCACTGCTGCTAACTCCAAGTCATGAGTAGGGTAATTTCTTTCATGCTTTCTGAGTTGACATGAAGAATAAGCTACTACATGTCCCTCTTGCATTAATACACATCCCAGTCCTTGTCCGGATGCATCACAGTAAACTGCAAATTCTTTCTGCATATCCGGCATAATCAAAACTGGAGCAGTAGTCAACCTTTTCTTTAGCTCTGTAAAACTGGCTTCACACTCTGGTGTCCATTTGTACGCAACTCCCTTCTCAAGTAACTTGGTTAACGGACAAGATAGTTTTGAGAATCCTTCGATAAACCGGCGATAATAGCCAGCCATGCCCAAGAAACTCCTGATTTCCCCAACATTTTCTGGTGTTTTCCAATTCAGAACATTTTTCCCTTTACTGGGGTCTACTGCTATTCCTCCCTGTGATATAACATGTCCTAAAAATGACACTCCCTTTAACCAGAACTCACATTTACTTAGCTTTGCATACAACTGATGTTCCCGAAGTTTCTGTAAAGCCAATCTTAGGTGCTCCTCATGTTCCTCTTCACTTTTGGAGAATATCAAAATGTTGTCAATAAACACCACGATAAACTTATCCAGATACTCCATAAATACCTTATTCATAAGGTACATGAAATAAGCTGGGGCATTAGTTAAGCCAAAAGACATGACTGTATACTCATATTAATCCATATTTTGAAACAAATGTCGTCTTTGGTATGTACGAGGGTCGTATCTTCAATTGGTGACACCCTGATCGCAGATCAATCTTTGAGAACACACATGCACCTCTCAACTGGTCAAACAAATCCTCAATCCTTGGTAAAGGATATTTGTTCTTAATAGTTACTGTGTTGAGTGCGCGATAATCCACACATAATCTCTGTGTGCCATCTTTCTTGGGCACAAATATCACTGTAGCTCCCCAAGGTGAGGAACTAGGACGAATGTATCCTTTTGCTAACAACTCATTGATATGATCCTTCAATTCTGCCAATTGTTTAGCATCCATCCTGTATGGTCACTTGTAAATTGGTGTTGTACCAGGTACTAATTCAATGATGAATTCAATTTCTCTGTCAGGGGGCATACCCGGTAGTTCATTAGGAAACACATCCGGAAAGTCACAAACAACTTTGATCTCTTGTACTCCTTCATCCATGTTGAGTCGTATTTTCTGAACTGGTGCTTGATCAGGACGAAACTCCACGTTTGTGCCATCCGTATGAGTCAGACATACTGTTCTCGTGGCACAGTGGATCACTCCTTTGTACTTGGTTAACAATCCATTCCGAGAATAATGTCTATTCCTTGTGACTCCAACACTATAAGGTTTGCTAAGAATGCTACCCCCCTAATGCTTATGCTTACATTAGGGCATACTTGCCTTGTCAGCATCTCTCCTCTAGGAGAGTTGACTACTAATACTTGATTCATTAATGTAACATTCATTCCATGTCTTCTTATGAATTCTTTTGCTATGAATGAATGTGTTGCACCAGAGTCAAACAATACTATAGAAGGATGGGAATCAGCAGGGAACGTACCGATCACCACATCTGATGCGTCTTGAGCTTCCTCCAGAACAACATGATTTACCCTTCCTCGGACTGGTTCTGCTGCGAATGCTTTTTCGGGCAGTTGTTGGAGTAGTGTCCCTTGTCACCACATATATAGCAAGCTCCCTGAGTACTGGTGTCTTGAGCCTTGTTTCTTTGTTGATTTTGCTGTGGTTGCCCAGTTGGTCGAGGGTTTGAAGTCATAGGACGTTGTTGATACATTTGAGGGCGTTGTGGTGGCATCTGCTGGTACTGTGGGCGTGCATACTGAGATTGAGGTCTGTATGAAGAGTTGTACCGCTGTCCTTGATTATTGCCCATGGGACGACTTAGGTGTCCCGATTGTTGTGGGTTAAAGCGAGGACAATTGCTGCTTGAAGACTGCCCCATCATCATCTTCCTTTTGCGGTCTTCTCCTTCGCACTCCTTCTTCTTTCTTTCTTCCATGAAAGCTTTATCCACCAGATGTTGGAAACTAGCATAGTCACTGGAAGACATCATCAATTGTATCTCTTTGTCCAGTCCCTCTTTGAAACAGAATTGTTTCTTGGCTTCAGTGTCAACATCTCCAGGGGCATACCGAGATAGTTGTGTAAACTTGTTCAAATACCCCCTTATGTTCATGTTCCCTTGCTTCAGTGCTAGGAACTCCATACGCTTGGCTTGAATTTCTCCTGCAGGTACATGATGATTGCGGAAACTTTCTCTAAACTCTTCCCAGGTAATGTTGTCTGGGTTGCCATGGGCCACAGTAAAAGCGGTCCAATCAGCCGTAGGTCCATGGAGTTAGTGTGATGCCAATAACACCCTTTCCCTTCCTTCACATTGTACAATCCTTAGTTTACTTTCAATAGTATTGATCCAATCATCTGCATCCATAGGTTCCGTGGCGTTGGAGAAGTGTGGGGGCTGAGTGTTCATGAAGTCTCTTAAGCAAAACCTTGGAGGTGGGGGTGGTGGTGGTGGAGGGGGTGGTGGTGCTTGATGAGCCTGTTGCATATTGTTCACAATTTGTGTCAAGTTTTGCATCATTTGAAGTTGCATAGCCATCATACGCTGCATTTGGTTTGCAGCTGGTGCCCCACGAGCACCTCTTCCATTCCATTGAGGTAGTGGGACTTCATTATCCTGATTGGGTGGCACACCACGTCCACATCCTCTTCCTCTTCCTGCCATCTGAGACTGGGGTGTTGCTTTAGAATAAAAAGATAAGAGAGAAACTATTCTATACGTCTTTCCCACTATATGCATCACTAAGGAGATAGAGAAATAAAGATCACTTTCATTAAGCAAACACAAACATGGATAATCAAGTTCTCAAAGCAAAATCATACAACTCAAGATTACACAAATCGTTCCTACATCGCTCTTATTACAACTCATGGGTAAATGTCTTAATCTTGAGTTGTAGGGCAGGCCAGAGTCTACTCTCACTCCTCGAGATCCTCCTCCTCGTCTGGGTCTTCATCGTCATCTCCATCATATCCCGAGTTGCTGCCACGAGACTCGTTGCCATGCGGAGGAGAGTTGGCTGGCTGCTGCGGCACAGAAGGCTCCCCTGAGTCTGGCCCCTTGTCTAAAGAGTAGTCCATCGAGTCGGTGTCGCCACGACCAACACGGCGATCAGGAGAGTCCGGAATCCAAGTGGAGGTGTCTGAAGCATACCCATTTGGGTCCTCGTCGGTGATCCGACGGTACCTCCTCACTTGCCTTTCATAATGTGCTGCCAGGTCACGAACATCCTGAATTTCTTGCTGAGCCTTGTGGAGGCGAATGCTGAGGCGCTCCACGTCATCAACTGTCTGGTGAGTCCGTGGAAGGGTCAGGGGCCCCTCCACGTACCTGGTGATGAAGTTGCCAATGCCGCTGGGACGCTGGGGAGTGTAGGTGTGCACCGAGTTCCGCAGCTGGTAGCGGTAAGTGTGGCTCCAATAGGTGATGGCCTCCCAGCTGACATCCTGCTCAGCATGTCGTCGGTAGCTCCTTGCAGCAGGGGTACGATGCACCTTGAGTAGTTCATCCGCATAGTAGACAAATAGCTTGCATGACCACTTGATCCGGTAGAGACGCTGCATCCCAATGGAGTGGTAGGTGAGTGTCAGTCTCTCGTGTCTGTAGTCGGCGTCGAGCAGTATGGCTTGAAGTCGACGTCAAAGTCGTCCTGCAGCTCTCCCATCAGTACGAAGGAATTTTACAATTAATAATATTTGAAAATAGTAAGGTCCTTAAATCGTCCTTTTCTATCTAGGCTTGCGTCCTACGGGCAACACGGCTCTGATACCACTTTGTCACACCTGGTAATAAGAAGACAACCAGATGCTTTCCACATGTATGCCAGGATCAGTTCAACTCATACATGTGTAGACGAAAGTGAAATACCAAATATAATACCATGTTCGAGTACATCACCTTATTACATAAATGACCATCCAGGCCTAAAATAAAAGTACACAAGCAGCGAAAAAACATAACAAGGGCTCCAAACACAGGCGTTGCACGGGGGAGCGCCAGCCTAGAACATCTCTTCGGGGTCTTCGTAGAAGTCCTGGTTCTCCACCTCTGCGTCTTCGTAGACTGGGGGGGGGGGGATATGCAACTAACAAGTTTGAGTACCAACGGTACTCGCAAGTTGGAAAATTATGACATGTGTGGTTCACAACAAGGAAGGCAATTAATAAGTTAATCACTATAGCAGTAACAACCTACTCTTAATTGTTTATTAAGCACCTACAACTAGGTGAAATCCCAACAACCATCCAAAAATTAATCCAGGTAAGACCAAACCCAAACAACCCATTTAGTAACCATGTGCTAATTATGAATTTGGTTTCCAAGCCGCTCGTGTCCGTGAGCACGGCTGTCTAGACAGTTTGACAGAACTCTGCAGAGTGTGTATCCTTTACCCACAGTTCGTGATTTCGTCCCCTGTTGCCAGGTGGACTAAAGTAAACCTCCCTGATGCCCGTGGTAGCTAACCACAATACACACTTCCGTAGGTGTGTGGCCAGGAGATCACTTCGAGGTGTTTCCGATGGTTCTCCCGACTTGCAATGGGTACTCTAAGGTTTCACCGCTCCGGCACCTGGAGTCTATTTTCCCTCCGCCAGGAGAAACCCCCTCTTGAGCCATGCGGATCCCAAAGCAAAGCCCATTCCCCGCCCGATCAATTACCTATGCTACATCGGGAGAGACCAAATTACTAAACCAAGTTGTCCCATATACAATTCTGTGGTGATACTAAATGGCTTAGCAACTTCTTCCATAAACCGGTCCTTAGAATCCGATAGGTGCCAAGCCCCAAACCAAGGTCTTGTGCACGCATGCACCAATCCATACAAAACCCCCTATCAGATTCCTATCTACTAATTTCCATTATAGCCATCAATTCATGAATAAAAGTACTTCAAATGTAAACTTGTAAATATATAGATCATATTTCAATTAAGCATGGCTAAGCATAACTAAATAATAATAAAACGCCCAACCATGATGACAAGGAATATTGTGGGAAAATCTAGGAAAACATAACATAGGATTCATATTTTAATTAGCATGCAACTAACTAAAACTTATCAAAAAGGGTACAAGATGGTCAAGGAACTTGCCTCCAAACTGTGTCTCGGGGTCATCGGGAAACTGCTGCTCTTGAAGGTTAAGGGTGGGTTCTGGCTCCGACTCTAAATTACGACGATGCACAAAAAATAACGTACAATAAGAACATAGTAAAATGCACAATATTCAAATAAACGCAAATTCCTACGCAAAAGTGATTTTAGGGTTGATTTTTATTATAGACATACATTTGTTGATGAGAATTTAAAGTTAAATGAAATTTAGCGAGTAAAACATAGTTTTTAGATTTTTATACCATTTTTATACTTATTAGGACCCTAAAATTATTTTCTAGAAATTTTATCCTTCAAAATAAGCCTAAATTAGATTTATAATCGATAATATAAATTTTACAATTTTTACATTATTTTTACTAATTATTTCTATGTGCAAAACAATTTTTATGAACTAAATATACTTAAAAGTATTTTTATGACCATTTCAGCAATTTAAATGAATTAATAAAAATAATACAGAAATGAAAATAAATAAAACATATTTAAATCTGTTTTTATAATTATTTTATACAAATTAAGGACTTTTATTTAATTTCTAGAACTAACAGGGGCTTTTCTATAAAAACAGAACTGTTCCAGAGGTTAAAAATAATTTTTATTAAGTCAGGGGTTTACAATTTTCCAGAATTTATTTGCTATTTTATAATTCTCCAGGGGCTTTAAAACACTTTTTATTAATTTAACCAGTATGTTACTAATTTTCAGAAAGTCCAAGGGCTAGTTTGATATTTCTAGGGGCTAGACTTGAATTCGAGAGAAACTCAGGGGGTAGTCCGCAAGTTTCCAGGGGCCTGAGTGAAATTCCGGCGGCGGGAAAACTAATTTGAACGTGGGCCGTTGATTTTAAATTGGATGGCCCAAATTTAATGTACCGAAGGGGTACGGGGGTTCTAATCATGGCTGTTGAAACATAATGGACGACGGGTATTGAGCCACGTCACCCCGGTTAGGGTCGGGCGGCGGTGCGCGGCGGCAGGGACGCGCGCGCGGCGGCCGGCTCGCCGGAGACGGCCAAAATCGCACAGCAGAGGCCAAAAGGCACATCTCACTAGCACAAAATGTAGAGGGGTGCTAGGGGAACTCACTGAAGGTCGTCGCACGGCCGGAGGAAGGTCGAAAGGTGGTCGGCGACGGCGTTGTGCGGCGGAGCTCCTCGGCGCCCGACGAAGTCGGCGACGCAGAGGCGACAACTCCCGATGAAGATGACCGGCGGTCTCCCGAGGACACGACAAAGATGTTAGGCAAGGTTTCGGGGTGGGTCAGTGGGTGAATCGATGGGAACATCGACACCATTACCAAGCTCGCCGGAGTTAGGGTTTCGATCATCGGGTGAGGGGATTGGGGAGGGATTTGGCCGGGTTTTTATATGGGTTTTGGAGTAGAAACGGCCGGCGGCCATCATGGGCACAATGCGCCACTTGATTAGGGAGAAACGGCCGGGAATGAAGAGTGGGAAAAATGAGTGCGCGGCGGGGTATAAACGCTCGCGTGCGTTACGGCGCGGGCGCGAGGTAGACGAAGCTGTGGGGTGGGGCCGGCTGTCAGCGAGGGGGAGAGAAGGTGTGGGCGCGGGCCAGCGCGGGGAGTGGGGAAAGTTGGGCCGGATTGGGGAATTCGGCCCAGAGGTGTTTTTCCTTTTTCTTTTCCCTTTTCTTTTTCTTTTCTGTTTTCTTTTTCTTTTGTTTTATATTTTGAATTTGTAAACCAAATTTCTAGCGAATTTGAATTTTCAAAAAAAAATTCACACAATCATTCAAACATGATGCAACTTGGCTTATATAAATTTTATTCCGAAGAAAATGATTTTACTTCTTGAAAAATTCATTTTACAAATTTTTTTCCTCTCTAAAATAGTGGGTGTTACAGCTATCTAGCTGAGTATGAACGATATTAATTGTCTTTGATAAAAGTCACAAAAAACGTACATGCAAAGTATTCTATAGGAGAACCTATTGGTGTCGGACCACAACTATAAAATGTGTGGATGACATCAACATGATGAGAGAGGCACATCGTTTCTTGGAGTCTGTGGTAGTGCAAGTACTCACCAATTATAGATGAAGATTTAGCAATAGAATTGTCTTTTAATAATGTATCCATTCAAAGTATGTTGGATGCTTCTAATCCTTATATTAGAACTTTATTGGTGTGAGTCTCATCTCTACCGAAAACGCGATCGTTTACGACGGCCAGCCCCTGACCGTCGTAAAATAGGCAGTCGTAGCAAATAGGCTTCTATTTGCGATGGCCGAAGTCGAAGCCGTCGCAAATAGACTTTTATTTGCGACGGCCAACCCTAGGACCGCCACAAATTAAATAACTATCGCAAATAGGACATTATTTACGACGGCTACGGCCATTCGTCGCAAATTGTCGGGCCCGTTCCCTTGTTTGCGACGGTCACAAATAAGGTAAATTGCGACAAAACACGAGCGACGGCGGGAAGCCGTCACAAATAAGGAAAGCTGTCACAATTAACTTATTTGTGACGGTTTTTCGCTTATTTGCGCGTCTTTGACCGTCGCAAATCGTCGGAATTCCTGTATTACATCAGGCGAAAGCGCTTCTTATGAATGTAATAAGAGAAAGGGTCGGGATGTCTTTATCTATTATTAAAAAATATAGTTCGAGATCTGATTATGTGTGTGAGGCTGTGTAGGTGTATATGATTATAGTAACTGAATGTGTGCATTAACATACTACATCTATATCCAGTAGATGTTTAAAAAAAATGACTGGACACTTTTTTGTATTGATCAAGCTCAGAAGATTTGATTCCGTGGAACTTTATTTACTGCGAGTAATTTTATTCGCTGCGAGCACTAACGAGATGTTGTTAGCTTTATGATTTGTACGTAGTAAGGAGTGGGTTAGGTAGGCTGATGCCAAAGAGGGTGGAAGAAATCTATAAGCTCTGGCGCCTTCGTGAGTGCGAATCCGCCACATGTTCTCTTGATTTGTTTTGTTTCTACTTTTGATTATGGTAAACGCCATGTGTGTTACAACCTGCTTTCAAAGGATAACGTGACAGAGTAATACTAGGAGCAAGATTTTCTCTTGGGTGAAATCGACAACTTGTCCACGGACACACGGTTTTGATGCAGGTTGGGACCCTCGAGTGTATCGGGGTCAAAACAAGAATATCCTATGCCAATGAATGGTTGTCAGAGCCGGCAAACACCTCCAGATGGCGCTGTCCAAGGAGAAAATTGCACTTGGAGTATCGGAGGGGCGTTGTTTGTCCTCCAACGGGCGCGGTCGTTAGCTGGCTCCATGTTGTTAAGCTCTCTCTCAGCGCTTGGATTTTTCGATACGGGAAGAGGAAGATACAATAAGGTCGGGTGCTTTGCTCATTGCTGAAATCATCGTAGTTTTCTTCGTTTCAAACACGACAGCGCAGAGGCATTTAAGGAGACAAACATGATCAAAACCAGTTTCCCAGAAGGCACCGTACCCGATGAGAAATTTACGATTGAAATTTTTATTGTGAGCTTGGATAAAATAATACTTTCATCTTTGACACACCGTTAAAATGGAATTCTAGCATTTTTAACCTTTTGCATTCATTTTCTACTTTCCGACCACTTAGAAAATGACAATACTGAGAACCGCTTAGCTAAGAATCGGTAAAACTCCTTTTGTTTTCCACTTTTCCCGTAGCCGCTGGAACCAGCGCTTGCCGCTGCAGCCGCCGGCACAGGCACCTTCTCCCATAGCCATCACTCCCGATCCCACTGTCGGTGGCTGCTCTCTCAGCCACCGTCGGTCTCGACACCTGCTCCCGCTACCGGCGTCTCTGATCCCCCCCCCCCCCCCCCCCCCCCCCAAATGTCTGCCGCTGCTGTGTTGCTACTAAATCTAAGTCTGTTTGCTACTAAATTCTGCTCCAGCAATAGCCATAGCAGCACTAGCACTAGCACTAGCTGTGGAAGTTTCTGATTTAATTTATGTGGTACGCATGCAGAAGTAGCTTGTTTTATTTCCAAGAAACTGGAATACCTTGCAATCAGAGACATAGCTTTCCGTGATGCCCCAGCAATGACCATAGCAGCAGAGAACAAGCGTTAATTGTGGGAGTTTTTTATTTGGATTTCTGTTTGACTAAAATATGAACTGTTGTGGCCGAGGGATATTACTGTCATTTTAGATGCTAAGAAAAGAGAAAATATACAAAAAGATGTTTCAAAACGTGAAAAATCCTATTTTAACGGTGTGTCCACATTGTAAGTCCTGTTTAGTAAAAGTTTTATTTGGCCGAAGCCAAACAATATAAGTTCTATAATAGTAAATGGCTTGGAAACAACCAAACGGAAGTGTACACAACTTTTGAAAAAACAGTTTTCAACTTGAAATGCTAGAATTGCTTATATATTGGGAGCGAGTCAGTACTTGCAACTGAGACGATGTTGTTGTAGCATGAACTCGCGCAAAAGAATGGACTCAAATCTCCTCTTCACACTACTACAATAAGCCTCATCGCAGGCGGCTCTAAATATATTATCACAAACAGTTTTAAAACCGCCTGAAATGAAGAGTCTGTGATAATTCGCAACTTCACAGGCGGAGAAGTGATACCGCCCGTGAAGAAATATTATCACAGACGGTTTTTACTAATGCTAGCCGCCTGTGAAGATAAGTTATCACAGGCGGGTGGTGCAGCATATATATCCGCCTGTGATAATTGTCTTAGCACAGGTGGGTCTTACAGCATAACTAACCGCCTGTGATAATAGTGTTATCACAAGCGGATGTTTACCTACATCAAGCCGCCTGTGAAGACCTTTTACCACAGCCGGTTTCTACCTTAACGGTTACCGCCTGTGATAATTAGGTTATCACAGATGGTTCTTTACCTTTATCTAGTCGCCTGTGATAATTGTTTTTCACAGGCATGCCCAGCCGTTGGTTAATAATCGCCTGTGATAAGGTATAACCTATGCAGTACTACTGCTGTTATTTCTAATTTACAGGTCAATTCAATATAATCACAGAACAAACATCAACAATATCATCACAGAACAAAAGTCAACAATATTATTGTCACAGAAGTCAATTTCACTAAAACAATATACATATGTACAAGTTACACATACAATTCATCTCATAGTTTACAAGTTTTCACTAAAAAATGTTTTTATTGGCATAGTCACAAAATTCTGGCACATCAGCTGCTGAACCATTCTCATTAAAGAACTTCCCTGTTTTGTGCAAAATTTCGCGACGAATGAACTGAAAGAGTTTAGAAGCAATCCTGTCGGCTCCTCCATAAGGAATACTTCTACAAACCGGCTATTCTTCGTTCAGATTCTTCGTGTGCTGCAATATAACTCATAACAAGGTTTAGAATGTGTTGGTTTGAACAATCTAAAAGTATATATCAAAGTGAGAGTATACAGGAATTTAGTTGGTATTTTTGGAGCAGTTGTACTATGAGCAATTGAATTTGGAAGTTGGAACCAAAATATAAAAATAGTGTTTCTGGTAATATTGAACAGCAGAGAATATAAGTATTAAACTATGCTAGTTACAATGAAAATGAAACTCAAAAGTAAGAAAATAAGGTATCGATATTAAGGATAACTTACATACTCATGATCCACTCTATATACGCTGGCGGTCCGAAGATGCTCGCTTACATAATACCCGCATAAGACACTCCCAGCAGGCTGCTTCGAACAAGGATAATATGTTTTAATGTCCAATGCGTTCGTATTGGAAGGTCTCTCACCGCCAAGCTGTTCCGCGTAAAATCGCCAAGCGTTGTAATACAAAAAATGTCATACAAAACTTGTCAACACATTCTAAATGTGTGTAAATTTAAATTATTGAATAAACGTACAATTTCAAAATGGAAAGGAAATCTTTGTAACGATCTGGTGGGAAATCGGCCGAGTCCAAGACTGTTGCCTTTCCCTGCGTTGGCTTGATGAAGATCATTATGTAGTGATTACTGCAAACACACAAACACACGTGTTAACAATTACCAATAACTGCTATTTCAATGTCATGTGTCGAACTTACTCGAAGTGGTACGGAGCCTTTACGAGGTCCTTGCCGTCTCTAACAAAGTTTTTAAACATTGCATGTCCTATGTAAGCTGCAACTTCTGTCCTTTTATCCTTCTTAAGTTTTGCGATTGCTTTTTCAAAATCTTTTTTGTTCATGTGCTTGAACTATTTTGAGTTTCGATCTGCCTTGACGTCGAATAGCGCCTTTGCAATCGTAGTAGGGTCAAGGATACCTGTCTTGCACGCCAACTTATCATTATCCATGTATTGCATCCTATTAAAGAAGTCCAAAATTTTATAATATCATGAAATGCGTATGCGTGTAGTAAGAAAAGCAAATACGAAATATTAGAGCACTTACAAGCACCAGACGAGCATCAGGTTGATTTCGAGCATGCCCCAATGCAAAAGGGGATGCAACTCTTCAAATAAAATGACTCGTCTATCTTCTCCAGTGCTCCAGAATGCTTGTTTTGGAATACGAAATGTGATGCAATTAAGATCATATTTTGTGCTGGCAAGGATGTACCACTCATGCATTCTTCTGAGTGAGACGGATTGTTTGCTAAGTTGTACGGATGTCATGAGCGGTTTCCCATTCTTAAATTTAGGAGGAACATCCTCAAGCTTGTATATTGGAACTCCTGATTTAACTAAAGCTGTCCGCCGATTATACATGACACCGTCTTCTTCCCACTCCTCGATATTTCCTAATTCTGGCTCATGAGAAGAACGAGATGCACTCGATTTTATAATATTTTCCTTCATAGTTTCCAAATACTTTGACACTTCTGATGAAGGTTTCTTATTTTTGTATGGGCTAACTTTGATAGGCAATAATGATCGAGGAGTAGTCGTCGGAAGTTGGACACTGGATTGTTAAACCTGTTGTTCAACTGATTGCTCTTTACTCCCAGCAGCTGGCTCTAGTATTACTTCAAGCTGTTGCTCAACTGGTTGCTCTTTACTAGCAACAGCATGCTTTGGTACTGCTTGAAGCTGTTGTCCAACTTGTTGCTCTTGGATATCTTTATTAGCAAGGTTACTATCATCCTTGCTGAGATATAGGGGGAGTGGATCTTCCTGGACTGGGAGTGGATCTTCATGCACTTTCGCCTTAGAAGATGGGGTTGCAGTATTTGGAGATGCGACGAGGCTAGAAATTGGCTCATCGTCCAACACGATATCGCGTCGGTGCCAAATGATTAATCGGTTGACAGCCTGCCCCAGAGTCGCGATCCCCTCAGGTTTGACATGGTCTATTTCATAATCTCATAATCATTATCATTGATCTGAAGAACTTGCACCACATTATAATACAACGGAAGTGGATTCCCGTTGAAGTCACGATCAGGCTTTGCCATAGCAGTGGCAACCTGTTTGGTTTTGTTCCCTGCTTTGCCCATCGGGACAAGAAGATGACAAGATTTGTCGTTAGCAATATCATCGAGAGGGAACTTATGGGTTAACCCTGAGCCTGGCACAGAACCAACGCTGCTAGGGTAGGCAGTTGGAGATACTAATTGCTCCTTCTACACCGGAACCATTGATGTACTCGGTGCCACTAATTGTCCCGATTGTCTAAGTTGTTCCATTATTTCTTGCATATTTTCTTTGACCTTTTGAGCAATCGTTTCATCAAGTGTTTTATTAAACTTCTCACGTCTTCTATATGTGTCTTTATCTTTAGGGAAACCATCTAGCCAAGACATTTGAGAAGAGACCGCTCGAACCCGTTCGCTGTGTTCAGGGTTTCCTAAGGTAGCGGTAAGTTGGTCATTCTCCCTCTTCGGCTTGAAGAGACCCTTCTGTTGCTTTTCAATTACTTCTTTCATTTTATCCTCTACTTCATTCAGAGAGTCGGGCTTTTCAAGTTTGCCCTCGTCGGTCAAACCTGACCGAGCAAAGACCCACCGTTGAGTTCGCTCATCGCACCGTTCTCATGGGCCAGGATTGCCCTTACTGGTAATTTCGTCTAATATCTTATTCCATTTCTGGACTTTGGGGCCATATCCGGCAGACCCCAAGCGATGATGGTATTTGTTTTTTTTTGCAAGCTCTGACCTAGTTGCACTTAGAGATTTAGCATCAGGTGTGCTCTTTTGACGAACAAACTCTTGCCACTGAGCTTGTGTGATTTTTCCCATCTTCCTCGGGCTAGGCACCTTATCGGCCTTAACATAAGCATTCATTTCACTCTTCCAGCCACGAAACTTCTTGCCGCAAGAGATCAATGTTGCTTTCTTTACCGCTTCTTCTGTGCCTTTCGGAACTTGAATTGTTTCTTTACCCTTTCCCATGACTCATTCTTGGTCTGCTCAGGTAATTTCCTCCAATTCTCGGTTGTGATCGGCACAACCTCCCTAACAAGAAAACCGCATGTATTACGGTACTTGGTAACTGAATCCAGTGGTTCTTCAGGAAGCCCACCTGGATCGACCCTTGTTACGTACATGATGCGGTCCAATGGACCCTTATTGGGACCTCATTGCCCTCGTTTCCTCCTGAGTGAAGCTGAGGATTCATCCATTGGAGAACCTTCTGCGGTTTTAGGAGCCGATGTAACCTCATTGTCTTCGCGATTAATCTAGGTAGAAAAAAATTATAAGGCTTCGTATACTTGACAACCAACATTAACTTGAACTGTTGAAGTTAAGATTTGTGATCCACACCTCATCGGCAGGATCATATTCCGGGTCTAGATCCACTGAAGTCTTTTTAATTTTTATATTTAGAAAAGGATCCGATGGACTGTGATAGGAGCCTGAACTGCTGGAGTTAGTAAACTCCATATTGTCTTCTTTATTGTTACTACCAGGACCAGTCTTCTTAGGGCTTTCCATGCTAGATCTAATAAGACAAAAAATCTAATAAATGGCATATTAACTCTATATGAAGTGTTGCATGAAGAAAAAGATGGAAGCATTCTAGCATTTGATAAGGCATTCTAGGGTTTAATGCAACTGACCAAAAGGTTCCTATACATTGCGAGGGTGGCAAGCATGTTAAAGTTGCCCACCAGCAATGGCAATTTTACCTTCTTATTCTAAATAGGCTAGCTTCGTTCAGAGTGGCGACCACGTTCTTGAGGTTTACTAGGTGGTGCCTAGCTCCGGACCTATAACTGATCAAGCAAGAGACTGATAGCAGCAGCAGCAACTAGCAAGCTCACTTTACACTGACAATCCAAGGCATTCTTGTATCATAGAGATCGGCAGCATATGCTCAGACTCCATCACCACACCTAGTGGTACCTAGATATGGGCGTGAGGATGCTCCTGGCATCACAAATGAGTTGGCCATCAACTTGTTTGGCTTCAGAGCTAAATATAGCATAACTTTGGTAGCACAGATTAGCTACAATTGCTCAAATGAAGCTGATGGAGCCACAAGTGCAGACATCTTTGGTAGCACAAATTAGCTACAATTGCTAAAATGAAGCTAAGGTCCTGTTTGGTTTCACTTATTTTAGTCTCAATTATATGGTGAGCATGCTTTTATGAAGAGCAGAGATATGACTAAGCTGATTACCGGAGAGTCCAGGTGTTTGGTAACTTGGATTATTTTGAATTGATTATCCTGTAAAATGACTACTATACCCCTGAAACTAATTATAACTCATTTTTTATGTTTTTCTCTCTCTCTATTTTTGGTACTTAATGCTGCATGAACTATTGAATTTGTGCTACTGGCTGCACCCAGATCAAACGTAACATGAATCAAACATGCTCCATAAACCAAATGCAGGTCCACGCACATGTCACACCAATCAAGCATGCGGCACACCAATAAAAAACGTATTCATACTGAGCTCAAACAGATCACGTGTGTTGAGTCAAACAGATCACCGGTCGGGCGACGAGGAAGAAGTCAAGGGATGGCCAACGGGCAGCTCGTCACCAGGCAATGGCCGACGGGCGCTCGTCACACTATCTGGCAAAGGAATCGCTCGGGAGAAGAACTCGACGGCCGGCAGGAGCGCTCGGGTGCAGACGACGGGAATCAGCTTGGCCGCAACTGATGCAGAACATTTGCACAACCAAGGATCATCAGGCTTCAAATTGATGCTTTCAACAATTCAAATGATGAGTCACGGGTGTTACTTGCATCTACAGTAGCTTGCTGTGTAGGGATTAGCTTGACAGGAGCTTAGCAGCATCAGAGGCGGTTATTAAGTACCAACCGCCTGTGAAAAATTTAAAAACCGCCTATGAAAAACTGACGCCTATATAAAGCCCCGCGGAGGCATGCCTCTGCCCAGTCCCACATCGCGCCATGAGGTACCTAAGTAAATTCGCATAGTTTCCTTACTATGCATTGCATGCTACCTTTTTCTTTGTATATTTTCATAAGCTGCCAGTTTTGTGTGTTGATATATGGACTGTGTCCTTTTGCATTTGTGTACATATGTGTTTGGACTCAATAACTTGGAAGTTTGGAAGTTTGGTCTTTCAGATAATGACGTCTCGGACGTGTAGCCGACTGAAGGAGGAGCGCTTGGCGTGGCGCAAGAACCATCCCCATGTATGTACATATGGCACACCAGTCGCATGGTTGTATATACATATGTATCTCTAATGGACTGATGAACTTAACTATAGTTTGTTTTTCCGTATTGTTTGTTTTTGGTATTTTCAATTTCTCTGCGTAGGGTTTCTCTACGAAGCCTGAATCGGGAGATTTATTGAAGTGGCAGTGCATCATCCCCGGTAAAGAAGGGGTAAGTCATGAAGAACAAGCACAATATGAGTTTAACCATCGTCCTCCTATTAATAAATTTCTTTTGCAGACTGAATGGGAAGATGGTTACTACCCCCTGACAATCTCCTTCTCTAAGGACTATCCCTTGGTGCCTCCAAGATGCGCCTTTCCAAGTGGGTTCTTCCACCCAAATGTCCATCGTTTGGGAGCACTCTACATCGGGATTCTTGATCAAGAGACTGTAAGATAGACCTACTTTGCTCATGTAATTAATACTTAACTGTTGTCGAACTTATTTGAACTGGTTTCTTATATTGCTTAAATTATATTTTGTAGGGGTGGTGCAGTGCTTTTACAATCAAAACTATACTACTTGAAGTTCAACGTTTGCTGCATCAGCCAAATGTGCCCAATGTTGAAAATGATTGCTATAATCTATTTATCGAGGTTAGATGACACTTTGACTTAGTGACCAATGTAGGTTATTCATTCCTCCTTCGACATTTGTTAATTTAAATAATTTCAATATTCTCAGGATCCAGCGGAATATGAGAGACGTGTTCGGGAGCAAGCAGGGCGGTACAACTTAGATTGATCGATGGGAGCTTCAGGAATAAGTTTAAATTCGAATTTAGTTTAGAGGGCACGCAATGTATGATCTATGGAATTCATCAAGTTGTGAATTACCTCTGAATTGCAATGCCATTTGCGTTCGTTTATCCTTGTATTCCAATTAAATCACTTAATTGCAATGTCATTGCGTTTGTTTATCCCTGCAATGAACGCTCACGATCTAGGGCACTCTGCGTTTCCGGGGACACAAAATAAGTGGAAACAATGACTTTTCCTAGGCGGTTCTTCAATGAAAACCGCTTGTGATAATTGAACAACTACATACGGTTCTTACACAATGACCGCCGGTGAAAATATATGATCTTCTCAGGCCGTTGTTAATTAAGAACCGCCTGTGAAGTTCATTACATTACAGGCGGTTCTTAATTAATAACTGCTTGAGAAGATCATGTATTTACCCAGGCGGTTGTTTCTTAAAATCCGCCTGTGATATTTACTTTATTGCAGACGGTTATTAAGTAATAACCGCCTGAGAAGATCGAGTATTTATCCAGGCGGTTGTTTTTTAAAATCCGTCTGTGTTGTTCTTTTATCACCAGCGGTTATTATATCATTCGTCATCATAGTCGCATATTTTTAAGAACCGCCTGTGTTTGAAAAATTGAGGCGCCTGTAAAAATGTTTTTTATAGTAGTGCCACCCGTTTCTCCTGAGATGCCACATGAGGTATTACCCTACTAGTAGTAGCCTCTCGTCTCATTCTGTTTACCCACCCTATCTCCACCTAATAGAAGTAAGGATCTGTCTATTTATTAGGTGCCTGAAATTTGAGAAAATTTCAGGCACCCGGTAAATAGTACCTAATTAATGTCACAAACCAATAATCTTGTAATTAACAATTATCCCTTAATTCTATAGTTTAGTCAATAACAATTTTTTTATTATTTTACAAATGACATAACATTTACAATTACGGATTAACAATTACAAATTACGGATTAACAATTAAAAACCGACCTCTTCTTCTTCGGGCCTGACGAGCCGCCAGCGGCACCGTCACTGTCGCTGCTGCCGAGAGCTCCTGGCGCCGCCGCCGCGAGCTCCGGTCGTCGTGCCGCTGCGATATCAGGGCGTCGCGGGATCCCAGTGTCGTGCTGCCGCGGCCGAGCACCGCTGCTCGGGCGCCGCCTTTGAGCACCACCGCGCTGCGTGCCGCTTCGCAGGGCGCCGCCTCCGAAGACCCCTGCGCTGAGTGCCACCACGCCGGGCACTGCCGAGTGGATGCGCAACTGCCAAGCGCCGCCACTGGAAATATCGGGGCCGCATATTGAATCGGAGACTCAGACTCGTGAGATTAGAGTTGGTTGGGGAAGAGTAAATAGAAGAGCCAGCACAAATCTCAAAGTGAATCTAAATGTCGCCTGAAATGAAGGGAAATTTCACTCACCTGATGGATAGCATTTCCGTAGAAGTAAACTCACTCAACGTGCTAGAGTTTTATGTCTGCTGTCCATTTAGTACATATGCCCTTTCTGACACAAGCGATGACTATGTAGTTTCAGGCTTAGCTAGCCGTCTATGTTTGACCATCCATACCCTTCGTCATCAAATGTCTCGAGTTACAGATGTTAGTTAAGCCTCGTCCTGGTTGCCCCAGTCTTGCGCCCACTCTCCCGCCAAGCACCTCCACTAGCTATGCATGACCACTTCATAGCTAGTTAGTTGCATCGCACGCACAAGTCATTGTATGTGGACATTGTGCGCGTCGTAGTATCAGGGACACATTCCCGATTCTAGAACATGCGGATGACAAGTTCATTGCCCGCATCATCCACTATATAACCCACAACATGTGTACTTCTTCAATAAACATTACGCAATTCACGCCATCGCCATTACCGAGTGCTTCGAGCTCACTGTGTTGTGTGTGTGTGCAATATTTTTGTGAGAGCCAACAATTGGTATCAGAGCTAGGTTTGTGATGGGTGTCGTTCTTTGGTGGGTGATGAGCGTCGAGGACGCTCACCTTTGCGCAGACCGCATGGTCTGTGCACCGGTGGCGAGCAGATCATTGAAAGGGTGGTAGAGAAGGTCGCGCCGTCCGGGCCAGGGTGGTAGAGAAGGTCGCGCCGTTCGGGCCGACGAACTACACCATTCTCACGAAGACCAACTACAACGAGTGGTCTCTGCTGATGAAGATCAAGCTTGAAGCCCGCTCGCTGTGGGAGACGGTGAACAAGCGAGACGCTTAGTGAATGTAGCCTAGAGGGGGGGGGGGGGGTGAATAGGCTTTTTGAACTTTTGTCGGACCCTGAAACACTTAACAAATAGATCAAATACGGGGAGGCCGGACTAGTATGTTATGGTGCGGACTAGTCTAGTGTGCGCAGACTAGAACATCAAAGGAAATCAGTAATTCTACTTCTAGGAATCTGTGCAGCGGAAATCATTTGACAAGTCAAGTGTATTGAGACAATGAAACAATATATTGCAATAATCAAGTTTGATACAAAGTTTCAATGTGAATTGTTCAATAATATGCAGACCCTAGAATATGATGAAAAGGAAACAGGAACACGTGAGACACAAGATTTATCTCGAGGTTCGATCCCACACAGGGATCTATGTCCTCGTTGAGGTGTCCACGGAGGATCGGGTCTTCTCTAACCCTTCCCTCGGGGGTAATCGCCACGGAGGCCGATCTTCACCACTAAGCTTGTTCAAGGGGGCTTTCTCACACGTTGAGGGCTCCCCAAAGATTACAAGAACAAACTCCACCATACACACTCAAAAGATGTACAATAATCAACGAGGGTGTGCAAGAGATCGAACCCAAGAGCTCAAGATCGTGTAGAAGAATTTTTCTCCTTTGTCCAATCCCTAATACTCAAAGATTTGATCCTTTTAGGTTTAGAATGGCTGGAGAGATGTATTTTTGGGCTCTTGGGAGGTGTGATGGCACAGGAAGTCGAGAGTTTGGTGTTGTATGGCCGTACACCTCTATTTATATTATGGTTTCCAAACGTTACCATTAGGGTTTGCAAAGTCCGGACTAGTCCGTGGTGGACACCAGACTAGTCCGTTGTGCGGTGTGTGGAAAACCCTAAGTGTTGATGGATACCGGACTAGTCCGTTAACGTGCGGACTAGTCGGATCTTAGTCAGAAAGATTTTAGACTAGTCCGGTGAATATCGGATTTGTCCGGTGTGGTGGAAAACTGTTCAACTGAGGACAAGTCCGCACTTGGAGGACTTGTCCGATTTTTAGTCAGAGGATTATCAGACTTGTCCGATGGTTATCGGACTTGTCCGATGTGGAGGGAATTTGCTCAATTGAGGACAAGTCCGCGCTTGGAGGACTTGTCTGATCTTAGTCAGGGAGTTATTGGACTAGTTCAGAGGATATCAGACTTGTCCAGAGTGGTGCATATGTGAAGTACTGCGGACAAGTCCGTGCTGGAGGACATGTCCGATTTCTGTGCAGAGAAATATCGGACTAGTCCGGTGGTTATCGGACTAGTCCGCTCTTCCTGTGATTTGTGCAGTGAGTTTAATCATTTGTTCACATGAGCTCTTGGGGTATGTTTCTCCAACACACTCCATACAAAATAATACTAATCTTTTCAGCTCTTGAGCTCTTTTCCCTTCAGATCCTCATTCTCCTTTCTTTTTTGTGCTTTCTTCCTAATTGCTTTAAAACATGCGCTCATCTCAACAATTTTGTTAGGATCTCATTTGTTTGTTATTAATGAACCAAAACCCACAAGGGATGCCTAGATGCACTTTCAATCTCCCCATTTTTGGTGATTGATGACAACCAATTGAGATTACACAAATATGATGAAAAATTCAGATTTTCATAAAGTGTGCACATATGAATTTTGAGCAAAATAGTCAATGTAGAAGTAATACATATGTGCACTCTTTATGGTGGGGTGCAAAAACTATGTGTGTGACAAATAATATTGATTTGAATGAGATAAGGAGCATAATCATAACATCATCAAGGATAACAAGCACACATAACAGTTTTAAAGCATAAACCATTGATCATAGTATGACATAATCATCATTTCACAAAACATGTCCAAAAGCATGATGAGAGCAAAATTTAGGATTTACAAGATTAAAGGCATGACAGAGTAGCAACAAAACACAAAAGAGGTATAGAACTCTCTCTCTCTCTCTCTCAAACTAATGCTACGACCTTAGACTCCCCCTCAATCTCTCCCCCTTTGGCATGAAGGCACCAAAAAGGAAGAGAAGGAGGGATCTACTCGTCGTCATCGCCTTCATCCGCGCTGTTGGTCCTTTCTTCATCTTCTTCATCAGGCTGAGGATGAGGATGAGAAGAACCACTTGTTGTGCCCCTAAGGCCAAAGTAGGCATGCTCGAAAGGAGAGAGATGTGGAAGCTCCGAAAAGTCAGAGTCAGAGTCTTCAGAGATAACTGGAGACCCAACCGGCTCAATATCCAATTTTTGGCATATTGCTTTGACATTGTCCTTAATGTATCCCATTTGCTCTTTTCTTGCCTTATTCATCTTATGAAGTTTCACCTCAATTTTGCGGCAAGAACCAAATACAGCAACCAAGTATTTCTTAATCCCACTAGCGGACCCTTTGTGAGATGGAGGTGCCCTTGAGCTAGCGGGAGGTCTTGTCTCTCCCTGGGCTCTCCTAGGAGCCTCTTCACTTGATGCAGGTGAGGGAGCAGTTGGAAGAGCAACTTGAGGCGGCTCTTGAGGCCTCAAAATAGTGTGCTCCACATCCTTCAAAAACTCAATCCATGTGACTTTCTCTATCATAAACAGGATGTAGGGCGCATAGCCACAGGAGCGGTTGGTAGTGCAAGAGATGTTCACCATGTCATTACAAATGTAGTTGAAGATATCAAACTTCCTTCTCCTACTAATGACTTTCATGAAGGTTCTCAAGTAACCTTGAACACTTCCTGCATCTCCATCTTTAGGAGCAATAGTCTTCCGAAGCACTCGATTTAGGACAATGAAGAATGGCTTCATGTTCTTGGTTGAGGGAGGATTATAACGGAGATGAGTGTCATAAGTGACTATGTATTTGGATCCATGTGTCATCCAAGTCACTCTTTCTTTACCCGAGCTGGCAAAGTAACAGGTGGCAAAGAATTGAGCTATAACTTCATCATTCCAGTCGTATCTAAAGGAAAACAAGTCCTTTAGACCATGCCTCTCTGCAGCCTCTACCACCTCATCAAAAGCATCATGGCTCTTCCTTTCAAAATAGTTCCAGTCAATCCATTGGCTTCGAACCACTGAAGTCTTCATATTGAGGTAAACAGTGTTGTAGTAGTTCGAGTGGAAGGGACTCCAAAATATCGGATCAGCAGCCACTTTCCCACTACTGTAAGCATCAATCTTTCTAAATTTCCATGCCACATCACTATCCTTGCCATTAAATCTCTCTTCTGAGGAGTTCCTACTCCCTTGTCTCGGGAATGCCATCTTCAAGGGACCAATTGGGACAGAGGCAAGCCCCTTTCCTTTGTCCTTGGAAGATGGTTTCTTAGCCGGGACTTTTCGCCTCACTTGAGGTGGAGTGGGTGAAGGCTGAGCAGCATGATCTTGCCTCTTTTTCGTGCGATCTTTCGTAGCACGAGGCAAGATCTCTTGATCCATCTGAGCCTCAAAGTCGGAGAAGTTTTCATTTGTTGTCAACATGATCCTGACAAGGAAGAGATAAAGGAAATGGATAAGGTAGGATGACAAGGAATTGCATTGAGTTTAGATATGCTAGGGTTTTGATCAGGGCATACCGGACTTGTCCACTCTGAGAACGGACTAGTCTGTTCTGCAGTTTTTCCAAGCCTAGCTAAATGAAATTGGGGGTTACTCAATGCAAAAGTGTTCTAAGGTAGATGGAATACATCAATAAAACATGTATTGGTAAGAGGTACTAAGCTATTGGAGCAAAAATCAAGTAAAAGTCGAAGGGAGTGGTGTAGTCACGGAGTTATCGGACTAGTCCGAATGATATCAGACTTGTCCGGAGTGGTGTAGCTGTGAAGTACTGCGAACAAGTTTGTGCTGGAGGACTTGTCCGATTTTTGTGTAGAGAAATATCGGACTAGTCCGGTGGTTATTGGACTAGTCTGCTCTTCCTCTGATTTGTGCAGTGAGTTTGATCATTTGTTCACTTGAGCTCTTGGGGTATGTTTCTCCAACACACTCCATACAAAATAGTTCTAATCTTTTCAGCTCTTGAGTTCTTTTCCCTTTGGATCCTTAGTCTCCTTTCTTTTTGTGCTTTCTTCCTAAATGCTTGAAAACCTGCGCTCATCTTAATAATTTTGTTAGGATCTCCTTTGTTTTCATTAATCAATCAAAACCCACAAGGGATGCCTATATGCACTTTCACTGAGTTCAATGTCGATTGGATGGCGCTCAATGCCATCTGTAGTGCGATGCCCGCCAATACGATTGGCACACTTGCGGTCAAGCCGACGACAAAGGAGGCCTGGGATTGCATCAATTTGATGCGAATCGGGGATGACCGTGTGCGCATGGCAACACTGTAGAAAGGCCGACAAGAGTATGAGCTGCTTGCATTCTGCGAAGGGGAATCCGTCGAGGATTTCTCCATGCGACTCAACAGCCTCACGAACCAACTCGCGACGTTGGGCGAGCTCGAGCCAGCAGACAAGGTCGGCGACAAGTACATGCGCATCGCCCGACCCAGGTACAAGCAGCTTGTGATATCAATTGAGACCCTATTGGGCTCTGTGGACTTGTTTGTCGAGGAAATCATAGGCAGGCTCAAGGCAGCTAAGGACGACGAGGTCACCATCGACGTCAGAAAAGGGGAAAAGCTATACTTTACCAAAAAGCAATGGTCTGAGAGGAACAAGTAGTCTGAAGGTAACAACTCCAATCTTGGCGGCAACTCCAATTCTTGCGGCTGAGGCGGTCGGGGAGGAAAAGGAGGTAGCCATGGAAAGTCAAATTATGATCATAGCAAGGACAAATGAAATAGTTGTGGTAAAATTTCTCATTGGGCTCGTAATTGCGGCAACAAGGAGAAGACAGGGCAAGCTAATCTTATGATCGATCAGGAATCGAGCCTTCTCATCATCGAAGAGGAGGCAAAATTTCAAGATCTAACGACAACGAGGAAACATGAGGTTGTAATCGTCAGCAAAGAAATCTCCCCCGATTCAGCCAAGATCACGGTCGACGGCCGGAATTGCGCACTGGTGACGCAAGAAGGCAACAAGGAAAGCACCAAGCAGCGATGGATCTTCGACACAGGAGCGTCGAACCACATGATAGGCGCACGCGACACCTTCAACTACCTCGACACCTCCATTGGCGGCACAGTGAGGTTTGGCGACGGGTCTACCGTCAGAATTGAACGCTGCGGCATGGTGATCTTCGCCGGCAAGAACGGCGAGCATCAATCACTGGGTAACATCTACTGTATCCCTTGTCTCAATGCGAACATAACTAGATGTGGACTAGATCTCGGTGCACAGTGGGGAGATGCTTGTGCGTGACGAGAACGAGCATCTGGTGGTTCGAGTTCATCGTGGGATGGGCAGACTGTACACGCTCGACGTCAACATTGCATGGCTTGTCTGTCTGGCCGCAGTGAGTGTTGACGTTTCTTACGTCACAAATAGAAATCCGCAAGCATACAGAAACTATCAATGTAGCATTTTCCCCTTAAAAGAGTATTCCAAGGATGTCATTTATAATCTCCCAAAGAAAGGCTAGGTGGAAGCATAGCAATCATCAAATGGAAGGGATAGGTTGGTCTAGGTAGGGTTATAGTGAGGATGGGTAAGAGATATGTGGAGGTAGTGTGACACACACAAGAGTATCCTATTCTAAGGGGGATAAATGGGTCAAAGAGGAATTAAGCTAAGAGTTAGGTAGATACTCCTACAATGCTTCTAATATACATATACAAAGCCTATGTCAGTTACTAATGATCATATCAATGGTGAATTCTCATGCTAAGGTGTTCAACACATCAGGCATGGGTTTACCCCTAGCAACACTAGGACGATTGTCGCAAAGAGCCTGTGGCATAGCCAAACGTTGAGGATTACAAGGACAGACAGGGCTGTCACCACCTACTGCCTACCTCTTCAATCCGTGGGTCTATGAGACATCCAACGCTACTTAACTATCCTAGAACCATGCTAGCATATTAAGTAAATACCTTAAGAGCTGTAGCACAAGCCATCCTAAGGCAATGACTAACCTAAACATTGTTGAACCAATGTTGAAACATAAGTAATTCATATTAACATGATCATGTCATAACTATTTAGACTATAGCGGGGGTTTGTAGTGTTTATGATGATATAATGAGAGTGGTATAGCATAATATTAAATACTAATCCTACCATATACATGGAATCCACAATAAACAAGAAACGCTTCATCCAAGTATATGAATAAAAGAAGACTAAAAATAACATCTTTATTAAGAATAAAGTCACAAATACAAATAGGAATATGAGAGCCATAACTTTCCCGATTTGAAATTGGGAAGAGACTCCTTCTACTCCTCTCCTACTTGGACTATGGACTAGAGGCTCTTCTCTCTACAGCTTAAACACCTCTAAACCTTTGGAGAGTAGTGGATACAATAGAATGAATACTCAAGTGGTGTGTGCGTGAAGTGAGGGTTGAGGTCCTATTTATAGGTGCAGAAGAGTCAGTTCCTGCCACCAAAAGCGCGCGTATCAGTCATCAACAACATCAGGAAGCCGAGAGGAGCCAACACGTGTTGATTGATCGAGTTTGGCGCCAAGACCTAGTCTGCCGACTGGGGGGGGGGGGTCGGCCGACCTGGTCTTTGCACTGTTTCACGTGTGCTTTCTCCAGGTCACTAGCTGCCAGATGGGTCCCATCCCTTGATATGGGTACTACATCTTTGGATGGCCTCGGATACTTCTGTTTGTGGGCCATTTGATCCATGTGGTGCCACATGTCGGCGCTTAATTCGCTGGGATGCTATTTTTTAGGATTGCTCCCCCTCTTTTACCTCGTTTCCTACATAAAATGCCTGCATGCACTATTTCTCCATGGATAAGTGGAAATAGGTTAAATGGAAAGGTGATGTGTGCAAGAAATGATATGTCCTTCACATAATTGAGTTGTATTGATGGGTGAAATTGGTATATAGCAGCCGTCAACAAACTCCCCCAAGCTTATCCTTTGCTCGGGACACTTTAGGTTGATGATCACGAGTTACTACAATGTTCTATTTTTCACAAGTACCATGTGCACAACAAAATACTCTATCTTAAGTATCTATGGGGCTGATGCCTTCTCCTATTCATGGGTGGTTGAAAGATAGAATAACAAATGCAACAAGCATACCCTAGTGATCAAGTTCCACTCAAATTCCAGAGAGTTCAATTTAGATTTAAAGTACCTCAAATTGATTGTCTGAATTTCTCCTTTCTGTGTATTAGAAACATTTCCTCACCAAGGCATTTTTCCTATGCTCATCCTACCACTAAATAAGGCTTGTATGTGGATCTTGGTAGGGAATGTAGTAGGCATATTTGTAACACATAATATTGCTAAGTCAAAAAAACAAGCCTTAGGAGAAATCAATTAAAAACTATTTGATTCAAGACTTGTGCATGTGTGATGGAGTGGAAGTGGATGTGGATGTTTGAGATGACTCCTATTTATGTAGACTCTCTTATTTGCAGGGATGAAACATGACTATTTTTTTATCTTTTTTCTCATGCTTATGATGTAAGAATGCATTTTCCTTTTCTTTTTCTTGTAGCCATGTCTTCTACTCCCTTTTTTATGCAATAAACTTGGAGAGAGTACAAAGCATGAAGGATATGGAGTTTCTCTTTTTATTGTGGAATGATGGTATGATGAAATTTTGCTTACTTCTAGTGTAGAAGTACAGCGTGTGCAAGTGATGTCTTGAATTCGAAAAGAAATAAATGAATCCTCACATAGGTCTACAATAGTTTGACTAGGCTCAATGTGAAGACAAATAGCATATGGATAAGGTTCGTGAATGTAAAAATATCATATGGCTTTGGTAGGTATTTCCAATCAAATAAAAGTAACTTAAATCTTTTAAGAATCTCTCCGGAAATCTAAGTTTGACCTTCAAACTTGAAATAGAAGCCCTATCTGTGACACCCTCATTTTCATGCATAATGCATTGCATGCATCCTCACACATGTTTAACATTAAGCAACCTAAAAAGGAACATGATTAAAATGAATTTAGTGATAATCAGCAATTTAATCCTATCTGGGAGCGGACTTATCCGGTCTCCACCCGGACTAGTCCGGTGTCCCTCTTCTGTTTCTGAAAGTTCACTCTTCAAAACTCCGGACTTGTCTGACACACTACACAGACTAGTCCGACCGAGGTTCTGAAGTTTTTTCGGACTTGTCCGGGCTTTAAGCGGACTAGTCCGATGGTTGTCTCTGTTCGGACCAATTTGTTTATCCCCGGACTTGTCCGGCCTCCAGTACCGGACTTGACCGAAGTCGCTTCTGTCCCAAAACAGACTTGTCTGACCACCTTGCAGACTAGCCTGACCTACCTACTGAATTCAAATTGGATTCTATTTTTCTTCCACGTCAAGTTATAGGGTAATTGCCATAATTGGGCCCAAGAACTTCGTGCCCAACCCCAGAGGAGCCCATGTGGACCCCACCATGGCCCCTATGCATTCTCCACCGAATTATACTCCAAATCCAACCCAAAACCCTACCACTGACTACAGGAAATGATCGAAGAAATGTCGGCCATATAGCTGTCGGTATGAAGCCACGACCGACGTCCACAAATTATGAACGTCGGTTAACCGACGGCCTTAGCCGATGAAGAATAGTTGACATTCTTAAGTCTTAGGGTCGTCGTTACTGACGAGTTTAACAGACTAAAGTCGTTGGCCCGCAACTCCCGAATCTTTAATGTCTAAAACGGGTAGAACCGTTGGTCAAGTGTACCAACACCTTTAAATGACGTATAACTGTCGGCACAGCTCCACCGACACCTTTGCTCATCTATTTTTTGTTTTTCAGGACAGATGCATTTACACCTCAAACTTTTTATTATCAACAGATGCACAAATGAAGATGAACATTTAGTTTTTTTTTCTCCACATCAGTCTATCTCAAAATTTCTCAGATGCACAGATGAAGATGAACATATTAACGTGAGTTTCATATCTGCCAATCTCAAAATTTGTCAGAAAAACTCAAACTCCAAATCCCACAAGAACATGAGCTCTACATCTATATCTCTCACACAAATTTAAAATCTTTTTAGATCTAATCGTGCTGCTGCTTGATTGCGGTTGATGTCGCTAGTTGCCATAGTCAAGAGCCCACCGCCGCGCTTGGAGGCCGCGTCTGGAGCCTGCATCGGGTGGTCGCTCGGGGTGGGGGGTCAAAGGCCGCGCCGGGAGCTCGCGCCGTTGGCCGCCTCGGGAGCCCGCTCTGACGGTTGATGCTGCTTCTTGCGGGTCACCTGAGTCCACGCCGCCACGGGGTTGCATTGCCAGAATCCACGGGGGACAAAGTGCGGCATTGGAGCATCGGAGCAAGGCTGGGGGGCGCGACCAGGGCCAAGCCGTTTGCCGTCGGGATGGCGAATAGCGCGCGGGGCTGGCCGCCAGTGCGAGCTAGCTGTGCATCGCCAGGGCCACGCCGTCCGCCGTCGGGTGGCCAACCAGAGCCAGAGCGAGCGGGTCTGGCCACCGGCGCGGGCTGCGTGGGGGTGGGAGGACGGCGATGCTGGTCAAGGGGAGCAACAACCATGGGATCGAGAAATTTTTGTTGGGGAGGCGACATGGATGCTGGTTCTGGAAGGGAGTGGGTGCAGCTAGGGTACGGTGAGTATTAAAATGGAGGGAGAGACGATGATTTCAGGATTCCATGGGCGCCACGATGAAATTTTTGGGGAGGGCGAGCAGGAAAACGTGCACCATGATTAGTTTTTCTGGTGGCCCACTTTGTGGCCGTCGGTTTTATGGCATACCCCGACGAATATACATATGTTTGTCGGTCGAGCACAGCAGACTGACAGTTTTAAGTGTCTGGCGGAAAATAGAATCTTTTAGGTCGTATGGTACCCACCCTATGGCCGTCGGGCTTGGGGATTCAGCCGACGTTTTTAGTTACGGGCGTCAGTTTCCTTATACTAACCGACGGTTTTAAGTATACTCATCGGCTGTCTCAAAGGCACCGACATTTTTAATATTCTTGCTGTCGGCTTTTCCAATCCGACGACTTTAGACACATTATGTTCGACGGCCCCGACGTTTTTAGTTTTCCTAACACTTCTTTGCTCAATTCTTGTAGTGACTCCACCCTATATAAGCAACCCAATACCCTCATACCCTTCACCACATTGAGAAAACCCTCGCTGCCATCTTTCCACATGCGCCACCATCAAGAGAAAAGCCAGCAGCAAGGAGAAGGAGGAGAAGAAGGAGGAGGATCAAGCAAGTGCGATCTTCATCAACTTTTCGACATCAAAATTCTTTATCACCAAATCGTCCTCAACACGTCATCCTCAAACCCTAGCATCGAGATTCAAGTTTTGCACCCAACTCTAGACCCTTGGAGCTCTAAACTCACGGTATACCCTCTACATTCAATTTTACACGTGAGTTTAACCCTAATTCTCACTGTCCAGAAAAACCCTAATCTGCAGTTTCTGGATAGGACAGACTAGTCCGGCCCTGAGAACGGACTTGTCTGACCTCTGAAATCTGTGTTGCTGAATTTAATTCCAATTTGACTCAAATCAACTAGAAACTTGTTCAAACTTGTTAAAACCATTGGAACTAGTTAGTAAACATTAATAGCAACTCATTAACAAGTTTTACCTCACAATTGCATCAATCATGCATATCATGGCATATTGAGTAATATTTGAGCAATATTTGATTATAATGTTTGTTCTGCATGTTTGTCACGCGGAATAGAAGGTATCTATATAGAGAGTGCTATCGAGGACCTGCAAAACCAGAACTTTGAAGCTTTCGATCCAAACCAAGCTCATGAGCAAGGAAAGTGTCCTTGATCATTTTGATCCAGGCTTTTTAATGTTTTATTTGCAAAATTGCATGCTTGTGTCAAATTGATGGGAAACTCATTTATAGGAGTTTATTAGTTTTGTATGACCATCCTTGTCACTTGAACACAAAGTAGAGAGTCGGGAAGGGTATTTTACACTTTTTGCTTTGCTACACTCAATTTGGTTTGGGAAACAATCATATTGCTCAATAATGAACTATTGAACACTTGAATGATGAGAATTGATAATAATAACCCATTAGCAACATGAAACCTAGGGATCTAAGCAAGCCAATTATGTGGAATGGGTTGGACCGTTTTGGTGGTTTTGCATGCTTTGCATCTATGAACCGTTTCGTGGAGCGATTATACAGGATTTATAGTGCCACCACAGGGCCAAGTATGAGTGCGGTTTAACTGACTAATTAGTGTGTTGCAGTACTGTTCGGACCATTTTGAAAGCTCGGGGAAGGGGTTGTCGACTAGGTTTGTAGTGATGGTGGGACTACCCTGGGACCCGAGTGGTGCAAGAGGGGGCCCTTGGATGGATGTGCTCAGTTGGAGATATCACCACCGGTGAAACCACAGTGGGGTTCGAATATGCTAGTAATCACTTTGTAAAGGCTATTTTGTGATCTCTTGGCCACACACCAAAGGAAGTGCGAGACGGCATAATTGAGATTCCTTAGTCACCGAAAGGGGAAGAAATCAGAAACTTGTGGGTAAAGTGGTACCACCTCTGCAGAGTGTTAAAAACTATCATGATAGCCGTGCTCCCGATTATGAGCGACTTGGACCCTCACGTGATTAGAGTTATGGACTTTGAACTTGGTTTGATGGCTGGAATTGATTTGGAAATCAGTATTGTTACACTAATTGTGTTTGGAACATGAAAACGGTAATGATGAGTCGAATGGACAGTTATGAGTTGAATATGGTATATTATTGATGGTTTTGGTTACTTATGTTGGAATTAAGGTATTGAATATAGAATTAATTGTATCTGGGTTGTTAAGGGATTGACCTCACCTAATGATCATATTATTGCATTTTCAATTGTTTCAAATGTACTTCTATGCAAATAGCCATGGAATTATCATTCCTTGTTTAAGCTACATGTCATATCTTCCCACACTTGCTGAGTACGACATGTGCTCCCCTTGCTATTCCCCCAACAAATTCAGTCGCAAGCGATATTGTGGAGTACCCGGAGGTCTTTGAGGAGTTATAGGCGTGCGTGTTACCGTCAAGCTTGCCTGTGGAGTTAGATCATTAGTGTTTAGCGTTTTGCTGCAGTCCTATTAGAGCTTGTATTCAAGACTATTTGGGTTTGTAATAAGGTACTATTATTAGTATTATTAATCGAGACATGGTTATAATCTGGCTATCGTTTGTGAATCACTTGTGTATGTGTGTTAAACATCCTGGGCACGCATATGCAATACGCTTGGTTCATTTTCAGAACCGGGTGTCACAAATTGATATCAGAGCCGTGTTTGACCATAGGACACAAGCCTATGTAGAATGGACACCACAAATCAGTTAGAACTTCTTCTCTATTCAAAATTCGTCTGTTTTGCATTACTTTGCCTTCCACTAGCTATATAATGTGGGAAAATTTGTGCTTTTTCTGCTGCAATTTTTGCCACTTTTCCATCTTTATGAGCGAATTCACATCCTCTCATCTTAATTTATGGCTGCTGCAATTTCAGAACAGATATTTATGTTTTCCTCTAATATTCTCATATTTTCTTATAGATGGCTTACACCAAAATGACAGCCCGCAAGAGAGCTCGTTTGCCATCCCTTGGAAGCAAGCTTAGTCCTTGCGAGGAGCCGCGAATGGAACCAGCCCAAGGGGAGGAAGAAGTGAGTTCAACCGCAAAGGAAGTTGAGCATGAACACTCCAACACGACGGAGGAAGATCCCGAGGAGGTGGAATTCTATGATGAGGAAGATCTTGAAGAGGTGGAAATCTATGATGATGATGAAAAGGAAGGTGATACACATAAGGAGGGTGAATACAAGGAACATGAGGAGGAGGAACCACATGAGGAGTGACCAGAAGAGGATGAACCCGCAACTCCAGAAGAGGTATCCGAAGCTCAAAGGTGTGCATCGCAGCCTAGATAAGCTAGAAAGGAGGACCGACGCCCAGTTTTCAATTTCGCCCAATAATTCCGCTCTGATGGCACTGATGGAGGATTTGCAGCTAAGCAATTGAAGCAGTTCCTTGATTTATGCAAAATGCACCCAAAATACTATGTTAAGAGGATTCCTCGCCATGGACATGAAGAATGGAGGGCTCAAGTTACTATTCTTGCGAAAGATGAGGTGATCACCCGACACTTTGCATGCACATGGAGATCCACCAGGGAGCAAGCTATTGATGATATTGCCTGGGACACAATCACTAGAATGTGCCACATCTATCGAGGCAGATTGGAGGTACTAGCTTTGCGCTGCACCCACATCGCATGATTGGAACAAGGGAAATCATAAGACAACAAGAAGGAGCTCAAACCAGTTCTCGTGCCATTGACGGATCCCATGAAGTATTAATGAATTTGGGAAATCGCTATGCTGATGCCATGGAAGAGATCTGCTACCTCCATAAAAAATTGTTCATCATGGAAAAACAAGAGGGGGTTTGTGCCACCGTGGAGATCAATGGTTCAACAACATCTCCAGTGCCTACATGGACGGCCAACTCACCTTGGAGTGCGCCCATGTATGACTCGCCGTTGCCATCTCTGCCTCTCGGCCAGAACAACCACAACTCACACAATTAAGTCTAGGTCTTCTGTCTAGAAGTTAGAAATGCATTTAGATCATATTAGTTATATTTAGCATGGTGTGCTGAAATTTCATGGTGTGTGCTCGTGCGTGTGCACTTGGTGCGAGTTGTGGGACGTTAGCATTTTGTCAACATCCACACGTAGTAGAGAGTTGTGGGATGCTTGTCCACATCCTCAAATAGGGTTTTTAGTACTAATAAGAGAGCTATTTAGTTACATATTCCTTGATGCATATAATTTCTGGCATTTCTTTTCAAATTCAAAATTCTTCTGTCTCTACTATTCTTTCACCAACAGATGCTGAGGACTCGCAACCAAAGGAATGCCAATGGTGAGGAGGAGAACAACGAAGCACCTGAGAACAACAACCTTGGATCTGAGGCTAGTAACATGGAGTGGTTGATGGCTATGTGAAATCAGCTTATGCAGATCGTGATGCAAACTCTGGAGAAGCTGCATCAACCCCACATGCCTCCACCCCCGCCACCCCACAACCGGCTGGGAGAGTTCATGAGGACCAGATCGCCTACCTTTGCTCAAGACAATGATCCTATGGAAGCTAATGATTCGCTGAAATCTGTTGCAAAGAAACTTGCCATCATCCAGTGCAGTGACCAGGAGAAGGTTCTTTTTGCCTCACATCAATTGGTTGGAGCTGCTGCAGATTAGTGGAAAACCCTTTGCAATGCCCATGCTAATCAAGAGAGAATCACTTGGGCTGAATTTAAGGAGAAGTTATGTTCCCACTATGTACCTAAGGGTGTCATGATACTGAGTAGATAAGAATTTGAAAACATCAGGCAAGGAAGGATGAGTGTGAGTGAGTATCTCAACAAATTCACTCAACTATCTAGGTATGCTCCAGAGGACATCAATACTGACAGCAGGATGCAATACTTGTTTACGAGGGGTCTCAGTAATGAACTTCAAGTCCAGTTGCTCAACATTGATTATGCTTACTTCCAAAAGCTTGTTGACAAGGCTATTGTGGTTGAGAACAAGGTTCATGAGATGGAATTGTAGGATCGAAGATCATGTCAAAAGCTACCAGATGGGGGGGGGTTAATGGTAGATTACTACTTTTTCAGTGGAAGCAATAAATACCCCTCGGCAGTAAATTGATCTGTTAAATAAATCATGTGTGCGACTAATATATACATGATCAATTGTGAAAATACAGCATAGATTGTAGAGAATAAAATAACGAAGATGTCACAACAAGAATCATGATATCCGATGAGAAAAACTCAAGTTACAATCGAAAGATCGAACAAAAGTCAATCTGTTCTACCCGAGAAAAATCAGATCTACAACACTGCAAAGAAACTCGTGTAGATAATAATCCACAAATCCAATGATTGTGAAATTTTCATAGATGATATATAATCAAGTTGTGAAGACAACCCAAAAAGAATCACGTCACTTAGATCTGTAAAAGTCGAGTTATGATAAAACCAATGAAGCAAGGTAGTGCTGTGCAAAAACTTGACAAGAAAACTTGTCTAAAACAAGTCGGATGAACAAGGAACATAAGTTCTTTTAAACTAAATTTTTATTCAATATAACACAAGATGAACAGTCCAAAGTCCGTGCTCAACAAGCTCTGGCCTCCCTTGCTTATATAACCATACATGAGGCCAACACAAACCAAACTAGGACTCCTATCCTACTAAATTTCTACCGAAACTTTCCATAACTGCTCAAGACTCTTCTATACGCAGATAGAAGCAATCTTAAGACTTAAACACCTTAGGAACGTGTCCCATATTCCTAAAAATAACTCAACTTCGTGACCCAAACAAGATCCTATCATAACCAACTCAAATATTTCCATATTTGAGTCAAACACGACTCAGCCACAGCCTTAGTCCATAACCTAGTCGGCTGAACCTTTCTGACCAATTCTTTATGTTCACATCTCTTCATCATGCCTTGGAACCATGCAACCACGTCCATGTGCTCCATTTACACATGCAAACACCTTCCAACGACGTCCATGGTACCTTCATATGCATTGTTCTTGATTCAAATATGTTGCGCAACCTCCCGATCAACTCAACCACAATTCCTCACGAACTTTGTTATTGAAGCTCGTCTTCTCCCCAAGATTAGTTCAATAGATCCTGTCACCATCCATGTCCTGAATTCAAGCAATGTTTGCACATGAATAAACAACCAATACTTCTGAGCACACGTCCTCGATTTGACTCACATTAGTTCCAAAACCACAACACCTTACGTGATCACCTCACATAAGCATGTTGCAAACTATAGCAAAAACATTAACCACCATGATCAGCCAAAATACATAAAAAACTTAGTAAAAGAATCGTAAGCAAACTTTCCATCAATGTAAAGCAAGTTCAAAACATTGCAAGTTAAAAACAGAACCATTGCAATCTAGCACTGGACCTTGCCAAAGCTAACCAGACCTTGAGTCGGAGCTTACCAAAGCTAGCAGTACCTAGCGCCGGAGCTTACCAAAGCTAGTCGGACCTAGCGCTAGAGCTTACCAAAGCTAGTCGGACATAGCCATAACAAGTCGGACCTAATCAAAATAAGTCGGACCTATACAAAGAAGTAGGACCTAGCCAAAGCAAGTCAAACCTTACGTCAGACCTTGCCGGAGCTACCCAAAACAAGTCGGACCTATAGTTGGACCTTGCAGGAGCTCGGTGTGACACCCAGTTCCGAAAATGAACCAAGCATAATGCATGTGTGCCCAAGATGTCTAACACACATACAACAGTGTTTCACAATGGATAAACAGATATAAACCATGTCTCTAACAATAACACTAATAATAATACCTTATTACAACCCAAATAGTCTCAATTACAAGCTCTAATGAATCTGCAGCGGAAGAACTAAACCCTAATAACTTCAACTCCATAGGTAGATTTGACGGCAAAACGCACGCCTAGAACTCCTCAAAAACCTCCTGGTACTCCACCTGGTCTCCAGTGTCTGAATTTGGTGGGGGAATAGCAATGGTGAGCACATATCATACTCGACAAATGTGGGAAAGTATGACTTATAGCTTAAATAAGGAATGCCAATAAAGTGGGCTAATTGCATAAAAGAACATTCAAAACAGTTGAAAATGCAATTATATCATTGTTAAGTGAGGTCAATCCCATAAGTACCCAAATAACATCAATTTCAACTTAACTAACTAATTCCAGCAATAATAAACCATAATCAACTCATAACTGCTTATATGTCTCAAACTCATCAATTCCATATACCAAAGCCATTTAATTAGCCAATACCAATTCACAATTTAATTCCAATCATTATATCATATTAAAGTCCAAATTCTAATCATGTGAGGGTCCAGGTTGCTCATGACCGGGAGCACGACTATCATGATAGTTTTAGACACACTCTGCAGATGTTGTACCACTTTACCCACAAGTTTGTTATTTCATCACCTTTCGATGACTTTGGAATCTCAATTATACCGTCTCACACTTTCTTAGGTGTGTGGCCAATAGATGACAAAATAGTCTTTACATAGTGATTATTAGCCTATTTAGACCCCACTGAGGTTTTACTGGTGGTGATGTCTCCAACTGAGCACATCCAACCAAGGGCCCCCTCTTGAGCCTTTCGGATCCCAGGGTAGTCCCAACAATCTCTATAAACCCAATTCGACTACCCCTTCCCCGAGTATTGTTAACGGTCCAAATAGTACTGATAATTCACTAATTAGTCAGCTAAGCTGCACCCATACTTGGCCCTATGGTGGCACTGTAAATCCTAGATGGTCACTCCACGAACCGGTCCTTAGATCTAAAGCAAGAAAAACCACCAAAGCAGTCCAACCCATTCCACATTACCAACTTGCTTAGATCCCTAGGAACCATGTTGCTAAAGGGTCGTTATTATTAATTCTCATCATTATGTGTTCAATAGTTCATAATTAAGTAATATGATTATTTCCCAAACCAAATTGAGTAATGCGAAGCAAAAGTGTAAAATACCCTTCCCGACTCTCTATATTGTGTTCAAGCGACAAGGGTGGTCATACAAGACTAGTAAACTCCTACAATTGGGTTTTCCCATGAATTTCGACACAAGCATGCAATTTCGCAAACAAAACCATTAAAACAGGATCAATATGGTCAAGAAAACTTTCCTTGCTCCTGAGCTTGATTTTGATCTAAGCCTTCGAAGTTTTGGTTTTACAGGTCCTCGAAAGCACACTCTACGGCAATTCCTTCTATTCCGAGTGACAAACATGCAAAACACACAATTCAATCAAATAATGCTCATATAGTACTCAATATATCATGATATGCATGATTAATGGAATTGTGAGGTAAATATTGTTAATGAGTTTCTTTTAATGTTTACTAATTAGTTACAATGGTTTCCAACAAGTTCGAACAAATTTGGAATTGATTTGAGTTGATTTGGAATTAATTTAGCACATTCCAGATTCAGATACCGGACTAGTCCGTATACAGGGGTCAGACTAGTCCGCACTACGCAGACTGTAAAATTTGGGTTGTTCTAATCTGAAGGAATTGGAGTTGAATTGACATACAAACTTGGATGTAGAGGGTGTACCGCATGTTTAGAGATCCAAAGATCATGGTTTGGATGTGAGACTTCAAATCTTGGTGATTAGGGCTTGATTGGGATGAGTTTATGAAGATTGGTGATGAAGAACATCAATTCATTGAAAAAGTTGATGAAGATTGATTTTGACTGGTCTCTCTTCATGTGTCTCCCCTCCTCCTTGCTTCTGGACTTGATTTTGACGACGGCATGATGCGAAAGTGGCAACAAGGGTTTTCAATCGAGGTGGAGAGGTGTGGGTATTGGATTGTTTATATAGAGGTGGAGAATTGTGGTTTGGGGTGAATTCCATGTAGAATTCGGTGGGGGATGTGTAGGGGCTGAGGTGGGGTCCACTTGGGATCATGTGAGGTTGGGCACGAAGTTCTTGGGCCCAAATTAGGCAATTATCCAAAAAAAATCATGGAGAAATAAAAGAATTCGAGTTGAGTTTAGTAGGTCGGACTAGTCCGCAATAGGGACTGAACAAGTCTGTTCTCATACAGTAAGGGACTTCGGACAAGTACGGTGTTGATACCGGACAAGTCCGGGGTTGGATCGGACTAAATTAGGTGTTTTCGGACAAGTCTGAAGTGTTACAGAAAGGCTGACTGGACTAGTTCGGTGTTATAAATGACTAGTCTGTTTTGGTCTAGTAAGACTGATAGGACTAGTCCATGGTGATAAAGGACTAGTCCGTACTTCTAAAGGGAATGTCGGACTAGTCTGGGGTTCGGACCGGACAAGTTTGCACTCTGACAGCTTGAAACATCCAGATTAAGCCTAAATTCATTTTAATCTTGTTCCTTTTCACATGGCTTAATGTTAAACATGTATGAGGATGTATGCAATGCATTATGCATGAAAATGAGGGTGTTACAAACCTACCCCCCCATAAAATGAATCTCGCCCTCGAGATTCGATGCAAAAAGAAAAGAGATAGGGAAATTCCTTCTTGAGATCATCCGCTCATTCCCAAGTTGCTTCTGATTCTGTATGATTCTTCCATTGCACTTTGCACCATCGAATAACCTTGTTCCTTGTTACCCTCTCCTTGGTGTCCAAAATTTTGACAGGTTGCTCATCACAAGTCAAATCTTCCTCAAGCTCAAATTCTTCCATTGGTACTTCCTCTTTTGGTACCCTCAAGCACTTCTTGAGCTAAGAAACAAGAAACACGTCATGATCATCTGAAAGGTGTGCAAACATCTCCAGTTTATAGGCTACTTCTCCCAGTTTGTCCAAAATCTTGAATGGTCCAATATAGCGAGGTGCCAACTTGCCTTTGACATTAAATCGCTTGTGACCTCGCATAGTTGACACTTTGAGGTATACGAAGTCTCCCACCTCAAAAGATAAGCTTATTTGTTTGTTTTCCGCATAACCCTTCTGTCTTGACTGAGCAGCCCTTAAGTTCTCGCGAATGGTCTGCACTTGCTTATCGGCCTCTTGGATCACATCAGGTCCAAATACTAGAGTTTCCCCTGTCTCATTCAAAAACAAGGGTGTTCTACATCTTCTCCCATACAATGCTTCATATGATGACATCTTCAAACTCGCTTGATAACTGTTCTTGTAGGAAAATTCAGCATATGGCAAGCTCTTGTCCCAACTTCCTCCATACTTTAGCGCACATGCTCTTAGCATATCCTCCAATATCTTATTTGTCCTATCGGTCTGTCCATTCATCCGAGGGTGATATGCAAAACTAAAGTTCAATTGAGTTCCCATCGATTCATGCAGCTTTTGCCAAAACCTTGAAGTAAACTGAGACCCTCTATCAGACACTATTTTCTTTGGTACTTCGTATAAACGCACTATTCTCCCCAGATACAATTCTTCCAACTTGGCTCCACTATAGGTGGTCTTGACATGAATGAAATGTGCTGATTTCATCAATCGATCCACAATAACCCATATTGAATCATATCCCGCCGAAGGGCGAGGCAAACCAACTATGAAGTCCAAACCAACCTCTTCTTACTTCCATTCTAAAATCTTCAATGGCCGTAATAATCCAGCTGGCCTTTGATGTTGAACCTTGACTCGTTGACATACATCACACAATGCCACATATTTAGCTATGTCCCTTTTCATACATCCCACCAGTAGCACATCTTCAGGTCCTTGTACATCTTCGTACACTTGGGATGGATAGAATAAAGCGAGTCATGTGCCTTCAGTATCAACTATCGGAGACTCTTGTCATTAGGCACAACAATCTATTTTCCAAGCCATAGAGTACCTTGGTCATCCTCATCAAATCTGAATTCTCTCCCTTCTTGGGTCCTTTCCTTGATTTCCTAGATTTCCTTGTCCTTGGTTTGTCTCTCTCGAATTTCTTGCTCCAGGGTTGGATTCACTTCCATTTATCCCATCTCATTCACGAATCCAAGATTTAATCGTTCAAACTCCTTGCATAGCTTGGGAGGCAATACCTTGACGGTGAGCTAGTGGCTTGCTCCTTTTCGACTCAAGGCATCAACCACTATGTTGGGTTTCTTCGGATGATAACTGATTCCCACATCATAGTCCTTAATGAGTTCCAACCATCTTCGTTGCCTCAAATTCAGATCCATCAGAGTGAATATGTACTTATGACTCTTATGATCCGTATAAATCTCACATCTATGGCCAAGAACATAATGTCTCCAAATCTTCAGTGCATGTACTACAACTGCAAGTTTGATATCATCCGTAGGATAGTTCTTCTCATGTTTCTTCAACTACCTGGATGCATAAGATACTACCCGCCCCCCTTGCATCAATACACATCCAAGTCCTTGCCTCGAAGCATCAAAATAGATGTCAAAACTCTTACTCACATCTGGCAATACCAACACAGGTGTTGTTGTCAATCTCTTCTTTAGCTCCTCAAAACTGGCCTGACAAGCTTGAGTCCATTTGAAAGGCTTCTCCTTCATTAACAACTCAGTCATGGGCTTCGCTATCATGGAAAAGTCCTTGATGAACCAACAATAGTATCCAGCCATTCCAAGAAAACTCCTTATCTCCTTCACATTCTGCAGCGATTCCCACTTAAGCAAATCTCTATCCTTTCCTGGGTCAACTGACACTCCTCCTCCAGATATGATATGACCTAGGAATCATATCTCCCTTAACCAGAATTGGCACTTGTTGAACTTGGCATAAAACTGGTGTTCTCACAGTTTCTACAACGTCAGCCTTAAATGCTCTCCGCGCTCCCCTTCACTCTTCGAGTAGATCATAATGTCATAAATCAACACTACCACGAAATTGTCCAAATACTCCATGAAAACCTTGTTCATAAGATACACGAAGTATGCAGCTGCATTAGTCAATCCGAATGACATGACCGTGTACTCATAAGATCCATACTGTGTCCGTAAAGCTGTCTTAGGTATGTCTGACAATCTAATCTTCATTTGGAAACATCCTTACCAAATATCAATCTTGGAGAATATTCTAGCTCACTTCATCTGGTCGAACAGGTCCTCTTTGCGCGGCAGAGTGTACTTATTCTTAATTGTCACATCGTTGAGAGACCGTTAGTCCACACACATTCTCTGCGATCAATCCTCCTTACCTACAAAAAGCACTGGGGCTCCCCATGGCGACGAGCTTGGGCGTATAAAACCCTTCTCTAACTGCTCTTGAATCTTCTTCTTGAGCTCCACTGATTCCTTAAGAGGCATCCTATATGGCCTCTTTGCTATAGGTGCAGTTCCAGGTATTAAATCAATGACGAACTCAATGTCACAATCAGGTGGCATACCTAGCAATTCCTCAGGAAACACATCTGGATACGCACGGACAACTAGAATCTCCTCCAAGGTCACTACTTTTGCATGATTTACCATTGCCTTCTCGGTTGGTGGCTGAACTGCCTTGAACTCTATACTAATTCCTTCCTCATTCATAAATTGCACTGTCCGAGTAGCACACTGAATCACTAAGTTATGCTTCCTTAACCAATCAATTCCAAGGATGATGACCAAGCCTTGCGAGTTTAGAACTATGAGGTTGGCAACGAATTCTACCCCCCTTATAGAAATACTTACTTTTGGACATACTATATTTGTCCTCATCTCCCCTCCAGGAGATTTAACCAACAAAGTAAACTTCAGGTATGATATGGGCATGCTATGCTTTGCAACATACTTTGATGAGATGAGTTAATGTGATGCTCTAGAATCAAATAGTATAGTCGCGGGGTTAGAGTTCGCGAGAAACATACCAATCACAAAATCTTCAGCTTGCTGGGCCTCTTCTGCACATACATGGTTCACCTTGCCACGAGCGAAATTCTGCGGTCCGCGTTTTCCTTAAGCTGCTCCTCCATTGGGCGTTGGATTCTGCCTTGGAACATTGTTCGTCAATCCCTGACCTGACCTTGGGCATTGATTAGCAAAATGTCCTGTCTGACCACAAGCATAGCAAGTCTTTCCACCAGTGGCACCAACAAAGTTAGGGCGAGGCTGGTTTTGAGCATAAGTAGGCATATTTGGGTGTGGCGCAGGCTGCATGGGTAAGCGAGGTGCTTGCATAAGCAGGGGTTGCTGCATTGGCTGTTGTGGTCATGGTGGATAAGCAGGGCGGTATGCAGCAACAGACGAATTATAATAGGGTGCAACAGGTGGTGCATAGCGAGGACGGACATTTCTTCCTTGCGGTTGTCCATGATATGGCATCTTCCTCTTATGATCTAGCTCCATTTTTTCTCAACCGCAATGGGCTTGCCAAACAGCTTCTGAAAGTTTGCATAGTCAGCAATGAGCAATTGAACTTGAATTTTATTGTTGAGACCTCTCATGAACAGATATTGTTTCCTGCTATCAGTGCTGATGTCTTCTATAGCATATCTAGACAGTTGAGTGAACTTATTGAGGAATTCACTCACACTAATCCTTCCTTGCCTGAGGTTTTCAAATTCTTGTCTTCTCTGTATCATGACTCCCTCTGACACATAGTGAGAATGAAACTTCTCCTTAAATTCATCTGAGGTGATTCTCTCCTGATTTTCATGGGCATTGCATAGAGATTCCCACCAATCTGCAGTAGCTTCCATCAATTGGTGTGAGGCAAAAAGAACCATCTCCCCATCACTGCATTGGACAATAGCAAGTTTCTTCTCAACGGACTTCAGCCAATCATCAACTTCCATAGGGTCTGTGGATTGAGCAAAGGTAGGCGGCCTGGTCCTTATGAACTCTCCCAAACGATTGTGTGGTGGCTGGGGTGGCGGTGGTGGCAGCATGTGGGGCTGATTGTTATTGCCAGCTTGAAGTTGTCCCATAGTCTGTATCATGGGATGCATGAGCTGGTTCTGCATAGCCAATAACTGCTCAAGGTTGATAGCCCCTAGGAAGGTCCTTGGTTGTTATGAGGTGCTTCATTTCTCTCCTCCTCACCATTGGCATTTCGCTGGTTACGAGTCCTCAACATTTGTTGGTGAAAGAATAGTAGATACGGGAGAATTTAGAACTTGAAAAGAAATGCCCCAACTATATGCATCAAGGTATATGTAACTAACAACTCCTTTACTAATACTAATAACCCTATTAGAGGATGTGGACAAGGGTCCCACAACTCTCTACTACGTGCGGATGTGGACAAAATGCTAGACGTCCCACAACTCGCACCAAGCACACAAGCACAAGCACACACTAATAAAATTCAGCACACCACACCACACTAAACATGATAAAACGATCTAAACACTTTTTGAACTTCTAGACAGGAGACCTAGACTTAATTATGGTGAACCTTCATTGTCCTCGCCGTGAGGCGGCGAAGGAGACAGTGGCAGTGAGGCATACATGGGTGCACGCCAAGGTGAGTTGGCTGTCCATGTAGGCGCTGGAGAGGTTGCTACACCATTGACCTCCACGATGACATGAGCTTCTTGTTGCTTCTCCATGATAAACAACTTCTTACGGAGGTAACGGGTCTCTTCCATGGCTTCAGCATAGCGATTTCCCAAATTCATCAATACTTCTTGAGATTTGTCAACGGCACAAGGACCGACTTGAGCTCCATCCTACGGTCTTAAGATCTCCCTTGATCCCTTCTTGCGTTTTGGCTGTAGTGCAAAGCTAGTACCTCCAACTTGCTCCCGATAGATGTGGCACAATCTAGTGAGCGCATCCCAAGCAACATCATCAATAGCTTGCTCCCTAGTGCTTCTCCATGTGGATGCAAAGTGTTAGGTAACCACCTCATCTCTAGCAAGAACAGTAACTTGAGATATCCATTCTTCACGTCCATGGCGAGGAATCCTCTTAACATAGTACTCTGGGGGCATGTTGCATAAATCGAGGAACTCCTTCAATTGCCTGGCTGCAAAACCTCCATCAGTGCCATCGGAACAAATTTCTTGGGCATCATGATAAACTATGCATTTGTCCTCCTTCCTGTCTTCACTAGGCTGCGATGCGTTCCCTTGAGCTTCAGGTACCTCCTCTTGTGTAGCAGGTTCATCCTCTTGTGGTTCCTCCTCATATTCGCTATCATAACATTCCACCATTTAAGGGTCTTCCTCTTCTTCATCATCATCATAGGACTCCACCATTTCGGGGTCTTCCTCCATTGTGTTGGAGTGTTCATGCTCAACTTTCTTAGCGGGAGAACTCACTTCTTCCTCCTCTTGGGCTGGTTCCATCCTCGGCTCCTTGTGAGGCCTAAGTTTGCTTCCAAGGGGTGGCAAATGAGCTCTCTTGCAGGCTGTCATTTTGGTGTGAGCCATCTACAAGAAAGCATGAGAAAGATAGAGGAAAACACAAATATCAGTTCTAAAATTGCAGCAGCCGTAAATTTAGATGAGAGTATGTGCATTTGCTCAAAAAGATGCAAAAACAACAAAAATTGCAGCAACAACAAAAATGTAGTTTTTTCCACACTATATAGCTAGTGGGAGGCAAAATAGTGCAAAACATGCTAATTTTGAATAGGAAAGAAGTCCTAAGTGATTTGAGGTGTCCATTATAACTAGGCATGCGTCCTACGATCAAACACAGCTTTGATACCAATTTGTGACACTCGGTTTTGAAAATGAACCAAGCGTAATGCATGTGTGCCCAGGATGTTTAACACACATACACAAGTGATTCACAATTGATAAACATATATAAATCATGTCTTGAACAATAACACTAATAATAGTACTTTCTTACAACCCAAATAGTCTCAATTATAAGCTCTAATGAATCTTCAGCGGAAGAGCTAAACTCTAATGACTTCAACTCCACAGACAGGTTTGACGGCAAAACACATGCCTAAAACTCCTCAAAAACCTCCTAGTACTCCACCTGGTCACTTGCGTCTGAATTTGGTGGGGGAATAGCAAGGGTGAGCACATGTCGTACTCAGCAAGTGTGGGAAAGTGTGACATGTAGCTTAAACAAGGAATGATAAAAACGTGAGCAAATTGCATAAAAGTACATTCAAAACAGTTGAAAATTCAATTATATCATTGTTAAGTGAGGTCAATCCCATAATTACCAAAATAACATCAATTTCAACTTAAATAACCAATTCTAGCAATAATAAAACATAATCAACTCATAACTGCTCATATGTCTCAAATTCATCAATTCCATATAGCAAAGCCATTTAATTAGCCAATACCAATTCCCAATTCAATTCCAGTCATTATACCATATTAAACTCGAAATTCTAATCATGTGAGGGTCCAGGTTGCTCATGACCGGGAGCACGGCTATCATGATAGTTTTAGACACACTCTGCAGAGGTTGTACCACTTTACCCACAAGTTCATGATTTCATCACCTTTCGATGACTATGGTTTCTCAATTATGCCGTCTCACAATTCCTTAGGTGTGTGGCTAAGAGATAACAAAATAGCCTTTATAAAGTGATTACTAGCCTATTTAGACCCCACTGAGGTTTCACCAGTGGTGATGTCTCCAACTGAGCACATCCAACCAAGGGCCCCCTCTTGAGCCTTTCAGATCCGAGGGTAGTCCCACCAATCTCTATCAACCCAATCCGACTACCCCTTCCCCGAGAATTCTTAGTGGTCCAAACAGTGCTGACAATTCAATAATTAGTCAGCTAAGCTGCACCCATACTTGGCCCTGTGGTGGCACTGTAAATCCTGGCTGGTCTCGCCACGAGCTGGTCCTTAGATATAAAGCAAGAAAAACCACCAAAACACTCCAACCAATTCCACATTACCAACTTGCTTAGATCCCTATGCACCATGTTATTAAAGTGTCATTATTATCAATTCTCATCATTATAGTGTTCAATAGTTCATAGTTCAGTAATATTATTATTTCCCAAACCAAATTGAGTAATGCAAAGAAAAAGTGTAAAATACCCTTCCCGACTCTCTGTAATGTGTTCAAGCGACAAGGGTGGTCATACAAGACTAGTAAACTCCTACAATTAGGTTTTCCCATCAATTTCGACACAATCATACAATTTTGCAAACACAACCTTTAAAACAAGATCAATATGGTCAAGGGCACATGCCTTGCTCCTAAGCTTGATTTTGATTGAAAGCTTCGAACTTTTAGTTCTACAGGTCCTCTAAAGCACTCTCTACAGCAATTCCTTCTATTCCGAACGACAAAAATGCAAAACACACAATTCAATCAAATAATGCTCATATAGTACTCAATATGCCATGATATGCATGATTAATGCAATTGTAAGGTAAATCTTGTTAATGAGTTGGTTTTAATGTTTACTAACTAGTTACAATGGTTTCCAACAAGTTTGAACAAGTTTGAAATTGATTTGAGTTGATTTGGAATTAATTCAACACATTCCAGATTCAGATATCGGACTAGTCCATATACAGGAGCCGGACTAGTCCGCACTACGCATATTGTAAGATTTAGGTTTTTCTGACCAGAGGGAATTGGGACTGAATTGACGTAGAAACTTCGATATAGAGGTTGTACCACGTGTTTAGAGATTCAAAGATCAAGGTTTGGATGTGAGACTTCAAATCTTGGCGATTAGGACTTGATGGGGATGAGTTGATGAAGATTGGTGATGAAGAACATCAATTCGTTGAAAAGTCGATGAAGATTGATCTTGACTAGTCCCTCTTCGTGTTTCTCCCCTCCTCCTTGCTTTTGTACTTGATCTTGACGACGACACAATGCGCAAGTGGTAGCAAGGGTTTTCAATCGGGGCGGAGAGGTGTGGGGTATTGGGTTGTTTATATAGAGGTGGAGAATTAGGGTTTTGGTGTGAATTCCAAGTAGAATTCGGTGGGGACATGTAGGGGCCGAGGTGGGTTCCACTTGGGCTCATCTGAGGCTGGGCACGAAGTTCTTGGGCCCAAATTAGGCAATTACCCAAAAACAAATTGTGGAGAAATAAAAGAATCCGAGTTGAGTTCAGTAGGCTGGACTAGTACGCAATAGGGACTGTACAAGTCTGTTCTCATACAGTAAGGGACTTTGGACTAGTCCGGTGTTGATAACGAACAAGTCCGGGGTTGGATCGGACTAAATCAGGCGTTTTTGGACAAGTCTAAAGTGTTATAGAAAGGTTGACCGTACTTGTCCGGTGTCATAAAGGACTAGTCCGTTTCGGTCCAGTAAGGCTGATAGGACTAGTCTATGGTGATAAAGGACTAGTCTGCACTTCTAAAGGGAATACCGGACAAGTTCGGGGTTCAGAGCGGAGAAGTTTGCACTCTAATAGCCTGAAACTTCTAGATTAAGCCTAAATTCATTTTAATCTTGTTCCTTTTTACATGGCTTTATGTTAAACATGTATGATGATGTATGCAATGCATTATGTATGAAAATGAGGGTGTTACACTTGGACCTAGAGTAAGACCTTGTTAAAAGGGTGTTTTGGCAGTATTCAAAACTTTTATTGTCATAGCCAATGTTTTCAGCACACATAGGTCTCACAATCTCCCCCTTGATGAATGCATTGGCAACACCAGTTAGAATTCGAATATTGGCTTATTCACATGAAAAGTTCTTAAAACAATCCAACGAGATAGAAAGAAAATTCAAAATAAATATTCCCCCCCATTGTAAGTCAAAAATAAAATGAGAGAAAAAAAATTCCCCCTTGAGAAGAATCGTGCCAAAACACTTGTCAAAGTGTGCAATATGTTATCAATTTCTCCCCCTTTGACAATGTATTCAGCAAGATACAAAAGAGAGATTTTAATTTATTATGAGCATAATATGACATATACATATAAAACAATGCTCATCCAAAGTCATACTATCAAGTAACTTACACTATCACATCAATAAGATACATTAAGTAGTGTAAGCCACACTAGAGATCAAGTGAATTTTCAATTTAAGCAAGTCATGATCTCACAAAATTAACTATTTCAAAACTTGAAAGCTTGACACTGGTTGTTGCATTTTTCATTTTCAATATCATTTAGAGCACAAATTCTGATCATATAACATTTGCAAGAGATTATATACCGCATCTGCTTTATTCTAACCAACCAAGCCAAGCCTATGTCATTTGATAATCAGAAGTTTAAGGACATGGTTTTAGTCATACACAACTTCTTCTAAGTTCATATCTAAGTGCAATGATAAGCCATCTCAAAAGAAGAAGTGCAATACATGCATATTCTCTTGATCTTTTCTCATTTTTATTCGATCATAAAAGCTCAACATGTGGATAGTTGATTGATTAATTTTTCGATATTAAAAGCACTTGTGAGCATGGAACAAGTTCAAAACAGCAAGAAAGTTCGATCATGACCAGATTTAGTGTAAGTAATTATTCCAATTACTAGTTATGGTAAAAAATACAAAATGTATAACATGAGTAACGTAGTAAGAACTTTTAGCATGTAAAAAGAATCAAAAAGTCATATATCTATGAAATACTATGCTCATATTACTTTTAAATTCAGATCCCAAATTTGAAAGGCCCCCCTCAATTTAAGCCAAGAGGATGCATAACCTCTATTTCACTACGAATGTAACAAAAACTAGTGAAATCCAAAGGTTTCGTTAAAATATCAGCCAATTGTTGTTCGGTATCTACATGGTCAAGCACAATGTTTCCTTTTTCAACATTATCATGGAGAGGGTAATACCTAATGTCAATGTGCTTTGGTCTCAAATGTTGCATGGGGTTTTTAGCAACGCAAATGGCACAAGTATTATCATGAAACTGTGGAACACTATCTAGATCAACCCCATAGTCCTTAAGTATTTGAACAATCCAAAGAATTTGTGAGCATGCGCTAGCAACAACTACATATTTAGATTTGGCTATCGATTGTGCAACTGAGTTTTGTTTTCTAGAGGACCAATCAACAAGTGAATTACCAATAAAATGACAAGCATCCGAAGTACTTTTCCTATCAAACCTACAACCCCCAAAATCAGCATCCGAAAAGGCTTTCAAAGTAAGGGTTGAGGAAGAAGGAAGAAAAATGTCAAATTCTTGAGTTCCATGTAAGTACCTGAGAATAATTTTGTTGGCTTGACGATGTGAAGAACATGGGGAAGCTTGAAACCATGCAAAAAGACATACGCTGAATTATATGTCCGGTCTTGATGTCGTGAGGTACAAAAGTGATCCGATCATGCTTCTATATTCTTTTTGATCCCAGAGTTCACCATCTTCAGCAAGTTCAAGTGTCATTGTTGTACCCATTGGGGTCCGAAGAGGCTTGCTTTTGTCCATGTTGAAGCGCTTAAGAAGGTCTCTTGTATACTTTGTTTGATGCACAATGGTACCTTCCTTGGTTTGCTTGATTTACATCCTCAAAAAGTACGTGAGTTCTCCCATCATACTCATTTCAAATTCTAAACTCATTATAGCTGAAAACCTGGACAAAATATCTTGAGAAGCATAACCAAAGATAATATCATCCACATACACTTGAACGAATAATGAGTCATTCTGAGAGGAGCATGTGAAGCTGCAACCATCTTAGCATGTCTAGAAGAACATACAATTTTTTTGTCCCCTTTAAGCTTAGGCAGCCCACATATGCGATCAAGAGCACTAACATGCGTTAGAAGATCAAAGCCTACGTGACCAAGTCTACAATGCCAACAATATGCGTCCTTTGAATCATTAGCAACTAGACACCTATGCTTTGAGGATGACATATCAAAATCGGCTTTAAAAACTCTTCCAAACCGAGACCAGTTAAAAATAAGCTCACTGTTTGAATCTACAACCTTGCAACAATTTTTAGTGAAAATAATTTCTAGATTTCATCTAGCAATTGTGAATCAAAAAGCAAGTTGTATTCAAACTTTTAACAAGTGCCACATCCTTCAAAGTGTTGTTATTATTTACTCCTACCGAACCTTTAGCATTTATAGGAGTTGAAGAATTATTTGCAAAAGTAACATTCTCTACACGTGACTCAATAGATAGGGAGGAGAACCAATCTTTGTTATCAGTTATGTGGCGTGAGCAACCTGAATCCACAATACAAATGTTCTCATTCCTCAAATGTGTAACCTACATAGAAGCACAATACGTCAATGACTCAATACTGGGGTTAGTCAAAAGGCATTTAGGAATCCAGTACTGAGTCACATGACGTGCAGCAGCAAAAACACACAAAAGTTGAGACAAAACAGCAGGTTTATGAGCCAATGTTTGAGGATTTTTATACCCAACTACTGACTTACGAGGTGTTACATTTGTAGCACGAAAAATAGTAGGTTTAGGACCAAAATTTGCATGTTTTTGACTCATAACAGCAGGTTGCATGTTCTTGATATTTGGTTTAGCATGTGCAGCAAATGTTTTGTGAGAGTTATGAGATATAGCTTGCATTCTTTTCTTTCTTTTGTTGTTTAGCTAGTCTATAACAAAAATCTATGACATGACCATCTTTACCACAGTGGGTACAATGAAATTTAACTTTGTATTCATGTCTAGATGAGCAAGCAACATGTTTATTAGAAGCTGAATGAGACAACATCCCTGCAGATTTGAAAACCACTTCTTTTTGTTTAGGAACTATTTGAATCAACCACTTCCTAATGACATTGCAATTTTAGGTGGATGTGCCTTAGCATGAGCATGAGAATCAAAACCTAAACCAGTTTTATCATTGCAAGACTTGGAAGAATTGAACAACAAGTTTAGGTTCTTATTTGCATTACAAAACCAATCTAATGTCTTATGCATGTCATCAAGTTTATTGGAACGATCAAGGAAATTTTCACATGAAGTTGTTCCTTTCAATTTGCAATTAGAATAATTTTTAACTTCATGAGCACGTAAAGCATTGTTCAAACTAAAAATTTCATCCATAGCATCATGTAGTTTCTTATCAAGATCATCACAAGTAGAACAATGCAAATCAATTAGAGAACATCTAGCATCTTTCAAGTTTTTATCATTAAGTGTAGCAAGCACTCTGTTCTTTTCAATTTCTAACTCAAGATTATCAAGTGTTGAGGTGTGTGCACTTCTTAGAGAGGACAATTGTTGATATATTAAATCACATGAGAGACAAGAATAATCACTAGGAATCAAAGATTTCAAACGATTAACTTTAGATTTTGGCGACTCAATTTTAACAGCATTGTCCGTAAGCGTTTTGTCCTTTTTCTTAACTATAACAGTGACACGAGAAATAGGATCACACATTTTTCGCAAGTAGGACATACCTCTTCATTGTCGCTGTTGTGTTCTACATCCGCCATACTTGATCTTGACTTGCCAGCCATGAAGCACAAGTTGGCCAAATCATCTTCATCTTCGTCACTTCCGATGTCCTCATCGCTCGAGCCAAGTTATTGAAGTGTGGAGATAAAACTATTCACCAATTTGCATCTTGTAAAACCCTTCTTTTTCTTCTTGTTGTTTGTAGATGAGTGCTTTGTCCTTGTTTGCTTTTCATCACGGGAAGTAGTACTAGAAAGGTTAGTGCAATCCGTGCGAAAATGTCCTGTCTTACCACATTTGAAGCATCGTTGATGTCCGACACTCCCTCTCCTTCTAGTTCTCACATTTTGCAATGCTTTTGAGAACCGAGTAGAGATGAGTGCCAGTTCTTTGGAAACTCTTCAATCTGTTCAAGGGTTAGAGAGGACAACAAAGCAAGTGTTCCACAAGATGAAGACTGGCCGGAGCTAGGCATGCCACGTTGAGAAACAAATACAAGAGACGTGCTTGGGTTCTTACGTGAGATTATTTCAATTTCATAAGTGTTCAATTTAGAATATAGAATATCTAAAGTAAGTGTAATCATAATAGTAGATCCACGAATACATTTGAATTTCATCTCCCAAATTGACATGTCTAATGCACTAGTAATTGCCTAGCATTGACGCTACGCAAATTGCTGAGAATTTTATTAAAGCGAGCAAGGAGGTCGTCGATGGACTCACCTGGTTACATCTCAAAGCACATGTACTCCTTTTTGAACATGTCTTGACTTACCTCCTTGGTCGTGTTGGATCCTTCGTGGTAATCACATAGATATTTCCAAACATCGTAAGCAGATTGGAAGTGAGCAACAAAGTCGAAGTTGCTTTGAGTTAGTCCTTGTATGATCAAGTTCTGAGACTTGTCGTTGTTGTCGACATCTCTCACATTTGTAGCTGTAACATGAATGTTTGGCGGCACTTCGTAAGGCTTGTACACCTTTTCTCATATTGCAAAACCTTGCGTCTGGATGAAAGCTTCCATGCGTGCCTTCAAACTTGAAAATTAATACCACTAAACACACAAGGTTTGGCAGAGTATGTCTCCATCATGATTATTCGAAACACGTGAAAATCACAAATATTAGAGGACTGTGGCTCCGATACCAATTTTAGGATTGAAGATAACATGAAAAGCTACAAGAGGGGGAGTGAATGGTAGATTACAACTTTTTTAGTAGAAGCAACAAAAACCCCTCGACAGAAAATTGATCTATTAAAGAAATCGTATGTGCGACTAATCTATACGTGATAAATTGTGACAAAACCAGTATAGATTGTAGAGAATCAAATCACGAAGACGTAACAACAAGAATCACGAAAATCCATCGAGAAAAACTCAAGTTACGATCGAAAGATCGAACAAAAGTCAATCTATTCTACCCGAGAAAAATCAGATCTACAACACTGCAAAGAAACTCGTGTAGAACAGAAACCACAAATCCAATAATCAAGTTGTGAAGACAACCCAAAAAGAATAATGTCAATTGGATTTGTAAACGTTGAGTTATGATAAAACCACCGAAGAAAGATAGTGCTGAGCAGAAATTCGATGAGAAAACTTGTCAAAAACAAGTCGGACAAACAAGGCACAAAAGTTCCTTTGAACTACGATCTTTATTAAATAGAATACAAGAGGAACAGCCCAAATTCCGTCCTCAATGAGCTCTGGCCTCCTGATGAGGACATCACAACAGCAGAGATGCGCATTGAACTGCAAGGACCAATCACAAGAGCATGGGCACGGTTATTAAATCAGCAGGTGAATTCGTTCTTAACTTCTTTTGCATGTGAGTTTGAGAATAGATTGCTATGTGATGATTTAATTGTTATTAGGAATAATGGAAAAGATCAACAAGTGAAGGAAGGAGGCCTTGGGAGCGTGGAGAACCACCTGGGACGTCCACAAGTAGATGGAAACAGTTTACAACTCGGACTCGAGTTCAACACGGAGTCCAGGAACAGTCCACCTTAAAACATACGCCCAGGAGGCATACGGACTCCATTTTCGACGTTCTACATATGCGCGGAAAGAGGAGAAGATAAACTTTCCAATGGTTCTGGTCCCACCTCAAAATTCCTCCGGAGTCATTGGGAATCGTCGAAACAAGTCGAGTCCAGATTTCTGTCCGGTGCTGCACCACCGAATTGGGCCTTTGGGCCTTGTACCCCGTAAGAGTCCATTAGGGACGCGTCTAATCGTGTTTTGGTCAAACCCTAGCCTATAAATACTGCAGCCGCTGGTCATATTCGGTGGGTTTTGCTTAGATCAATAAAATCGCCGTTCTACGGTTTGTGAGACCCCAATTTCGCGATTTCCGATCGTGTCTTCTACGTTCTTGCTCGTGTTCTCGATTGCACTTGCAGGGATTAGCCTTCTTGGCGAGGTCAAGCGTGTGCAGCACGGTTGATAACCAACGGAGCCGTGGTGTTGTGATTGCAGGGGTACTCGAACCGCTCGAGTGCCGCGGATCATCAACGTCGAGTTCTCCACCCCAATCGACATACCTTTCGGAAGATCGGGCCTAAACCTACTCATCACCTCCATTGTTTATATAACCAGCCATGAGGCCAACCCAAACCGAACTAGGACTCGTATCCTACTCAGTTTCTACCGAAACTTTCCATAACTGCTCAAGACTCTTCTATATACAGATAGAAGCAATCTTAAGACTTCAAAACACCTTAGGAATGTATCCCATATTCCTAAAAACAACTAAACTTCATGACTCATACGAAATCCTATCATAACCAACTCAATTCATTCCATATTTGTGTCAAACACGACTCAGCCGCAGCCTGAGTCCATAACCTAGTCGGTTGAACCTCTCTGACGAATTCTGTATGTTCACTTCTCTTCATCACACCTTGGAACCATGCAGTAATGTCCATGCACTCTATGCACACGTGCAGACACCTTCCAACGTCGTCCATGATACCTTCATATGCATTGTTCTTGATTCAAACATATTGCGCAACCTCCCGATCAACTCAACCACAATTCCTCCTGAACTAGGTTGTTGAACCTCATCTTCTCCCTAAGACTTGTTCAATGGATCCCGCCACCAGCCATGTCTTGAACTCAAGCAACACCTCCACAAGAATAAACAACCAATACTTCCGAGCACAAGTTCTCGACTTGAGTCACATTAGTTCCGAAACCACAACACCTTACGTGACCACGTCACATAAGCATGTTGCAAACCATAGCAAAAACATTAACCACCATGATAAGCCAAAACGCATAAAAAACTTAGTAAAAGAATACTAAGCAAACTTTTTATATGTGTAAATCAAGTTCAAAACATTGCAAGTTAAAAGAAAAACCATTGACATCTAGCACCGGACCTTGCCAAAGCTAACCGGACCCTGAGTTGGAGCTTACCAGAGCCAATAGTACCTAACGCTGAAGCTTACCAAAGCTAGTCGGACCTAGCGCCGGAGCTTGCCAAAGCTAGTCGGACCTAGCCACAACAAGTCGGACCTAACCAAAATAAGTCGAACCTAGACAAAGAAGTCGAACCTAGCCTAAGCAAGTCAAACCTTACGTCGAACCTTGCCGGAGCTACCCAAAACAAGCCGGACCTATTGTCGAACCTTGCAGGATCTCAAACCTAGAGTCAGACCTTGTTAAAAGGGTGTTTTGACAGTATTCAAAACTTTTATCATCATAGCCAATGTATTAAGCATACATAGGTCTCACGGGAACAAGACAACAAGAGGAAAATGCCATATCATAGACAGCCGTAGGGAAGCAATGCCCGCCCTCACTATGCACTGCCTGCTACACCATATTACATCCGTGGAAACCCGTCTGCTAATTCATACCACCCTGCTTATCCACCATGACCGCAACAGCCAATGCAGCAACACCCTTCCATGAAAGCACCTCGCTTACCTATGCATCATGCACCACGTCCAAATATGACTGTCTATGCTCAGAATCAACCTCACCCAAATTTCTCTAGCACCACTGGTGCAAAAACTTGCTTTACTTGTGGTCAAGTGGGACATTTTGCAAATCAATGCCCAAGATCAAGTCAAGGACAGATGAACAATGCTCCAAGGAAGAATCCTAGGCCCAATGGAGGAGCAACTCAAGACAACCGAGGACCACATAATTTTGCTCGTGGAAAAGTGAACCATGTATCTGCAGAAGAAGCTCAACAAGCTGAAGATGTTGTGATTGATATGTTTCTCGCAAACTCCAACCCCGCTACTATATTATTTGGTTCTGGAGCATCCCATTCATTCATCTCATCAAAGTATGTTGCAAAGCATCACATGCCTATATCATATCTGAAGTATACCTTGTTGGTTAAATCTCCCGGAGTGGAGATGAGGATGAATATAGTATGTCCAAAAGTAAGTATTTCCATAAGGGGGGTAGATTTCCTCACCAACCTTATAGTCTTGAATTTACAAGGCTTGGACATCATACTTGGAATGGATTGGCTAATGAAGCATAATGGAGTGATTCAGTTTGCCACTGAGACAGTGCAATTGACAAACAAAGAACGAGTCAATATAGAATTCAAGGTAGTTCAGCTAACAACTGATAAGGCGATGGTAAATCATGCAGAAGGAGTAACTTTGGAGGAAATTTCGGTTGTTCATGAGTACCCAAAAGTGTTTTCTGAGGAATTGCCAGGTATTCCACCTGATCGTGACATCAAATTCGTCATTGATTTAATACCTGAAACTGCACCTATAGCTAAGAGGCCATATAGGATGCCTCCTAAGGAATTAGCGGAGCTCAAGAAGCAGATTGAAGAGCAATTAGAGAAGGGTTTTATATGCCCAAGCTTGGTGTTGTGGGGAGCCCCAATGCTTTTAGTAGATAAGAAAGATGGTTCCCAAAGAATGTATGTGGACTATCGGTCTCTCAACGAGGTGACAATTAAGATTAAGTACATGCTGCCCCACATAGACGATTTGTTCGATCAAATGAAGGGAGCCAGAATATTCTCTAAGATTGATCTTCGGTCGAGATATTTCCAAATGAAGATTAGACCATCAAATCTTTCAAAAACGACTTTCAGAACACAATATGGATCCTACGAGTATACGGTCATGTCATTTGGATTGACTAATGCACCTGCATACTTCATGTATCTCATGAATAAGGTCTTCATGGAGTATTTGGATAAGTTCATGGTAGTGTTCATAGATGATATTATGGTGTACTTGGAAAGTGAAGAGGAGCATGAAGAGCATCTAAGGTTCACGTTGCAGAAATTGCAAGAGCACCAGCTGCATGCCAAATTTAACATGTGCTAGTTCTGGTTGAGGAGGAGTTTAGGTTGACCCAGGAAAGGTTAGAGATGTGCTAAAGTGGGAACCGCTGCAGAATGTGAAGGAAATAAAGAGTTTTCTTAGAATGGCTAGATATTACTGTCAATTCATCAAGGACTTTTCCAAGATAGCGAAGCCCATGACTGAACTGTTAATGAAGGAGAAGCCCTTCAAGTGGACTCAAGCTTGTCAAGAGAACTTTGAGGAGTTAAAGAAGAGATTGAAGACCGCACCAGTGCTGACGTTGCCAGATGTAAGCAAGAGTTTTGATGTCTATTGTGATGCTTCAAGGCAAGGACTTGGTTGTGTATTGATGCAAGAGGGCCGAGTAGTAGCTTATGCATCCAGGCAATTGAAAAAACAAGAGCAAAATTATCCTAAGCACGATCTCGAACTTGCAGCCGTAGTGCACGCGTTGAAGATTTGGAGATACTACGTTCTTGGCCATAGATGCAAGATTTATACGGAACATAAGAGTATCAAGTACATATTCACACAAACAGATCTAAATTTGAGGCAACAATGATGGTTGGAACTCATTAAGGATTATGATCTGGGAATCAATTATCATCAAGGAAAAAACAACATAGTGGGTGGTGCTTTGAGTCAAAAAGGAGTAAGCCACCAACTCACCGTTAGGGAGTTGCCATCCGAGCTATGCATGGAGTTTGAACGGTTGAATCTTGGGTTTGTGAATGAGATGGGAATAATGGAGTTAAATCTGACTTTAGAACAAGAAATCCGAGAAGTTCAAACAAAAGATAAGGAAATCCAGGAAATCAAGGAAATGACTCAAGAAGGGAGGGAATTCAGATTTGACGAGGATGATCATGGTACTCTATGGCTTGGGAAACGAATTGTTGTGCCTAATGAGAAGCTTCTCCGGCGGACGATATTAAATGAGGCACATGACTCACTTTACTCCATCCATCCCTGCTGTATGAAGATGTACAAGGACCCAAAGACGTGCTATTGGTGGGATGGCATGAAAAAGCACATAGTTGAATATGTTGCATCATGTGATGTATGCCAACGAGTCAAGGCTGAACATCAAAGACCATCTGGATTATTGCAACCATTGAAGACTCCAGAATGGAAGTGGGAAGAGGTTGGTATGAATTTTATAGTTTGGATTACGTCCCACTTCGACAGGTTATGATTCGATATGGGTAATTGTGGATTGGTTGATAAAATCAGCGCATTTCACTCCCTTCAAGACTACTTATAGTGGAGAAAAGTTGGCAGAATTGTATATGGGAAGAATAGTGTGCTTACACGGAGTGCCAAAGAAGATAGTGTCCGATAGAGCTCCTCAATTTACCTCAAGGTTCTGGCAAAAGCTGCACATATCGATGGGAACTCATTTGAATTTCAGTTCTGCATATCATCCTCAAATGGATGGACAAACTGAGAGTACAAACCAGATATTGGAAGACATGCTAAGGGCTTGTGCGCTAAAGTACGGAGGAAGATGGGATAAGAGTCTGCCATATCCTGAATTATCTTACAACAACAGTTATCAAGCAAGTTTAAAAATGTAACTATATGAAGCATTGTATGGGAGAAGGTGTAGAACACTTTTGTTCTGGAATGGAATAGGAGAAACCCAAGTATCTGGACCCGATGTAATACAAGATGCTCAAAAGCGAGGTGAGACAATCCGCAAAAACTTAAGAGCCACTCAGTCAAGACAAAAAGGTTATTCGGATAATAGACGAAGACGCTTAGCTTTTGAGGTGGGGGACTTCGTATATCTGAAAGTGTCATTCATGCGAGGTCACAAGCGATTTAACGTCAAAGGTAAGCTGGCGCAATGCTATATTGGACCATTCAAGATTTCAGACAAATGGGGAGAAGTAGCATATAAGTTCGATATGACAGCACATCTTTGTGATGTTCATGATGTATTCCATGTTTCTCAACTCAAGAAGTGCTTGAGGGTACCGAAAGAGCAAGTACCGATGGATGAATTGGAGCTTGAGGAAGATTTGACCTAAGTTGAGCAACCTGTCAAAATTTTGGAAACCAAGGAGAGGGTCACAAGGAACAAGGTGATTTGATGGTGCAAAGTGCAATGGAAACATCATACAGAGTCAGAAACAACCTGGGAGCGAGAAGAGGATCTCAGGAGAGAATTTCCTTATATCTTTCCTTCTCATCGAATCTCGAGGGCGAGATTCATTTTAAGAGGAGTAGGTTTGTAACACCTTCATTTTCATGCAAAATGCATCATATGCATCCTCATACATGCTTAACATTATGCAACCTAAAAAGGAACATGATTAAAATGAATTTAGGGCTAATCTGCAATTTAATCATGTCTAGGAGCGGACTTATACGGCCTCCACCCGGACTAGTCTGGTGTCCCTCTTCTGTTTCTGAAAGTTCAGTCTTCAGAACTCTCGACTTGTCTGGCACACTGCACGTACTAGTCCGATCGAGGTTCTGATATTTTTTTCGGACTTGTTGTGACACCCGATTCTGAGAAATAACCGAGCGTAATGCATATGCGTGTCCAGGATGTTTAACACACACACACAAGTGATTCACAAATGATAAATAGATTTAAACTATGTCTCGAATAATAACACTAATAATAGTACCTTATAACAATCCAAATAGTCTCGATTACAAGCTCTAAACAACTGCAACAGAAAATGCTAAATACTAATGACTCCAAACTCCACAAACAAGCTTGACAGTAACACACGCGCCTAATACTCCACAAAAACCTCCTGGTACTCCATATTGTTGCCTGCGTCTGAATTTGTTGGGGGAATAGCAAGGGTGTGCACATGTTGTACTCAGCAAGTGTGGGAAAATATGACATGTAGCTTAAATAAGGAATGATGAATAAATGGCTAATTGCACAAAAGTGCATTCAAAACAGTTGAAAATGCAATAATATTATCATTAAGTGAGGTCCTTCCCAAAATAACTCGAATAACATTAATTCCAACTTAAGTAACCAATACCAGCAATGATATCAACTCATATCTGCGCATCTGTCTCAATTTAATCAATTCCATATACCAAAGCCAATTAATAAACCATTACCAATTCCAAATTCAATTCCAGCCATTAAACAATGTTCAAGGTCCATAACTCTAATCATGTGAGGGTCCAGGCTGCTCATGTCCAGGAGCACGACTATCATGATAGTTTTAAACACACTCTGTAGAGGTTGTACCACTTTATCCACAAGTTCGTGATTATATCACCTTTCGATGACTATGGAATCTCAATTGTGCCATCTCAGACTTCCTTTTGTGTGTGGTCAAGAGATCACAAAATAGCCTTTACAAAGTGATTACTAGCATATTTAGACCCCACTAAGGTTTCACCTGTGGTGATGTCTCTAACTGAGCAAATCCAACCAAGGGCCCCCTCTTGAGCCATTCGGATCCTAGGGTAGTCCCACCATCACTACAAACCCATCTGACTACCCCTTCCCTGAGCATTCTTAATGGTCCAAATAGTACTGGCAAAACACTAATTAGTCAGCTAAGCCGCACACATACATGGCCTTGTGGTGGCATTGTAAATCCTGGATGATCGCTCCACAAACGGTCCTTAGATCTAAAGCAAGCAAAACTACTGAAACAGTCCAACCCATTCCACATATCCGGCTTGCTCAGATCCCTAGGCACCATGTTGCTAAAGGGTCACTAATATCAAATTCCACCATTCATGTATTCAATAGTTCATAATTAAGCAATATGATTGTTTCCCAAACCAAAAATTGAGTATAGCGATGCAAAATGTGTAAAATACTCTTCCCAACACTCTACTTTATGTTCAAGCGACACGGGTGGTCATACAAGACTAGTAAACTCCTACAATTGGGTTTTCCCATCAATTAACACAAGCATGCAATTTTGCAAATAAAACATTTAAAAACCAGAATCAATGTGATCAAGGACACTTGCCTTGATCTTGAGCTTGGTTTGGATCGAAGGCTTCAAAGTTCTAGTTCTGCAGGTCCTCGAATGCACTCTCTACAGCGAGACCTTCTATTCCACACAACAAACATGCAAAACTACATTACAATCAATAAATGCTCATATATTACTCAACATGCTATGATATGCATGATTAATGCAATTATGAGGTAGAACTTGTTAACAAGTCACTATTAATGTTTACAGACTAGTTACAATGGTTTCTAACAAGTTTATATAGGTTTGGAATTGATTTGAGTCAAATTGGATTCAATTCAGCATTAACAGATTCAAGCACCAGACTAGTCTGCTGTCAGAGCTAGACTAGTCCGTTCTGATCAGAATTGTAATTTAGGGTTTTCTGATCAGTGAGGATTATGGTTTCCTTTCACGTGGAAAAGTGGATGTAGAGTGTGTTCCACGTATTTAGAGATCTAAGGGTCGCAGATTGGATGCAACACTTGAATCTTGATGTCTAGAGCTTGATGAAGATGGGTTGATGAAGATTTAGTGATGAAGAACGTCAATCGTCGAAAAGTTGACGAAGACCGATCTTGATTATCTTTCTCCCTCTTCTCCTCCTCCTCATTGCTTCTGGACTTCTCCTTCACGTCGGCGCAAGGCAAAAGGTGGCAGCAAGGGTTTTCAATGGTGATGGAGAGGTGTGGGGTATTGGGTTGCTTATATAGGGGTGGAGAGGTAGGGTTTTGGGGTGAATTCCAAGTGGATTTTAGTCGGGGACGAGTAGGGGCTGAGGTGGGGTCCACTTGGGCTCCTCTAAGGTTGGGCACAAAGTTCTTGGGTCCTATTAAGGCAATTACCCAATAACCAATCATGGAAGAATAATAGAATCCGAATGGAATTCAGCAGGCCAGACTAGTCCGCAATCGGGACCGGATAAGTCCGTTGTGGAACAGAAACTATTTCGGACAGTACGATATTTGTGGTTGGACAAGTTCGTGGTTAACAAAATAGAAGGCTTCCAGATTCAAAATGGACCAGATCGGACTAGTCCGTGCAGTGTGACGGACAAGTCCATAGTCCTAAAGAAACTGAATTTTTGAAGCAGAGAGGGAGTGTCGGACTAGTCCGGGTTCGGGGTCGGACAAGTACGTACCCTGACAGACTTGAATTCCTGATTAAGCCTAAATTCATGTAAATCTTGTTCCATTTAGGGTTGCTTTGTGTTAAACAGTATGAGGATGTATGCAATGCATTATGCATGAAAATGAGGTTGTTACAAACCTACCCCCCTTAAAAATGAATCTCGCCCTCGAGATTCGACATGGAAGGAAAGAGATAGGGAAATTCCTTCTTGAGATCTTCTTCTAGCTTCCAAGTCGCTTCCGATTCTGTATGATGCTTCCATTGCACTTTTCACCATCTAATCACCTTGTTCCTTGTGACCCTTTCCTTGGTGTCCAAAATTTTTACAGGTCGTTCAACATAGGTTAAATCTTCCTCAAGCTCCAATTCTTCCATCAGTACCTGCTCTTCCGGAACCCTCAAGCACTTCTTGAGCTGAGAAACATGAATCACATCATGGACATCAGAAAGATTTTCTGGCATTTCCATCCTATAGGCTACTTCTCCCCGTCTGTCCAAAACCTTGAATGGTCCAATATAGCGAGGTGCCAACTTGTGCCTTTGACATGAAATTGCTTGTGACCATGCACAAGCGACACTTTGAGGTATACAAAGTCTCCCACCTCAAAAGATATGCCTCTTCGTCTATTATCCGCATAACTCTTTTGTTTGGACTGAGAAGCTCTTAAATTTTCGTGGATTGTATGAAATTGCTTCTTAGCATCCTGGATTACATCAGGTCCAAACACTTGAGTCTCCCCCGTTTCATTCGAAAACAAGGGTGTCCTACACCTTCTCTCATACAATACTTCATATGGCGACATCTTCAAACTTGCTTGATAAATGTTGTTGTCGGAAACTCAACATATGGCAGATTTTTGTCCCATCTTCCTCCATACTTTAACTCACAAACTCTTAGAATGTCTTCCAATATCTGTTTTGTCCTCTCAGTTTGTCCATCCGTTTGAGGGTATTATGCAAAACTGAAATTCAATCGAGTTCCCATCGATTTATGCAACTTTTGCCAGAACCTTGAGGTAATTTGAGAACCTCTATCATACATTCTCTTTGGTACTCCGTGTAAACACACTATTCTTCCCATATACAATTTTGCCAACTTCACTACACTTTAAGTAGTCTTGACGGGAATGAAATACACTGATTTCGTCAATTGATTCACAATAACCCTTATTGAGTCATAACCGGCTAATGTGTGAGGTAAGCCAACTATGAAATCCATACCAACCTCTTCCCACTTCCATCCTGGAATCTTCAACGGCTAAAATAATCCTGGTGGCCTTTGATGTTCAGCTTTGACTCGTTGGCACACATTACACAATGTGACATATTCAGCTATGTCTCTTTTCATACCATCCAACCAGCAGCGTGTCTTCAGGTCCTTATACATCTTCGTATAACCAGGATGGATGGAGTAAAATGAGTCATGTGCCTCCTTCAATATCAACTGTCGGAGACTCTTATAATTAGGCACAACAATCCGCTTCCCAAGCCATAGAGTACCATGGTAGTTGATGAGGACATCACAACAGCGGAGACGCACATTGAACTGCAAGGACCAATCACAAGAGCACGAGCATGGTTAATAAATCAGCAGGTGAACTCGTTCCTAACTTCCTTTGCATGTGAGTTTGAGAATAGATTGCTATGTGATGATTTAATTGTTATTAGGAACAATGGAGAAGATCAACAAGTGAAGAGAAGAGGCCTTGGGAATGTGGAGAACCTACATTTTGGACTTAAGTTCAACTCGGAGTTCGGAAGCAGTCCACCTTAAAACAGACTTCCAGGATGCATACGGAATCCATTTTCGATGTTCCACATTTGCACAGAAAGAGGAGATGATAAAATTTGCAATGGCTCTGGTCCCATTTCAAAATTCCTCCAGAGTTATTGGGAATCGTCAAAACAAGTCGAGTCCAAGTTTCTGTCTGTTGCTGCGCCACCGAATCGAGCCTTTGGGCCTTGTATCCTACATGAGTCCACTAGGGGCGCGTCTAAGCGTGTTTTTGCCGAACCCTAGCCTTTAAATACTTCAGCTGCCAGTCATATTCATTGGGTTTTGCTTAGATCAGTAATACCGCTGTTCGACAGTTTGTGAGACCCCAACTTCGCGATTTCAGATCGTGTCTTCGATGTTCTTGCTTTTGTTCTCAGTCGCACTTGCAGGGATTATCCTTCTTGGCGAGGTCAAGTGTGTGCAGCACGGTTGATAACCAACAAAGCAGTGGTGTAGTGATTGCAGGGGTATTCGAACTGCTCGAGTTCCGCGGATCATCAACGTCGAGTTCTCCACCCCAATCGACTTACCTTTCGGAAGATCGGGCCTAAACTACTCATCAATTTGTATTAGATTTCCAGGTTGCCCGTGAGGTATTTTTGTTTTCCTTCCATTAGGTCGGTTTTGTTTCGTACCTAGAGTGCACACTAAAGCCACAAAAAATTTATATCATTTTTACCGCATTCTAGACTATAATGCCTGCACTTTCATTTTTCAGTTTGCATTATTGAGTTTGCATTCGTGTGGTCGAGTCTTGTTGCTAGTTTAGTTTTGTGTTTTGGGTCCTAGTTATCGTTTTTCGTCCTTGTTTTCTTGCTGTTCGACACCTATTCCACAATCCCTAAACAACAAACCGATCCACCACGTTCATCGGTTTGCCCTATCTAGCCGTCTTGCTTGAACTCTCGCATCGCCAGCCTTAGATTAGGTGACAAAATTTTGTGCCACTCATCCTTTAATCATTAAACACCGCCTCATTAGTTTCTGTGCAAATTTCCGATTGTTTTCATATCCGATTGCGAGTTTTGTTCTCAAACCGAGTTGGAATCAACATCCAAAAACCGTAACTCGGATAGCCTATCTTAAAACGGCCATAACTTTCGCATACGAACTCGAAATTGGATGATTTTTTTTAAAATTGATCTAAACGAAATTTTGCATCTGAATTTTTCTGGCATAGCCGCGTTCGGCGAAATTAGATTGCCCAAATTCCTCTCGAAACACAGGCTATCCGACATCTGAAGTTTCATCATGAATTTTAAAGAATCTTCGCGATTTTCTATAGGCCGCATATTACATCCAAGTGAGCTGCAAATTTGTGTGCTTCCTATTTTCGTGCTTCTGAGTAATGAAAAAATATCAAAAAATATTACAAAAAAGAAAAAAAATATTGAAGAGCACGCATATTAAAGCAATTGGCCTATACCACTTGGTGCTGTTTTGTTGGTTATATCATTCTGTCTTTCTTTTGCCTTGCTACTTCCTTGTGTTGTGCTAGGCTCTAAATCATTTGGTTGACCAACAATAGATTCTTACATTGAATACTTCTTCAACCTCGTTTACCTGTTAACGATTTTTCGCTTATTAGCCACCATATTGTGCCATCCAAGCTCCACCTTTCTCTTGAGCATAACATGTACCTTTGCAATCACCCCACACTTCATTGGTTCATCTCACCGTCCACACCACCTGCTTTGTCGGTAAGAACAATTGTAAGAGTGTGGTAAGATGCTTGAGTGACAGAGATTGTTTTCTTCCACCTTTCACATTGCCACTGTAGTTGATAGGGATAACTTTTTGTTGTCTTTTGTTTCCTACTAACAATTGCAGGAGAAAACAATGATGACGGATGTGTTCAACATGCTGAGTTATGTGATATGATGAAGGCCATGATAGATATGTTTGCCAAATACAACACATCAACGGAGGAGTCATTGGCGAACTTGACTCGCCAACTTGATGACCTTGCTCTTCGGATGAATACTATTGAGGCTCGGTTGCCTCTCGCTAGAAGACACGAAGACAATCAGCCAAGACTGTCACTTTATCATCGAGGTATGGGAGGTAATAATCATCATAACAATTATAGTCGTCCTCCTTATGATCCTTTTGCTAAAGTGAAATTTACTATATCCTCTTCTTCTGGTGCTTATGATGCTGAGGCTTATCTTGATTGGGAGATGACAGTAGAGCAAAAATTCAATGCCCATCTTGTTCCTGAACAACATAGAGTTCGTCAAGCCACTAGTGAGTTTAAGGACTTTGCTATCATATAGTGGAATGAACTTGTTAAAACTAGAACTGATCCTCCAACATGGGATAGATTAAAAAAAGCTATGCATGTTCGATTTGTTCCTCCTTTTTTTCAGCGGGACCTTCGCAAAAAATTGTAGCGCTTGGACCAAGGTAACATGTCCATAGAGGAGTATTATCAAGAGTTACAAAAGGGTGTGCTGTGTTGTGGGGTAGTAGAGGACATAAATGATAAATAGCTTGTTTTTATGGGGGGTTGAGGCGTGAAATTCAGGACATTATTGATTACAAGGAATATGATACTGTTAACATATTATTTCAGCTTGCTATGTTGGCAGAAAAAGTTGCAAGGCCAACAACAACAGCAACAACGCATGAGGAGCAACTTCACGCCTTGTTCGATGTCTACACCATAAAAAATTGCACCATCTTCGACCCCCTGTGCAGCGACTACACCATCAAATGGCTGCCAGCGAACTACACCGGCTACTCCACCTTTCGCGTGCTGGAGGGCAGCATGGCGACATCATTCAAGCCTTCATCGTCCACTCCTTCTATGAGTCGTACTTCCGACATTATGTGTCACTGCTGCCAGGGACTTGGTCATATGATGAGAGATTGCTCGAGCAAACGAGCATACATTGCACACGACGATGGCGGGTACGATAGTACTTCAGATGTTAAAGATAAATATTCTCTTGCTACTGACTTTACAGATCCAGATGATGAACTTACCGAAGAAGAGGTACATGGTACAGCGGCGACAGAGAACTATAGGAGCATCATTGTGCAGTGTGCCTTGAGCTCCAAAGTGGAGGCCGACGACAAGCTACAACGACACAACCTCTTCCACATGTTTCTCATTGTCAAGGACTGCTATGTACACACTATAATTGATGTAGGTAGCTACAATAACTTGGTGAACACGGATGTCGTCAAGAAACTTGATTTTACAACAAAAGAACACCCTCATCCATACCACATTCAATGGTTCAACAACAGCAGTAAGGTTCGGGTAACACAAACAGCAAGAATGCATTTTTCAATTGGTCCTTACCATGATTTTGCTGATTTTGATGTCGTGCCCATGGATGCTTGTTCTCTTTTATTCGGTCATCCTTGGGAATTTGATACAGATGTTGTTCATCATGGTAGAACTAATAAATATACTCTCATGCATAAAGGAAATAAAATCACATTGCTTCCCATGACTCCTGCTGAAATTGTGCATTTTGAGAAGAGTAAAATCCGTGATGGCAAAGCAAGAACACTAGAATATGAAAAATAGCAAGTCACTAAGTTAAAATCACTATCGTTGCTCGCAACTAAACCTGACCTTGCTGATTTATCGATGCTAAGGGGGTTTGCTATGCTTTAGTATGCAAAGAAGCCATGTTTTCACTTCATGAATTGTCTATTGCATTGCCTCCTGTTGTTGCTAACCTTTTGCAGGAGTTTGAGGATGTGTTTCCCTCCGAGATACCCCCTGGTTCATCACACATGAGAAGCATTGAACACAAGATCGATTTGATTCTAGGAGCAACTTTGCAAAATCGTGCAGCATACAGGGCGAATTCAGAGAAAACTACGGAAATTCAGCGACAAGTCCAAGATCTTTTGGACCGTGGGTACATTCGTAAAAGTCTTAGCCCTTGTTCCGTTCCTGTTCTTTTGGTTCCTAAGAAAGATGCTAGTTGGTGCATGTGTGTTGATTGTCGAGCGATTAATAACATCACCATTCGATATTGTTATCCTATTACCCGCTTAGATGATATGCTTGATGAATCGAGTGGTGCTATCATCTTCACAAAAATTGACTTGCGTAGTAGTTACCACCAAATTAGAATGGCACTAAGAGATGAATGGAAAACTGCATTTAAAACCAAGTTTGGACTTTATGAGTGGTTAGTCATGCCTTTCGGTTTAACTAATGCACCCAACACCTTTATGCGATTAATGAACGAGGTTTTACGTGCTTTCATTGGACAATTTGTGCTGGTTTACTTCGATGATATACTCATTAACAGCAAGTCATATGATGAACATCTTGATCATTTACATGCTATTTTTACTATTTTGAGAGATGGATGTTTGTTTGGCAACCTCGAAAAGTCCGTCTTTTGCACCAATCGAGTCTCGTTTCTTGACTATGTCATTTCCTCGCATGGAATTGAGATGGATGAGGCGAAAATTAAAGTGATCACTAGCTGGCCAGCCCCAACAACCGTCACGCAGGTTTGTAGTTTTCTTGGCTTTGCAGGTTTTATCGTCGTTTTCTGCGGGATTTCAGCACCATTGCAGCACCTCTACATGAGCTAACGAAGAAGGGAGTACCGTTTCGATGGGGCAAACAGCAGCAACAAGCTTTTGACGCTCTCAAATCAAAGCTTACACAAGCGCCATTACTACAACTTCCTAATTTTGACAAGACATTTGAGGTAGAATGCGATGGAAGCAGCATTGGTATTGGAGGCGTTCTCATACAAGGAGGTAAACCCGTTGCATTCTTTAGTGAAAAACTTCATGGTCCTTCTCTGAATTATTCTACTTATGATAAGGAACTGTATGCCTTAGTGCGAGTATTACAAATTTGGCAACATTATCTTTGCTCTAAGGAGTCTGTCATACATTCCGATCATGAATCATTGAAGTATGTTAAGTGTCAAACCAATATGAATAAATGACATGCTAAATGGATTGAGTTCATAGTGTTGTTTCCATACATCATTAAGCATAAGAAAGGAAAGGAAAATGTCATTGTCGATGCATTATCTAGACGTTATACCATGCTGTCCCAACTTGATCAAAAATCTTTGGTTTGGAAACAATAAAAGCATTATATCCTACTAATTTGAACTTCAAAAATTCTTTTCAAAATTTTAAAGAAGGAAGAACTTGGAATAAATATGTGCTGCGAGAGGGTCTTCTCTATCGTGCTAACAATCTATGCGTTCCAGCTAGCTCAGTTCGTCTACTACTTTTGCAGGACATGGAGGAGGTTTGATGTGAAATTTTGGAGTGAAGAAAACTGAAGACGTGCTGTCTACACACTCCTTTTGGCCATAGATGAGGCGTGATGTCGAGCGCTATGTGTCACGATGCACTACTTGCAATAAAGCTAAGGCTCGCCTTAACCCACATGGTGTTTATATGCCTCTTCCTGTTCCTAGTGTACCTTGGGAGGATCTTTCTTTGGACTTTGTTTTGGGATTTCCTAGGACTAAGAGTGGGAGGGATAGTATTTTTGTATATGTTGATCGTTTCTCCAAAATGGCACACTTTATACCTTATCATAAGAAAGATAATGTCTCACATATTGCTGATTTATTTATGATGGAAATTGTTCATTTACGTGGTGTGCCAAATACTATTGTTTTTGATCGTGATGCAAAATTTTTAAGTCATTTTTGGAGAACCAAGTTGCTGCTTTCAACTACATGTCACCCACAAACGGATGGACAAACCAAGGTAGTTAATCGTACTTTATCCACTATGTTGCGGGCTGTCTTGAAAAAAAATTTGAAGTTGTGGGAAGAGTGTTTACCACATATAGAATTTTCTTACAACACGTCCGTTCACTCCACGACAAAGGTAAGTCCATTCCAGGTAGTGTATGGTTTCAATCCCCGTGCTCCTACTGATTTACTACCTTTGTCTCCTTCTGAAACTATAAATTTGGATGCTACACAACGATCTGAATTCATTCTTAAGATGCATGAAACTACAAAGAAAAATATTGAAAAGATGAATGAGAAGTATAGGATTGCAGGTATTAAAGGTAGAAAAGAAGTAAAACTTGAACTGGGTGATTTGGTGTGGTTACATTTGAGAAAAGAGCGATTCCCTGACTTGAGAAAATCTAAACTTATGCCACGAGCTGCTGGTCCTTTTAAGATTGTTCAAAATATTAATGATAATGCATATAAGCTTGAGTTGCCTCCCGATTTTGGGGTTAGTCCTACATTTAACATTTCAGATTTACGACCATACTTGGGAAAAGAAGATGAATTTCAGTCGAGGACGACTCCAATTCAAGAGGGGGAGGATGATGAGGACATCACAAAGCAGAGATGCACATGGAACTGCAAGGACTAATCACAAGAGCATGAGCACGATTAATAAATCAGCAGGTGAACTCGTTCCTAACTTCCTTTGCATGTGAGTTTGAGAATAGATTGCTATGTGATGATGTTTTGCTTGTTATTAGGAACAATGGAGAAGATCAACAAGTGAAGGGAAGAGGCCTTGGGAATATGGAGAACCTGTTGGGATGTCCACAAGTTGATAGAATTAGTTTACAATTCGGACTTGAGTTCAACTCGGAGTCCAGGAGCAGTCCACCGTAAAACGGATGTCCAGGATGCATACGGACTCCGTTTTTGATGTTCCACATATGCACGGAAAGAGGAGAAGATAATGATTCCAATGGCTCTAGTTCCACCTCAAAATTCTTCAGGAGTCATAAGGAATCGTCGAAACAATTTGAGTCCAGATTTCTGTCAGGTGCTGCGCCACTGAATCGGACCTTTGGTCCTTGTATCCCGTATGAGTCCATTAGGGACGTGTCTAAGCGTGTTTTGGCCGAATCCTAGACTTTAATACTGCAGCCGCCAGTCATATTCAGTGGTTTTGCTTAGATCAATATTATCGCCGTTCTACGGTTTGTGAGACCCCAACTTCGCGATTTCAGATCGTGTCTTCGACGTTCTTGCTTGTGTTCTCAGTTGCACTTGTAGGGATTAGCCTTCTTGGCGAGGTCAAGCGTGTTCAGCACGGTTGATAACCAACGGAGCAGTAGTGTAGTTATTGCAGGGATATTCGAATTGCTCGAGTGCCGCGGATCATCAACGTCGAGTTCTCCACCTCGATTGACTTACCTTTTGGAAGATCAGGCCTAAACTACTCATCAGTAGTCCTCATCAAATCTGAATTCTCTACCTTCTTGCGTCCTTTCTTGATTTCCTGGATTTCCTTATCCCTAGTATGACCTTATCTTATCTCCTACTCCAGGGTTGGATTCACTTCCATTGCCCCCATTTCTGTTACAAATCCAAGATTTAACTGTTCAAACTCCTTTCATAGCCTGGAAGGCAATTCCCGAACTTTGAGCTGATGGCTTGCTTCCATTCGACTCAAAGCATCAGACACTATATTGGCTTTTCCTGGATGCTAATTGATTCCCATATCGTAATCCTTAATGAGCTCCAACCATCTTTGTTGCCTCAAATTCAGATCCATTTGCGTGAATATATACTTGAGACTCTTATGATCCGTGTAAATCTCACATCTATGGCCAAGAACATAATGTCTTCAAATCTTCAACGCATGCACTATGGATGCAAGTTCGAGATCATACGTAGGATAATTCTGCTCATGTTTCTTCAATTGTCTGGATGCATAAGCTACGACTCGGCCCACTTGCATAAACACACAACCAAGTCCTTGCCTTGAAGCGTAGCAGTGGATATCAAAGCTCTTGCTCACATCTGGCAATACCAACACATTGCTGTTGTCAACCTCTTTTTTAGTTCCTCAAAACTGTCTTAACAAGCTTGAGTCCACTTGAAAGGCTTCTCTTTCATTAACAATTCAGTCATGGGCTTCACTATCTTAGAAAAGTCCTTGATGAACCGACGATAGTATCCAACCATTCCAAGAAAACTCCTTATCTCCTTCACATTCTGCACCGGTTCCCACTTTAACATATCTCTAACCTTTCCTGGGTCAACTTACACTCCTCCTCCAGAGATGACATGGCCTAGGAATGATATCTCCATCAACGAGAATTGGCACTTTTTGAACTTGGCATACAACTGATGCTTTAGCAATTTCTGCAAAGTCAACCTTAGATGCTCTTCGTGCTCCTCTTCACCTTTGAGCAGATCATGATGTCATCAATGAACACTACCGTGAACTTATCCAAATATTCCATGAAAACCTTATTCATAAGATTCATGAAGTATGTGGGTGCATTAGTCAATTCAAATAACATGACCGTATACTCATAGGATCCATACCGTGTCCTAAAAGCTGTTTTGGGTATGTATGACGGTATAATCTTCATGTGGAATTATCCTGACCTAAGATCAATCTTATAGAATATTCTATATCCCTTCATTTGGTCGAACGGATCCTCTATGCGGGGCAACATGTACTTGTTCTTGATTGTCACCTCGTTGAGAGACCTGTAATTCACACACATTCTTTGAGATCCATCTTTCTTATCTACAAATAGCACCGGGGCTCCACATGGTGACGAACTTGAGCGTATAAAACCATTCTCTAACTGCTCTTGAATCTACTTCTTGAGCTCCACTAATTCACCAGGAGGAATCCTATATGGCCTCTTTGCTATAAGTGCCATTTCAGGTATTAAATCAATGACGAACTCGATGTCACGATCAGGTGGCATACCTAGCAATTATCCAGGAAACACTTCTGGGTACTCACGAGCAATTGGAATTTCTTCCAAAGTTACTCCTTCTGCATGATTTACCATTGCCTTCTCGATTGTCAGCTTAACTGCCTTGAATTCTATACTGACCGCTTCTTCATTTGTCAATTGAACTATTCGAGTGCCACACTGAATTACTCCATTATGCTTCATTAGCCAATCCATTCCAAGTATGATGTCCAAGCCTTGCGAATTCAGGACTATAACCCCCTTATGGAAATACTTACTTTAGGACATACTAGATTTGTCCTCATCTCTCCTCCAGGAGATTTAACCAACAAAGTATACTTCAGGTATGATATAGGCATGCTATGCTCTGCAACATACTATGATGAGATGAATGAATGGGATGCTGCAAAATCAAATAATATAGTCGCGGGGTTGGAGTTTTCGAGAAACGTACCAATCACAACATCTTCATCTTGTTGAGCCTCTTTTGCAGATACATGGTTCACCTTGCCAAAAGCGAAATTTTGTGGTCCTCGGTTGCCTTGAGTTGGTCATCCATTGAGCCTTGGATTCTGCCTTTGTGCATTGTTCATTTGTCCCTGGCCTGATCTTGGGCACTGATTTACAAAATGTCCCGCTTGACCACAAGCATAGCAAGTCTCTCCACTAGTGACTCCAACAAAGTTAGGGCAAGGCTGGTTTTGAGCATATGCTAGAATATTTGGGCATGGCGCAGGCTGCATAGGTAAGCGAGGTGCTTGCATGGGCGGGCGTTGTTGCATTAGCTGTTGCGGTCGCGGTGGATAAGCAGAGCAGTATGCAGCTGCAGACGAGTTGTAATATGGTGCAGTAGGCGGTGCATAGCAAGGACAGACATTGCCTCCTTGCGGTTGTCCATGATATGTCATTTTCCTCTTGTGTTATAGCTTCATCTGACAAATCTTGTTCTCAACAACAATGGCCTAGTCAACCAGCTTTTGGAAATTTGCATAGTCAGCATTGAGCAACTGAACTTGAATTTAATTGTTGAGATCCCTCATGAACATATATTGCTTTCTGCTGTCAATACTGATGTCCTCTGGAGCATATCTAGACAGTTGAGTGAATTTCCTGAGATACTCACACTCATCCTTCCTTGCCTGAGGTTTTCAAATTCTTGTCTTCTCAGTATCATTACTCCCTTAGGTACATAGCGATAACGAAACTTCTCCTTTAATTCAGCCCAGGTAAATCTCTCTTGATTTTCATAGGCATTGATAGGGATTCCCACCTGCAGTAGCTCCAACTAACTAGTGTGAGGCAAGAAGAACCTTCTCTCTATCACTGCACTGGACTATAGCAAGTTTCTTCTCTACGGACTTCAGCCAATCATTAGCTTTCATAGGGTTTGTGGCTTGAGCAAAGGTAGGTGGCCTCGTCCTGATGAACTCTCCCAAACGGTAGTGGACGGAGGGGGTGGTGGTGGCGGCATGTGTGGCTGATTGTTGTTGCCAGCTTGCAGCTGTCCAATGGTCTGTATCATGGTCTGCATGAGCTTGTTCTGCATCGCCAACAACGGCTCAAGGTTGATAGCTCCCTGTGCAGATCCCTGATTATTCTAGGGCGCTTCATTTTTCTCCTCCTCACCATTAGCATTCTTTTGGTTGCGTGTCCTCGGCATCTGTTGGTGAAAGAATAGTAGAAACGAAAGAATTTAGAATTTGAAAAGAAATGCCCAAACTATATGCATCAAGGTATATGTAACTAACAACTCCTTTATTAATACTAATAACCCTATTAGAGGATGTGGACAGGGATACCACAACTCTCTACTACGTGCGGATGTGGACAAAACTGTAAGCATCCCACAACTCGCACCAAGGACACAAACTCAAGCACACACCAAGAAAGTTCAGCACACCACACTAAATATAACTAAATGATCTAAACGCTTTTCGAACTACTAGGCAGGAGACCTAGACTTAATTGTGTGACCTGTGGCTGTCCTGGCCGTGCAGCAGCAAAGGCGATGGCGGCGGCAAGGCATACATGGGGACACACCAAGGTGAATTGGCCGTCCATGTAGGCACTAGAACGGGTTGCTACACAATTTACCTCCACGGTGACACAAACTTCCACTTGCTTCTTCATATTGAACAACTTCTTACGGAGGTAACGGATCTCTTCCATAGCATCATCGTAGCAATTTTTCAAATTCACCAGTACTTCCTGGGATCTGTCAATGGCACGGGAACTGATTTGAGCTCCATCTTGCGGTCTTAAGACTTCCCTTGTTCCCTTTTTGCGTTGCGGGTACAGCGCAAAACTAGTACCTCCAACCTGCTCTGATAGATGTGGCACAATCTAGTAAGTGCATCCCAAGAAACATCATCAATAGCTTGGTCCCTGATACATCTCCATGTGGATGCAAATGTCGGGTGACCACTTCATCTTTGGCAAGAATAGTGACTTCAGTCCTCCATTCTTCATGTCCATGGCGAGGAATCCTCTTGACATAATACTCTGGATGCATCTTGCATAGATCAAGGAACTCCATCAGTTGCCTAGCTACAAATCACCCATCATTACCGTCAGAGCGGAATTCTTGAGCATCACAGTAAACTAGACATTTGTCCTTCTTTTTTGGCTTCACTAGGCTGTGATGCATTCCTTTGGGATTCGGGTACTTCTTCTTGTGCAGCGGGTTCATCCTCTTGTGGTTCCTCCTCATATTGGGCTTTATCTTCATTCTCCTCATGTGCTACACCTTCCCCTTTCTCACCATCATAGAATTCCACAATCTCCGGATCTTCTTCCTCTTCATCATCATAGAGTTCCAACTCCTCAGGGTCATCCTCCATCATCGTGTTGGAGTGTTAATGCTCAACTTACTTTCCAGAGAAATTCACTTCTTCCTCCTCTTGGGCTGGTTCCATTTGCGGCTCCTTATGAGGCCTGAGCTTGGTTCTAAAGGGTGGCAAACGAGCTCTCTTGAGGGCTGTCATTTTGTTGTGAGCTATCTACAAGAAAACATGAGAAAATAGAGGAAAACACAAATATCAGTTCTGAAAATTGCAGCAGCCATAAATGAAGATGAGAAGACGTGCATTCGCTAAAAAAGATGGAAAAGTGGCAAAAATTGCAGCACCAGTAAAAAGCACAATTTTTTACACATTATATAGCTAGTGGAAGGCAAAATAGTGCAAAAGCGGCTAATTTTGAATAGGAATGAAGTCCTAAGTGATTTGGGGGTCCATTCTATCTAGGCTTGCGTCCTATAGTCAAACACGGCTCTGATACCAATTTGTGGCACTCAGTTCTGAGAATGAACCAAGCTTAATGCATATGTGTGCCCAGGATGTTTAACACACGAACACAAGTGATTCACAAATGATAAACAGATTTAAACATGTCTTGAATAATAACACTAATAATAGTACCTTATTACAAACAAAATAGTTTCGATTATAAGCTCTAAACAGCTGTAGCAGAAAATACTAAACACTAATGACTCCAAACTCCACAGACAAGCTTGACGATAACATGAGTGCCTAGTACTCCTCACAATCCTCCTGGTACTCCATATTGTTTTCTGCGTCTGAATTTGTTGGGGGAATAACAAGGGTGAGCACATTTCATACCCAGGAAGTGTGGGAAAATATGACATGTAGCTTAAACAAGGAATGATGAATAAATTGCTAATTGCACAATAGTATATTTAAAACCGTTGAAAATGCAATAATATTATCATTAAGTAAGGTCCTTCCTGAAATAACCTGAAGAACACTAATTCCAACTTAAGTAACCAATACCAGCAATGATAATACATAATCAACTTATAACTACTCATGTGTCTCAATTTCATCAATTCCATATACCAAAGCCAATAAATAAACCATTACCGATTCCCAATTCAATTCTAGTCATTAAACCATGTTCAAGGCCCATAACTCTAATCATATGAGGGTCCATGTTGCTCATATCCGGAAGCACGGCTGTCATGATAGTTTTAAACACACTCTTCAGAGGTTGTACCACTTTACCCACAAGTTCGTGATTTCATCACCTTTCGATGACTATGGAATCTCAATTGTGCCATCTCACACTTCCTTTGGTGTGTGGCCAATAGATCACAAAATAGCCTTTACAAAGTGATTACTAGCATATTTAGACCCCACTGAGGTTTCACCGGTGGTGATGTCTCCAGCTGAGCACATCCAACCAAGGGCCCCCTCTTGAGCCACTCGGATCCGAGGTAGTCCCACCATCACTACAAACCCATTCGACTACCCCTTCCCAGAGCATTCATAATGGTCCAAATAGTGCTAGCCAAACACTAATTAGTCAGTTAAGCCGCACCCATACTTGGACCTGTGGTGGCACTGTAAATCCAGGATGGTCACTCCGCGAACTGGTCTTTAGATTTAAAGCAAGCAAAACCACCGAAATAGTCCGATTCATTCCACATATCTAGCTTGCTCAGATCCCTAGGCACCATGTTGCTAAAGGGTCACTAATATCAAATTCAACCATTCATGTGTTCAATAGTTCATAATTAAGCAATATATTGTTTCCCAAACCCAATTGAGTTTAGCGATGCAAAAAGTGTAAAATACTCTTGCCAACTCTCTACTTTATGTTCAAGCGACAAGGGTGGTCATTCAGGACTAGTAAACTCCTAAAATTGGGTTTTCCCATCAATTGACACAGGCATGCAATTTTGCAAACAAAACATTTAAAAACCTAGATCAATGTGATCAAGGACACTTGCCTTGCTCTTGAGCCTGGTTTGGATCGAAGACTTCGATGTTCTGGTTCAGCAGGTCCTTGAAAGCACTCTCTACAGTGAGACCATCTATTCCGCACAAAAAATATGCAAGACAACGTTACAATCAATAAATGCTCATATATTACTCAATAAGCCATGATATGCATGATTAATGCAATTGTGAGATAGAACTTGTTAACGAGTTGCTATTAATGTTTACTAACTAGTTACAATGGTTTTTAACAAGTTTGAACAGGTTTAGAATTGATTTGATTCAAATTGGATCCAATTTATCATTAACAGATTCAGACACCGGACTAGTCCGCTGTCACGGCCAGACTAGTCCACCCTGATCAGAACTGTGATTTAGGGTTTTCTGATCAGCAAGGATTGGTGTTTTATTTCTCGTGGAAAAGTGGATGTAGCGTGTGCACCACATATTTAGAGATCCAAGGGCCGAAGATTGGATGCAACACTTGAATCTTGACATCTAGAGCTTGATTAAGATAGAATGATGAAGATTTGGTGATGAACAATGTCAATTGTCAAAAAGTTTACGAAGTTCAATCTCAATTGATCCTTCTCCCTCTCCTCCTCTTTCTCCTTGATGTCGGAGCAATACCAAAGGTGGCAGCAAGGGTTTTCAATGGTGATAGAGAGGTGTGTGGTATTGTGTTGCTTATATAGGGGTGGAGAGGCAGGGTTTTGGGGTGAATTCCAAGTGGAATTTGGTGGGGGGCGAGTAGGGGCCAAGGTGGGGTCCACTTGGGCTCCTCTGAAGTTGGGCACGAAGTTCTTGGGCCCAATTAATGCAATTACCCAATAACTAATTGTGGAGGAATAAAAGGATCCGAATGGAATTCAGTAGGCCGGATTAGTCCGCAATTGGGACCAGACAAGTCCGTTGTGGAATAGAAACTATTTCGGAAAAGTCCAGTATGTGTGGTCGGACAAGTTTGGGGTAAGCAATATAGAAGGTTTCTGGATTGAAACTAGACCAGATCAGACTAGTCCGTGCAGTGTGGCAGACAAGTCTATAGTCCTAAAGAAATTGAATTTCTGAAACAGAAAGGAAGTACCGGACTAGTCCGGGTTCGGAGCTGGACAAGTCCGTACCATGACAGACTTGAATTCCTGATTAAGACTAAATTCATTTCAATCCTATTCCATTTAGGGTTGCTTTGTGTTAAACATGTATGAGGATTTATGCAATGCATTATGCATGAAAATGAGGGTGTTACACTTGTCCGACCTTTGAGCGGACTAGTCCGATGGTTGTCTCTGTTCGGACCAATTTGCTTATCCCAAACTTGTCTGGCCTCCAGTACCAGACTTGGCCGAAGTCGCTTATGTTCCATAACAGACTTGTCTGGCCGACATGCGGACTAGTCTGGCCTACTGAATTCAACTCGGATTCTATTTTTCTTCCACATCAAGTTATTGGGTAATTGCCTTAATCGGGCCCAAGAACTTCGTGCCCAACCCCAATAGAGCCCAAGTGGACCCCACCATGGCAACTATTCAATCTTCACCGAATTCTACTCTAAACATACCTAAAACCCTACCACTCCACCCCATATAAGCAACCCAGTATCTTCACACTCTTCACCATGTGGAGAAAACCCTTGCTGCCATCTTTTCACATGCGCTGCCATCAAGATAACAGCCAATAGCAAGGAGAAGGAGGAGAAGAAGGAGGAGGATCAAGCAAGTGCAATCTTCATAAACTTTTTGACATCGACATTCTTCATCACCAAATCGTCTTCAACACCTCATCCTCAAACCCTAGCATCGAGAGTCAAGTTTTGCACCCAACTCTCGACCCTTGGAGCTCTAAACTTACGGTATACCCTCCACATTTAATTTTCCCCGTGAGTTTAACCCTAATTCTTGCTGTCCTAAAAAACCCTAATCTGCAGTTTCTAGACAGAGCGGACTAGTCCGGCCCTGAGAATAGACTTGTCCGGCCTCTGAAATTTGTGTTACTGAATTAATTCCAATTTGACACAAATCAACCCGGAACTTGTTCAAACTTGTTAAAACCCATTGTATCTAGTTAGTAAACATTAATATTAACTCATTGACAAGTTTTATCTCACAATTGCATCAATCGTGCATATCATGGCATATTGAGTAATATTTGAGCAATATTTGATTGTAATGTTTGTTTCGCATGTTTGTCGCATGGAATAGAAGGTATCGCTATAGAGAGTGCTTTTGAGGACCCGAAGAACCAGAACATCGAAGCTCTTGATCCAAACACCTTAAGAGAAAGAAAAGTGTCCTTGATCATTTTGATCTATGTTTTTTAATGTTTTGTTTGCAAAATTGCATGTTTGTGTCAAATTGATGGGAAACCCATTTATAGGAGTTTACTAGTTTTGTATGACCACCCTTGTCGCTGAAACACAAAGTAGAGAGCCGAGAAGGGTATTTTACACTTTTTGCTTTGCTATACTCAATTCAATTTGGGAAACAATCATATTGCTCAATAATGAACTATTGAACACTTGAATGATGAGAATTGATAATAATGACCCTTTAGCAACATGTAACCTAGGGATATAAGCAAGCCGGTTATGTGGAATGGGTTGCATCATTTTGGTGGTTTTGCTTGCTTTAGATCTTAGGACCGGTTCATGGAGCGACCATCCAGGATTTATAGTGCCACTACAGGGCCAAGTATGGGTGCGTCTTAGCTGACTAATTAGTATATTGCCAGTACTGTTCGAACCATTTGGAAAGCTCGGGGAAGGGGTAGTCAGCTGGGTTTGTAGTGATGGTGGGACTACCATATGATCTGATGGCGCAAGAGGGGGGCCTTGGATGGATGTGCTTAGTTGGAGACATTAGCACCGGCAAAACCTCAATGGGGTTCGAATACGCTAGTAATCACTTTGTAAAGGCTATTTTGTGATCTCTTGGTCGCTCACCAAAGGAAGTGTGAGACGACATAATTGAGATTCCTTAGTCACTGAAAGAGGACGAAATCACAAACTTGTGAGTAAAGTGGTACAACCTCTGCAGAGTGTTAAAAACTAGCATGATAGCTGTGCTTCTGGTAATGAGCGACCTGAACCCTCACATGAATAGAGTTATGGACCTTGAACTTGGTTTAAAGGCTGGAATTGATTTGGGAATTTGTATTGTTACAGTAATCGGGTTTGGAAATGAAAATGGTAATAATGAGTCGAATGGACAGTTATGAGTTTAATATGGTATATTATGGATGGTTTTGGTTACTTATGTTGGAATTAAGGTATTGAATATGGAATTAATTGTATCTGGGTTGTTAATGGATTGACCTCACTTAATGATCATATTATTGCATTTTCAACTGTTTCAAATGTATATTTATGCAAATAGCAATTTCATTATCATTCCTTGTTTAAGCTACATGTCATACCTTCCCACACTTGTTGAGTATGACATGTGCTCACCCTTACTATTCCCCCAACAAATTTAGTTGCAGGCGATATTATGGAGTACCCAAAGGTCTTTGAGGAGTTCTAGTCATGCGTGTTACCGTCAAGCTTGCCTGTGGAGTTGGTGTCATTAGTGTTTAGTGTTCCGCTGCAGTCTTATTAGAGCTTTTATTCAATACTATTTGGGTTTGTAATAAGGTACTATTATTAGTATTATTAATTGAGATATGGTTATAATCTAGCTATCTTTTGTGAATCGCTTGTGTATGTGTGTTAAACATCCTGAGCACGCATATGCAATACGCTTGGTTCATTTTCGGAACCGAGTGTCACACTATCACTATATCATAACAACTTAGAATTGGATAAGCTTTTGCTACCCACAATTTCTATATCAAGACAGAAGTAATTTTTAGCCAATGGAAGCAATACTTTGGAGAGTAGTAAGGATTAAACAAGGGACTTAGCAACTATTCATCATTTTATCTATGTGAATTCTAAACCATTCTTACCACACATCTTTTATTTTATTTAAAAACAAACCTACTCTATATATATATTTTCATATGCAAGGTAAATGGTGGATGAACAAAAAGTAAATATGCAAGGGGTGTGATACAATTTACCTCAAGTGGGGGTCCTCCCCCAAGCTTGTTCTTCACTCACCTCCGTGATGAGGGTTGAACCCTTGATGACGGGGTATGCCGCGAGATCAGCTTGTTGTTGTTGTAGCATGGAGTTGAAGTTGGTGAATTGAGCATCCATGTGTTGTTGCCAATTTTGGTTACCTTGGACCTGCTCTTGGAGAGTGTTGCAGATGTCACCCGTTCTCACTTCAAGGTCTACCATACCTCTAGTGAGATCTTTCATTCCCGTGCTATAGTCATGATGATCTCTAGTCAAAGAGGAACAACATCTTCTCATGGACGTTGGAGGCAAGCTGCTAGAGCTTGAAGTGGATACGGTTGGCTCCCACTCGGCACCTGGCCATCCACGCCAAGACGGACCTTTGGTCTCATACGATAGAGGTTGAGTCCATCCGCGTGCATCACCTGTTGGGTTCTCTTCCTCTTCGTACTCACGGACCGTAGAGGTCGTCGGAGGCATGGCCTCTCTCCTTGCATGACTTCTAGTTACCCTATCAAAGACATTACTTCTTCGGGCTTCCTCGATGCGAAGAAGATCAATGGTTAGCCTCCGACATTTGCACAAATGATAATCCGAGTTAGGTAACCAAATTTCATTGACAAAGCTGAGATAATAAATATCAAAGAGCCATCTTGATCATGCTTAAGGGTATGTCCTTGCACTAGATAATTTTCATTAATTAATTCTCGATCATTTTAAATATATTCAAATGAAGTATATTCTTGTGCTCCTACCCTAGTAGAAATACGTGTAACCAATGAAGTGCATTCAATTGGCCTTGTCCTTAAAATGTAATCTAACCATTGTGTCATCATGAAAATAACTGGAGCAACTTTTATCTTTTTAATCATGGCAAATAAAATTTTCAGCTAATCATAACGCACTGTTCTAACATATCCCCTAGGGAACATAGTCATAGCCACCCATATATGCATGAAGCGTAAAGTAGGATTGTTCAAGTGGCTATTCCTAGAAGCACTACATCTGACCTCACTTGTCAATTCATGCCAAAAACATTGTTTGTTAAACTTAGGTAAAGTGTCTAAATCTAGCAAAAACTGTTTATAGAAGCCTAGGATTCCATTTAATTCTTTCCATAGGATGTTGTATTCTTATTGAAATAATCTAAAAGAAATAACATCAAATCCTATTTTAAGGGTGCAAAGTAATTGCATGGAGAGAAGGCGTGAACCTCTCTCCTCTATGTGTGCAAAATTGTCCCATCCTAGTGCATGCAAAATGGAAAAGAATTCAGAATCCATACCTATTTTGGAGATCAAATCCGGATCACAAGCTTTTGTATGAGAAATCTCACGATCTTGGAGGAGCTTGCATGCTTGATCTTCAACATCACTTTGTATGTCGAGGTCGTCGTCGTGGAGAAGTTAACATGGGTTGCTTCTCTCATTCATGAGAGTGTCCTTCGTGAACTTGGTGTAGCAACAGAAGATGGGCGTGCACTTGAGTCTCCAACATGGCTTGAGATTGCATTCTCCTTCTTCTTCCCAAACAACCTCTTCATCCCTTTCATGGCCACAACAAGCAAGAACACAACAAAGCAAAAACTCGAAAGAGGTGATGTTAGTGAAAGCAAAACCCCAACAAAATTTTCCATGAAGAACTCGAGAGCAATTGCAAATGCAAACAAAAGAAAATCTTTGTGGGTTGGATTTTACCAAGAGTGCTTTAATGAAGAGCAAGAAAAACAATGTGAGCAAAGAGTGACTTTGGGAAGGTGTGGAATGAGGTGAAGTGTGAAGAGGAGTGCTCCTCACGGCCATCTTTTATAGCGTACACTCCCCAACGGTCACAAGGGTATCAAATGTAGCCGTTGGAGGAGAGAGAGTCAAAATGGCCCCTTCTCCTAGTCGGCCGAACAGGGGGGTCGGCCGAACTAAAAAGTGGGCCCCCTATTCTCCCTTTTTGCAGGTGGCTCCCTAACGGCTATAAAATCAGCACGTTGGTGAAATGCCACATTTGCAACTCAGAAAAATTGTTTTCCGAATGAAAACCCTTTTTTTTTTTCAAAACCCAACAATTTTCTTTTTTTTTTGAAAAATAAAAATAATATTTGATAATATAAGATTCTCAACTTGCTAAGAAAATTCAAATATGCAGTGGGGAAAATCAAACTAAGTGGGAAGAACAAATGAAGAGAAAAGAAAAAAAATCAAAGATAAGATAACTACCAATTTACCCTATTGGCTAGGTCTTACCACCGGCCAATGAGTTGGACATTCCTCCTTCTTTATTTCTTGACATCCGGGCCCGGAGGGATGGGCTCGTATGACTTGTCTTGCTTCTTCTTCCACTCCTTCTTTAGCGGCTTGGTAGACTTGGGCCTTTGGGGAGACCCAGACTTCTCCATCTTCTTGGGGTGTCGGTGTGGACGATAAGACAGGTTCTCCGCATAGATGAATTTCCTCAAGAATGCAATGAGTGGGTCCAACTTTGGAGGTGTGTCTCTCGAATGTGTTTAACATTTGTCTCACACATGATACAAATCATGGAGCATTGCTCCAACTTTGTGCGAAAGTTAAAATTTACCTCCTTGCCATTGACATGGAAGTGGATTTCTCCACCTCCCACATGTACGTGATACTTCGCTGTGCAAAAGAACAGGCACCCAAGAATGAGCGGTGTATCCTTGTCGACATCCATGTCGAGCACCACGAAATCCACAGGTATGAAGCAATTCCGGATTTTCATCGGAACGTCTTCAGTGATACTGCTCAGATAAGGGACTGAAAAATCAGCCAGTTGGAGCTGCATTAGTGTTGGAGTAAGCTCCGTGAAGTTTAGCTGGTCGAAGATCATCATAGGAATCACACTCACACTTGCTACAAGGTCACAAAGTGCCTTGTCGATGTATTGAGCCCCAATTGAGCAAGAGATTGTAGGACATCCAGGGTCCTTCAACCAGTTGCCTCTCCGTAGAGAAATCATATTGACATTTTCCACAGGAGGTTCGGGTTGTCCTGGCATATTGCCATTCTCTACTGGTTGAACAGCAGCTGCCAGTTGAGCCAACTGAGTCTCCAGCATCTTGTTGAAGCTTAGTTGATTCTTGAAGGCTGAGTATAGTCCTTCAATCTTAGCATTGATATTCTCTAGGGTCTTGTCATTAGCCGACAACTTCTTTGATAGGGAATCATTGATCTTCAGTTGGCTAATGGCAAGCTCTCTCAAGTTTGGTTGATTTCCATTATTGCTATTGTTGTTGAACCCCCTTAAAAGAATGAGCGTGGTTGGCCCCACCCTTGACCTCCTCAACAATAGCCATTATTGTTCCCATTGTTGGTTACGTACAAGGCATCCTCACGGCTTTATAGTTAGTCATTGCTCAAATTTCATGTGTTGCCACCGACTTCACATGTTATGTGAGAGTCTAGGGAATAGGCATTGCCACATATGTCCCCATTTGCTTGTCCATCTATCTTCTTCATGAGGCGATCCAATTTGGCAGCGATCATGTACACCTCCTTCAAGGTGTGCATGCCTCGCTGATAGGTATGGAGACGATCGTTGCTCCAACCCATGTTTAACACCATGTTCTTAAATAAGTCATTGGCTTTGGGAACCGTCAATGAGAAGAAGGCACCTCCAGCAGCAGCATGAACATGGTCACGGGCGAAAGGGATCAACCTGTTGTAGAAGTTTTCGATAATCAGCGAGTCGTCCATCTCATGGTGGGGACAGGCCATGATGTACTCCTAAAGCCAATCCCAAGCCTCAGGAATAGAATACTTGGCATCTTGCTGGAAGCTAGAAATTTTTCCACGTAGGGCATTGATTTTGCCCAACAGAAAGAACATGGCGAGGAATGTCATAGAACACTTCTCCCCAGTGTCTATAGCATTTTGGTTCACGTAGAATCACTGTTTTGCCCTCCCAAGAAGGGAGAACAACAGCCTAAGACGAACGATATCAGGAGATACTTCCTTGATCTTAAAAGTGTTGTAGATCTCAAGGAACTGTTGCAGGTTAGCACTTGCATCCTAGTTAGCCTTCTCACAAAATGGTTTGGCTTGCACCATAGTAACCAGGCCAATCTTGATTTCGAAGTTTACGTCTCTTGTGTTAATAGTGGGCCCAACTGGCACATTATTAGCAGAGGGAGCCAAAAACTAATGAAGGGTCTTCTGGGCCATTGGCATTTCGGTTGTTGGTGCAGTTACGATGGCTTGCTTTGCCGCACGAATCTCCTGAGGAGTAACAACACGAGGTCGAGCTCTTAGAATTGATTCGGGATCTTCAACAATATTTTCTGGCAAGCGGAAACTAGACATATACTACCCTGTTTTCACATAAAATGGAAAAAAAGGGTTATCCTACTGAAACCTACCCAGGTTCCTATTCTATTCACTCAATCATGCAATACTTCGGTTGCCTTCCCCGACAACAGCGCTAAAAATGCTTGTTTACATTTCTTATGTCACAGATAAAAATCTGCAAGCGCATGAAAACTATCAATGTAGCATTTCCCCTAAAAAGAGTATTCCAAGGGTGTCATTTATATTTTCCCAAAAGAAGGCTAGGTGGAAGCATATCAATCATCAAATGGAAGGGATAGGTTGATTTAGGTAGGGTTATAGTGAGGATGTGTAAGAGATATGTGGAGGTAGTGTGACACACACAAGAGTATCCTATTCTAAGGGGGGTAAATGGGTCAAAGAGGGATTAGGCTAAGAGTTAGGTAGATACTCCTACAATGCTTCTAGTATACATATACATAGCCTAAGTTAGTCTAATGATCAAATCAATGGTGAATTCTCATGCTAGGTTCTTCAACACATCAGGCATGGGTTTACCCCTAGCAACATTAGGACGATTCCTGCAAAGAGCCTATGGCAAAACCGAACATGGAGGATTACAAGGACAGATAGAGTTGTCACCTCCTACTGCCTACCTCTTCAATCTGTGGGTCTACGAGACATCCATTGCTACTTAAGTATCCTAGCACCATGCTAGCATATTAAGTAAATACCTTAACAGCTACAGTACAAGCCATCCTAAGGCAATGACTAACCTAAACATCGTTGAACCAATGTTGAAACATAGCATAAGTCATTCATATTAACATGATCATATCATAACTATTTAGACTATAGTGGGGGTTTGTAGTGTTTATGATGATATAATGAGAGTGGTATAGCATAATCATAAATACTACTCCTACCACAAACATGGAATCCCCAACCAAACAAGAAACTCTTCACCCAAATATATGAATAAAACAAGACTAAAGATAACATCTTTATTAAGAATAGAGTCACAAATACAAATAGGAATATGAGAGCCATACCTTTCCCAATTTGGAATTACGAGGAGACTCCTTCTACACTTGTCCTACTTGGACTATGGACTAGAGGCTCTGCTCTCTACAGCCTAAACTCCTACAAACCTATGGAGAGTAGTGCATACAATAGAATGAATACTTAAGTGGTGTGTGTGTGAAGTGAGTGTAGGGGTCTTATATATTGGTGGAGTAGAGTCGGTTCTCGCCACCAAATGCGTGCGAATCAGTCATCAACGACTCTAGGAAGCCGAGAGGAGCCAATATGTGTCAATTGACCGAGTTTGACGCCAATACCTAGTCGGCCAACTAGGGGGGGGGGGGGGGCGAACCTGATCAGGGCTCCATTGGGACTGTGTTTTCTCAAGGTCATCGATAGATGGGTCCCCTTTACTGATATAGGTGATACACCGTTGGATGGCCTCAGATACTTCTGTTTGTGGGCCATTTGATCCACATGGTGCCACATGTCAGCGCTTGATTGGCTGGGATGATATTTTATAGGATTGCTCCCCCTCTTTTACCTCATTTCCTGCATAAAATGCCTGCATGCACTATTTCTCTAAGGACAAGTGGAAATAGATTAAATAGAAAGGTGATGTGTGCAAGAAATGGTATTTCCTTCACATAATTGAGTTGTATTGACAGGTGGAATTGGTATATAACAGCCGTGAACAAACTTCCCCAAGCTTATCCTTTGCTCATCCCGAGCAAAGTCAAGACTTTAGGTTGATGATCAGGAGTCGCTACAATGTTATATTTTTCACAAGTACCATGTTCACAACAAAATACTCTATCTAGTATTGCAAAAATTGGCATGGTACTAAACCCATCTTAAGTCATGATGGGGCTTATGCCTTCTCCTATTCATGGGTGGTCGAAAGATAGAACAACAAATGGAGCAAGCCTACCCTAGAGATCAAGTTCCACTCAAATTCCAGAGAGTCCAATTTAGATTTAAAGTACCTCAAATTGATTCTCTCAATCACTCCTTTGTGTGTAGTGGAAACATTTTCTCACGAGGCATTTTGCCTATACTCATCCTACCACTAAATAAGGCTTGTATGTGGATCTTGGTAGGGAATGTAGTAGGCATATTTGCAACACATAATATTGCTAAGTCATGAAAGCAAGCCTTAGGATAAATCAATTCAAAACTATTTGATTCAAGACTTGTGCATGTGTGAAGGAGTGGAAGTGGATGTGGATGTTTGAGATGACTCCTATTTATGTAGACTCTCTTATTTTGCAGGGATGAAACATGGCTACTTTTTTTCTTTTTTTTTCTCATGCTTATGATGTAAGCGTGCATTTTCTTTTTCTTTTTCTTGTAGCCATGTCTTCTACTCCCTTTTTTATGCAATAAACTTGGAGAGAGTACTATGCATGAAGGATATGGAGTTTCTCTTTTATTGTAGAATGATGGTATGATGGAATTTTGCTTACTTCTAGTGTAGAAGTATAGCGTGTGCAAGTGAAGTCTTGAGTTCAACAAGAACAGAATGATGGTAAAATGAACTAGAACCGAGCAACAACTAAAAACCTAGATTAGTACGGACTTGTCCGGGTTGGGCCCCGGACTAGTACGATTTAGCTATTGTTGCCCCCAGACTTTTCTGTTAACCGCTACAGATTAGTCCAAATCAATTTTGATGTTCTCCGGACTTGTCCACTGATTTCTGCGAACCAATCCAGCATTGTTTTTGTTCCCGTCCAGACTCGTCCATTGGTTGTACGTACTAGTTCGATGATCTCTGTTGAAAACTCCCAAAAACTTGGTCCGGATTTTGGAGCTGGCCAATCCCGGACCTGTCCGACTTGACACTGGACTTGTCCGTTTTAATTTCTATTCTTGAAAGGACTTGTCTAACTTTGCACCGGACTTTTCCATTTAACTTTTTGTATCCGATCGAACTTGTTCGACCCCACTACGGACTAGTCCGATATGTAGGGTTTCAACTCGGATTCTATTTTTTTTCCTCCACGACGAGTTATTAGGTAAATTCCTTAATTGGGCCCAAAAACATCGTTCCCCACCATTGAGAAGCCCAAGAGGGACTCTACCAAGGCCTCTACTTGCTTCCACCGCCTTATACTTGGATTCTACCATAACCCTACAACCTCTTCCTCCTACATAAACACCCCACCACCCACCCTTTACCCCTTTGTTGCATTAGATGAATCTTAGCGCCTGCTCTCTTCATTGCCGCTGCTCTTGAAGGGAGAACAAGGAAGGGAAGGGAACAAAGAAGAAGGAGATGAAGGAATCAAAGATTGTCATCGCTGCTGCGATCTTCTTCGTCAATTTTTTGACGTCAACTTTCTTCTGTGTCATTTCTGTGTCTTCATCGGATCTATACGTCAAATTCTTGCATTCCATCGAAGTCCTCAACCCTTGAACCCTAGGATTCATGGTAAATACCTTAGATCCATCTTTCGTACATCAATTATGGTTACATATTTAACTAAAATTATGCTCTAGTTGGAAGTTCGCTAAAACCCTAGTCCTAGCGGACTTGTCCGGTCCTGTGCGGACTAGTCCGTTGAGCTTTCTGGTCCAGAGCGGACACGTCCGGCCTGTGGTGCAGACTAGTCCGGTCCCTCAGTATTGGAATTCTTGGAACTTCTTTAGTTTCCTCCGTAATGACTCAAAACTTGCTCTAACATGTAAAACATAATTGTAACTAGATAGTAAGCAACAATAACAACCTAGTAATATGTATTACATCATAATTGCATCATTCGTGTATGCCATGGCATATTGAGTACTATGTGAACATTTATTGAATGTAATGTTTGTTTCACATGTTTGTCGCGCGAAATAGAAGGTAACGCTCTAGTGGGTGCTTACGAGGACCTTCAACACCAGAGCTTTGAAGATTATGATCCAAACTTGCCACAAGAGCAAGGCAAGTGTCCTTGAACATTTTGATCCTGTTTTATAATGTTTTGTTTGCAAAACTGCATGTTTGTGTCAAATTGATGGAAACCCATGATAAATGTTTACTAGACTTGTGTGACCACGCTTGTTGCTTGGGATATATTGTAGAGAGTCGGTAAGGGTATTTTTTTTTGTTTGCTTCGCTTAAATTAATTGAGGTTGAACATACCTAAAGGACTCATTATGAACTAATGAACTATGTGAGTTGATGATATTGATGATTTAAGTAACATGGAACTAGGTGATCTAAGCAAGCATGGGTTGTGGACTAGGATGGTTTGCTCTAGATCTAAGGACAGGTTCATGCGAGAACAAGTATGGACAACAGTGCCACCATGAGGCCAAGTATGGTTGTGGCTTAGGCAATTAATTAGGTGTATTGCCAGCAATGTTCGGATCATTTGGATGGCTAGGGGAATGGGAGTCGGTTGGGTTTGCATTAGTGGCGGGAATGCCTTGGGATCCGAACGGCACAAGAGGGGGCCCTTGGATGGATGTGCTCAGTTGTGAGACATCACCTCAGGTGAAAATTTAGTGGATCTGAATATGCTTGTAGTCCCTTTGTAAAGGCTATTTTGTGATCTCTTGGCCACACATTGTTGAAAGTGTGTAATGAGACCGACGGGTCATGGGCATGATGGAGATTCCTTAGTCACCGAAAGAGGACGAAATCACGAACTTGTGGCTAAAGCGGTACAACCTCTGCAAAGTGTTAAAAACTATCATGATAATCGTGCTCTCGGTTATGAGCACTTGTACAACTTTCATGATTAGAGCTGGGATCGGGATTTGGGATGGTTTCATATATGATTATGGTTTGGGTTATGAAAATTGGACATGGTTGGTTATGAAGGTGAGAAATTGGCATATGGATGGATATGGATTGTTGGTTATTTGTGTTGGAATAATGGTGTTGGACATGGTCTTCATTGTATTTTGGTTATGATGGGATTGACCTCACTTATTAATCTTAAAATCGCATTTCAACTGTTTTGAATGTACTTTTCAGCAATTAGCCATTTATTATTGTCCCTGTTTAAGCTACATGTCATACTTTCACACACATACTGAGTACGACATGTGCTCACCCTTGCAATTCCCCCACCAACAGTTTCAGTTGATGTTTGGGAATATAATGAGGATCATGTGGAGTTCTAGGTTGTGTTCTATCGTCAACTGCGTGTGGAGTGGAGTCGTGCTGCATAGTTTAGTTTATTTTCCGCTGCCATAATAGTAATAATTAGAGATCTGTAATTTGTGAACCATTGGATTATTGTAATAAGGCACCTATTTACTTTTTAGACGTGGTTATTTTGTAAAAATCATTTGTGAGGCTATCGTGTATGGGTGATGAACATCCTAAGCACAAATATGCGTCGTACCTGGTTCATTTTTCGGACCGGGTGTCACAAATTTGTATTAGAGCCCCATTGACCGTAGGACGCAGCCTAGGTAAAATGGACACTTTAGAGCACATAGGAACACCTAGTAAGGGTCATAGTTGGTTGGTGTGCTAAATTTGATGTGATTGCCTGTTTGTGTGCTTGTGTGCTGTGACACCCGGTTCCAAAAATGATCCAAGTGCAACGCATATGTGTGCCCCGGTTGTTTAACACACATACACGAGTGCATCAAAAATGATATACAGAAAATTACCACATCACAAGTTAATTAAGTACCTTTATTACAATATTCAAATAATCCACAAATTACAAACTCTATTGATCAATATTGAACTATGACCACAACAGAAATAATCTAATTAAGCAACTAAGCAACTAAGCAAAAGGGATAGCGCGGCTCCAAGAACACCACTGGCAAGTCAACGGTAGCACATAGCCTAGTACTCCGCATTATCCTTAGGATACTCCCAAACATCACCTAATACTGTTGGTGGGTGAATTGCAAGGGTGAGCACATGTCGTACTCAACAAGTGTGGAAAATAATGACATGTAGCTTAAACAAGGAATGATAATAAACAATGGATAATTGCCGAAAAGTACATTTAAAACATGGACACAATATTCTACATTGTCTATGTGAAGTAAACACATCATATCTCAGTAATTATCAATTATGAGTCCAATACCATCAATTACCATTATGTCACATCCATCAATAATTATCATCCAAAGCCAAATTATTTCCATCAACATTAACCATGCCATTTATCAAAGCTCAACCATAATAAATACCATAACCATCCCAAATCCCATGTTCCTATCTAATCATGTAGGTCATCCAGGTGCTCTTAACCGGGAGTACAACTATCATGATAGTTCTTTTTAACAATCTGCATAGGTTGTACCACTTTACACCCAAGTTTGTGATTTCGTCACCCATCGGCGACTAAAGAAACCTTCCTTATGCCAATTACACTTCCTTAGGTGTATGGCCAACAGATCACAAAATAGCCTTTACAAATGGACTACCAGCATATTCAGACCCACTAAGGTTTTACCGGTGATGATGCCTCCAACTAAGATTTTTTTATTTTTAGCTTAATAAAATAGTATATTAACCAAATCAGCTGTCGAATTTTTTTATTTTCAAAAGTAGCACCTTGTTCGCTTTTCTAATGGGTGAATCACTCAACATAGGTGCGATAGAACATGTGTCTATGTGTGATTCAGCGGCAACTGCTGGACCCACCAACTTCCTCCTCTGCTGGGCAACTCGCCTGGCCGCTGAGCGACTCGCAATGCTAATGGGCGACTCGCCATTCTACAGGGTGACTAGGACCACCAAGTGGCCGGCTATTTTGTTAGGTTTTTTGTATTTAACCGTTTTGTGTTCAACTTTGAACTGCAAATAAAAGATAGTTAGAGATTGATTTTGGAAAAATGGTAATAAATTTTCTTAAAGACCACAATGTGAAGAATATGCACAAGGGGTTTTATAATAATTGAACACAAAGAAATGAAATATATTGAGATTGAAAGAATGAATGTCGATAATACACACCAGTTCTATTTATGTTATCCTTGTGCATGGTGTGATTATAGTCATTCATACTTTCAATCTCAATACATTTCATTTCTTTGTGTTCAATTATTAGAAAACTCCTTATGCATATTATTCACATTGGGTCATCAAAAAACTTTATTACAATTTTTCATAAATAACCAACTAACTATTTTTTATTTGCATTTCAAAGTTGAATAATAAAAATGGTTAAATACAAAAAAACCTATAGAAAACACCTCTGGGTGGCCACTTGGTGGCCCCAATCGCCCTATAGATGGGCAAGTCACCCTTTAGCACTACGAGTCACCCAGCGGCCAGGCAAGTCACCCCGCAGAGTATGAAGTTGGTGGGTCCCGCAATTTGTTGAGCGATTTGCTCATTAGAAAAGCAAAGTGGGTGCTACTTTTGAAAATAAATAAATTTGACGGCTAATTTTCGTAATATACTTTTTTTATTGCGCTAAAATGAAAAAAAAAATCTCCAACTGAGCACATCCAACCAAGGGCCCCCTCTTGTGCTGTTCGGATCTCAGGGCAGTCCCACCACTACTGCAAACCCAACCAACTCCCATTTCCTGCTCCTCCAAATGATCCAAACAATGCTGGCAATACACCTAATTAACCAGTTAAGCCACACCCATTCTTGGCCTTGTGGTGACACTGTTGTCCTGGATTATTCTCGCATGAACCGGTCCTTAGATCCAAGGTAAGAAACCACCATATCATCTAACCCAATCCGCAAACCATGATTGCTTTGATCTCCCAAGTCCCATATTACGAATTATCCATGTTCAACAATTCTCATCATCTACAAGTTCATTGATTCATAATTAAGCCATTCAATTGTTTTTTCCATCCCAACTAATTAGAGCAAAGCAAAAAGATAAAGTACCCTTCCGAACTCTCTATAATATAATCCAAGCGACAAGGATGGTCAAACAAGTCTAGTAAACACCTATCTTGGATTTCCCACCATTTTGACACAAGCATGCAATTTCACAAACAAAACATTTAAAAAAAGGATCAAAATGGTCAATGACACTTGCCTTGATCTTGAGCTTGGTTTGGGTCAAATGCTTTGAAGTTCTAGTTCATGAGATCCTCGACAGCACCCTCTGGCACAACACCTTTTATTCCGCGCAACAAACATACAAACAGTACAATCAATAAATGCTCATATATTACTCACTATGTCATGACATACATGATTAATGCAATTATGTGGTAAAACTTGTTAATAAGTTCCTAATAATGTTTACTCACTAGTTACTATGGTGTTAAACAAGTTTGAACTGGTTTCGAGTTGATTTGAGTCAAATTGGAATCAATTCGGCAACTTCAGATTCAGATGGCTAGACAAGTCCGTACAGGGGACCAGACTAGTCTGCCCTAGACCAGAAAGTTGATCGGACTAGTCCACACTTGGTCGGACAAGTCCGCTCGGCTAGTTTGAGTCGAATTATGGGGCCAAGATTGATGTAGAAAGATGATCTAAGGTAATTATCGTGAATTCAACAACTCAAGGGTCAAGAATTCGACGAAACTCGAGATCTTGACGTCCAGATCCAAAGAAGATGGAGAATTGGTGGAGAATTGACGATGATGTCAATGAGTTGACGAAGATTGATATTGCATGATCCTTTTCCTTCCTCCTTCTCTTCTCCTGGATGTGGTGATATCCTCTTGACAGTGACTCTCACGAATTAGTGTTTGGAGTTTCTTAATTGTGACAAAAGGGATGAAAGTTGGGGTGGTGGGGTGTATATATAAAGGTGGAGAGGTAGGATTTTATGGATTTTAAGTTTAAGGTGGGGTAGGCCGTGGGGGGTCCCACATGGAGTCCACAGGGGTTGGACATGACATTCTTGGGCCGAATTAAGGTAAATACCAAATAACAAATTGTGGAGGAAAAGCTTGAATCCGAGTCGGGCATCCTGGACAAGTCCGCTAGGGGGCCGAACTAGTCCATTGGAAGTCAAAGAGTTGAACCGATAAGTCCGTATCAAGCCGGACAAGTCCGTTTGCGGGCAAAATGAAGTTCCATAGAGTTAAACGGACAAGTACGGTATGGGCCCGAACAAGTCCGGAGGCTTGAGAATTTTCCAAAATCTGGATCAAAAGGGTCATCCATCGGACAACTCCAAAATGTTCCATTAGAAAGGAACAAACTAGTCCGTACTCAACAACGGATAAGTCCGGACAACAACAGAAACTCAATCGGACTAATCCGCAGCAAGGGCGGACAAGTCCGGAGAGTTAACAGAGGGAACGAATGGACTAGTCCTAGGTCCAAATCGGACAAGTCCGCACCTACACAAGTTTTTAAATGTTGTTTTGGTTCTATTCATTTTAAACTTGTTCCTTTTTGTGTTGCTTAATGTTAAACATGTATAAGGATGTATGCAATGCATGATGGAGGATGAAAATGAGGGTGTTACAGACCTACCCCCTTAAAATGAATCTCGTCCTTGAGATTCGACGTAGAAGGAAAGAGATAGGGAAATTCTTTCTTGAGTTCATCTTCCAGCTCCCAAGTTGCTTCCGATTCTGCATGATGCTTCCATTGTACTTTGCACCATCGAATAACCTTGTACCTTGTGACTCTCTCCTTGGTTTCCAAGATTTTGACCGGTTGCTCGGCATAAGTCAAATCTGCTTCCAATTCCAATTCTTCCATTGGCACTTGTTGCTCTGGTACCCTTAAGCACTTCTTGAGCTGAGAAACATGAAACACATCATGAACATTGGAAAGATGTGCTGGCATCTCCAACTTATATGCCACTTCTCCACGTTTGCCCAAAATCTTGAATGGTCCAATATAGCGAGGTGCAAACTTGCCTCTGATATTAAACCACTTATGACCTCGCATAGGTGACACTTTGAGGTATACGAAGTCTCCCACTTTAAAGGCTAAGTTTCTCTGCCTATTATCCGCATAGCCCTTTTGTCTTGTTTGAGCGGCCCTCAAATTCTGGCGGATTGTCTGAAATTTCGTTTTAGCTTCTTGCAACACATCGGGCCCAAATACTCGGTTCTCTCCTGTCTCATTCCAAAACAAGGGTGTCCTACACTTCCTACCATATAGTGCTTCATATGGCGACATCTTCAAACTGGCTTGGTAACTGTTATTCTAGGAAAATTCAGCATACGACAAGCTTTTGTCCCAGCTGCGTTCATGCTTCAAGGCACAAGCTCTCAACATGTCTCCTAATATTTGGTTGGTCCTCTCTGTTTGTCCATCGGTTTGTGGATTATATGCTGATTTGAAATTTAACCTTGTACCCATAGCTTCATGCAGTTTCTGTCAGGACCTAGAGGTGAATTGAGAACCTCGATCAGATACTATTTTCTTCGAAACTCCATGTCGGCATACGATATTATCTGTATACAACTCTGCCAGCTTCGCGGTGGCATAGGTTGTCCTGACGGGAATAAAATGGGCTGATTTGGTCAACCGATCCATAATAACCCTTATTGAGTCATAGCCGGACTGGGTTCACGGTAATCCAACTATGAAGTCTGTATAGATTTCTTCCCACTTCAACCCCGGAATCTTCAATGGCTGCAATAATGCAGCTGGCCTTTCATATTGAGCTTTGACTCGTTGGCACACATCACACAATGGAACATACTTAGCTATGTCCTTCTTCATGCTGGCCCACCAATAACAGGTCTTCAAGTCCTTGTACATCTTTGTGCAACTATGATGGATGGAATAAGGTGAGTCATGTGCCTCCTTCAATATCGTTTCCCGAATATGCTTTACATTAGGCGCAACAATCAGTTTCCTAAGCAATAGAGTACCATGGTCATCCTCATCAAATCTGAATTCTCTCCCTTATTGGGTCCTTTCCTTGATTTCCTGAATTTCCTCATTCTTGGTCGGACATTCTCGAATTTCTTGCTCCAAGGTCGGGTTTAATTTCATTTCCCTATCTCATTTACAAATCCAAAGTTTAACCGTTCAAACTCCTTGCATAGCTCGGATGACAATTCCTGAATCATGAGTTGGTGGCTTATTCCTTTCCAACTCAAGGCATCGACCATTACATTATCCTTGCCCAGGTGATAATTGATTCCAACATCATAATCCCTGATGAGCTCCAACCATCTTCTTTGCCTAAAATTCAGGTCCGTTTGTATGAAAATGTACTTGAGGCTCTTATGATCCATATAAATCTCACATCTGTGACCAAGAATGTTGTGCCTCCATATCTTCAAAGGATGCACTACGGTTTCAAGTTCCAGATCATGCGTAGGATAATTATACTCATGTTTCTTCAATTGCCTCGATGCATAGGCTACCACATGACCTTCTTGCATGAGCACACATCCAAGTCCCTGTTTTCATGCATCACAATAAATATCAAAACTCTTGCTCACATCGGGCAAAACCAAGACAGGTGTTGTTGTTAACCTCTTCTTAGGCCCCTCAAAACTGTTTTGACAAGATTGAGTCCATTGGAATGCTTTTCCTTTCAGTAATAACTCAGTCATAGGCTTGACTATTTTGGAAAATCCTTAATGAACCGACGGTAATATCCAACCATTCCACAAAAACTTATTATTTCCTTCACATTTTGTGGCGGTTCCTATTTTAGCACATCTCACTTTTCCTGGGTCAACTGATACTCCTCCTCCGAAGATGATATGTCCAAAAAATGACACCTCCCTCAACCAAAATTGGCACATGCTGAATTTGGCATACAACGGGTGTTCCCTCAATTTATATAATGTGAGCCTCAAATGCTCCTCATGTTCCTTCTCACTCCCCGAGTGGATCATAATGTCATCAATGAACACTACAACGAATTTATCTAAGTATTCCATTAATACCAGATTCATGAGGTACATGAAGTATGCAGATGCATTCGTCAATCCAAAAAGACATCACAGTGTACTCATAGGATCCATACCTTGTCCGAAACGCCATTTTGGGTATGTCCGACGGTCCAATCTTCATTTGGAAGTAACCTGGCCTCAACTCAATATTGGAGACAACACAAGCACCCTTCATCTGGTCGAACAAATCCTCTATTTGGGTCAACGTGTACTTGTTCTTAATCGTCACCTCATTGAGAGCCCAGTAATCCACACAAATCCTTTAGGATCCATCCTTCTTATCCACGAATAGCACTGGCGCTCCCCAAGGCAAAGAGATTGGGCGAATGAAACCCTTTTGTAGCTGGTCCTAAATTTTCTTCTTGAGCTCCGCTAATTCCATAGGAGGCATCCTATATGGCCTCTTAGCTATAGGTGCAGTTCTAGGTATCAAATAAATAACGAACTCAATATCACGATCGGGCGGCATATGTGGCAAATCATCCAGGAACACATCCAAAAATTCAAACATCACTGGGATCTCCTCTGTTACTGCACTGTCTATTTGATTCAGCTCCACTTTCTTTGGTGTGTGTTGAGATGATTCAAATTCTATGTTGACCCCTTTCTCATTTGTCAACTTCACCGTCTTTGTGGCACATTGAATTATTCCATTACGCATCCTTAACCAGGCCATACCAAGTATTATGTCCAGTCCACGATAAGGTTGGCGAAGAAATCTACCCCCCTTATTCTAAGGCTTACTTTTGGACATACTATATTTGTCCTCATCTCCCCTATAGGAGACTCAACCAACAAGGTATACTTCATATGAGATAGGGCAAACTATACTTGGCAACATACTTTGATGCAATGAATGAATGCGATTCTCCGGAACCAAATAACATAGTCGCCGGGTTGGAGTTTGTGAGAAACATACCAATCACCATGTCATCCGCTTGTGGGCTTCCTCCATAGATACATGGTTCACCTTGCCACGAACAAAATTCTGCGGTCCACGGTTGCCTTGTGGCGCTCCTCCATATGTTCTTGGGTTCTGTCTTGGAGCATTATTCGCTTGACAAAGGCCTGCCTTAGGACATTGAGATGCAAAGTGTCCTACCTCACCACAAGTATAGCATGTCCTTGCTGCACTATAATTGTTTGGGCGAGTTTGCTTTTGAGCATTAGCAGGAAAATTTGAGGGCGAGGTGCTTGCATAGCGGGGCGTTGCTGCATAGACTGAGCTGGGAGCGGCGGAATAGCAGCGCGATATGTAGGAGCAGAGGGGTTGTACTATGGTGCATTTGGTGGCGCCAAGTGGGGGCGAACATTGCTTCCTTGTGGTTGTCCTTGATATGGCGCCATCCTCTTGTTATATTGGTCCATCTCGCGAACCTTGTTATCAACCACAATAGCTTTGTCCACAAGCTTTTGGAAATTTCCGTAGTCACAATTGAGCAATTGGACTTGAATCTCATTGTTTAGGCCCCTCATAAACAAATATTTCTTGCGGCTGTCCTGGTTGACATCCTCTGGAGCATACCTTGAGAGTGGAGTGAATTTATTGAGATACTCACACTCGACATTCCTTGCCTTACGTTCTCAAACTCTTTCCTTTTCAAGATCATAACACCCTCAGGCACAAAATGAGAACGAAAGCTCTCCTCAAATTCTTCCCAAGTGACCCTCTCTTGATTTGCATGGGCATTACATAGTGACTGCCACCAATCCGCAGCTGCTCCAACTAGTTGATGGGAAGCAAAGAGAACCTTCTCCCTGTCACTGCATTGCACAATAGTGGGCTTCTTCTCCACAGATTTCAGCCAATCATCAGCTTCCATAGGATATGTGGCTTGAGCAGAAGTAGGTGGCCTAGTCCTCATAATTTCTCCCAACCTGTTATGAGGTGGGGGGGGGGGGTGGCGGTGGTGGAGGCATATGGGGCTGATTCTGATTATTGGCATGCAGCTGTCCCAAAGTCTGCATCACGGTCTGCATAAGATGATTCTGCATAGCCAACAACTGCTGAATTTTCACAGCCTTAGGTCAAGGTCCATTGTTGTTATTCTAAGGTGCTCCATTGTTTTTCTCATTCTCATTGGCATCCTTTCGGTTGCGAGTCCTCGACATCTGAAGAATGAGCAAGAGATAGAAGAATTTAGAAAACGACCCCAACTATATGCATCAAGGGATATGAAACTAAACAACTACCTATACTAGCCAATATGGATGTGACAAGCACTAAAGCATCCCACAATCCTCTACTAAGCACACAAGCAAGCATAACATAACAATCAACACACCAAACAACCCACAATGTTTTCCTGAGTGTTCCTATATGCTCTAAAGTGTCTACTCTATCAAGGATGCATCCCATGGTTAACCTGTGGCTCTGATGCACATTTGTGACACCCGGTTCCGAAAATGAACCAAGTACGATGCATATGTGTGTCCAGGATGTTTAACACAAATACACGAGTGCATCACAAATGATATACAAAAAATTACCACAACACAAGTTAATTAAGTACCATTATTACAATATTAAAATAATCCTCAAATTACAAACTCTAAGGATCAATATTGAACTATAACTGCAGCGGAAATAATCTAATTAAACAAATAAGCAAGCTAAGCAAAAGGGATAGTGCGGCTCCAAGCAACAACACATGCAAGTGGACGGCAGCACACAACCTAGTACTCTGCATTATCTTTAGGATACTCTCAAACATCATCTGAAACTGTTGGTGGGGGAATTGCAAGGGTGAGCACATGTCGTACTCAGCAAGTGTGGGAAATAATGACAAGTAGCTTAAACAAGGAATGATAATAAACAATGGCTAATTGCTGAAAAGTACATTTAAAACATGAAAACAACATTCTACATTGTCTATGTGAAGTAAACCCATAAAATCCCAGTAATTACCAATTACGAGTCCAATACCATCAATAACCATTATATCACATCCATCAATAATTATCCATCCAAAGCCAAATTCTTACCATCAACATTAACCATGTCCATGTATCACAGCTCAACCATAACCAATACCATAACCATCCAAAATCCCAAGTTCCACTCTAATCATGTAGGTCATCCAAGTGCTTTTAACTAGGAGCACGACTATCATGATAGTTTCTTAACACTCTGAAGAGGTTATACCAATTTACCCACAAGTTTGTGATTTTGTCACCCGTCGGCGACTAAAGAAACCTCTCTTATGCCAATTGTACTTCCTTAAGTGTATGGCCAAGAGATCACAAAATAGCCTTTACAAAGGGACTACCAACATATATCAGAGCCACTGAGGTTTCACCGATGGTGATGCCTCCAACTGAGCACATCCAACCAAGGGCCCCCTCTTGTGCCTTTCGGATCCCAGGGCAATCCTGCCACTATTGCAAACCCAACTGACTCCCATTCCCGGCTCCTCCAAATGATCCGAACAATGCTGGCAATACACCTAATTAATCAGCTAAGCCGCACCCGTACTTGGCCCTGTGGTGGCACTGTTGTCCTGGCTTATTCTCGCATGAACCGGTCCTTAGATCCAAGGCAAGCAAACCACCATATCATCCAACCGAATCGGCAAACCTTGCTTGCTTAGATCTCCCAAGTCCCAAGTTACCAATTATCCATGTTCATTAATTCTCATCATTTATAAGTTCATAAATTCATAAGTAAGCCATTCGGTTGGGTTTCCCATCCCAATTAATTAGAGCAAAGAAAAAAGGTAAAATGCCATTCCCGACTCTCTACAATATAATCCAAGCGACAAATATGGTCAAACAAGTCTAGTAAACACCTATCTTGGGTTTCCCATCATTTTGACAGAAGCATGTAGTTTTACAAACAAAACATTTAAAAACAGGATCAAAATGATCAAGGAAACTTGCCTTGCTCTTGAGCTTGCTTTGGGTCAAACGCTTCGAAGTTCTGGTACTGCAGGTCCTCAACAGCACCCTCTAGCGTAACATCTTCTATTCCGCGCAGCAAACATACAAAACAGACATTACAATCAATAAATGCTCATATATTACTCAATATGCCATGACATGCATGATTAATGCAATTATGTGGTAAAACTTGTTAATAAGTTGCTATTAATGTTTACCCACTAGTTACTATGGTGTTAAATAAGTTTGAACGGGTTTTGAGTTCATTTGAGTCAAATTGGAATTAATTCAACAACTTTAGATTCAGATGGCCGGACAAGTCCGTACAGGGGACCAGACTAGTCCGCACTTGGTCGGACAAGAAAGTTGATCGGACTAGTCCGCACTTGGTCGGACAAGTCCGCTAGGCTAGGGTTTTTGGCGAATTTCCATCTAGAGCATAGTTTGAGTCGAATTATGGGGCCAAGATTGACGTAGAAAGATGATCTAAGGTAATTACTGTGAATTCAACAACTCAAGGGTCGAGAATTCGACGAAACTCGAGATCCTGACGTCTAGATCCAAAGAAGATGGAGAATCGGTGGATAATTGACGATGATGTCAATGAGTTGACGAAGATTGATCAAGCTTGTTCCTTTTTGTGTTGCTTAATGTTAAACATGTATAAGGATGTATGGAATGCCTGATGGATGAAAATGAAGGTGTTACATGTGCTTAGTAGAGCTGTGGGGTGCTTCAGCACTGGTCCACTTCTCTATATAGGCTTTTATATGTTGTTGCTTAGTTTCATATCCTTTGATGCATATAGTGGGGATGTTTTCTAAAATCGTTCCATCTCTTGCTCTTTTTCCTCAGATGCCGAGGGTGACCCAAAACCAAAGGAACGCCGATGGCGATGAGGAGAACAATGGGGTGCCTCAGAACATTCCCCTTGGACCTAAAGCTTGCAACCTTGAGCGCTTGATGGCTATGCAAAATCAGCTCATGCAAGCCATAATTCAAACTTTGGGACAGCCGCAAGCCAATAATCAGCACCACATGCCTGCGCCACCACCATCAGCGCCACCCCTACCACCTCATAACCGTTTGGGAGAGTTTATGAGGACTAGGCCACCTACTTTTGCTCAAGCCAATGATCCTATGGAAGCTGATGATTGGCTGAAATTTTTGGAGAAGAAGCTTGCTATTGTCCAATGCAACCGACTGGGAGAAAGTCCTTTTCGCCTCCCATCAGCTAGTTGGAGCAGCTACGGATTGGTGGGAAGCTCTTTGCAATGCCCAAGCTAATCAAGAGAGAATCGCTTGGGCTTAGTTCAAGGAGAGTTTCCGTTCTCACTATGTTCCTTAAGGTGTCATGATCTTGAAGAGGCAAGAATTTGAAAACCTAAGGAAAGGAAGGTTGAGTGTGAGTGGGTACCTAAATAAATTTACTCAACTCTCAAGGTATGCTCCAGAAGATGTGAAAACCGTAACGATTACTTGTTCATGAGGGGCCTAAACAACGAAAACCAAGTCCAACTGCTCAATAGTGACTATGCAAATTTCCAGAAGCTTTTGGACAAGGCTATTGTGGTTGAGAACATAGTTTGTCAGATGGAGCAAGATAATAAGAGGAAGGCGCCATATCAAGGATAACCTCAGGGAAGTAATGTTCGCCCTTGCTATGCACCACAAAATGCATCATACTACGCTCACCTACTCCTGCGTATCACGCTGCTATTCCACCGTGCCCGGCTCAGCCAATGCAAGAACGCCCCCGCCATGCAAACACATTGCCCTTCAATGCCACAAGAGCCTCGTGCCAATTTCCCTGCTAATGCTCAAAATCATGCTTGTCCTAACTATACTGGTGCAGCAAGGACATGCTATTCTTGTGGTGAGGTGGGACACTTCACATTCCAATGCCCGAAGTCAGGCTATGGTCAAGAGAACAATGCCACAAGGAAAAACCCAAGGCCGAATGGGGGAGCACCACAAGGCAACCGTGGACCGCGGAATTTTGCTCGTGGCAAGGTGAACCAAGTCTCTACGAAGGAAGCTCAACAAGCTGAGGACTTGTGATTGGTATGTTCCTCGCAAACTCCAACCCGACAACTATGTTATTGATTCTGGAGTATCGCATTCATTCATATCATCAAAGTATGTTGCCAAGTATAGTTTTCCTGTATCTCACATGAAGTATACCTTGTTGGTTAAGTCACCTGGAGGGGAGATGAGGACAAATATAATATGTCCAAAAGTAAGCCTTATAATAAGGGGGTAGACTTCCTCGACAACCTCAATGTTTTGGATTCAGAAGGACTGTACATAATACTTGGAATGGATTGGTTACGAAAGCACCATGGCATAATTCAGTGTGCCACAAAGACGGTGCAACTGACAAATGATGAGGGGATCAACATAGAGTTTGAAGCATATCAACCCGCAACAGAGAAGGCAGTGCTGAATCAAACAGACAATACAACATTTGAGGAGATTCCAGTGGTGTTCCAGTTTTGGGATGTGCTTTCGGACAAGTTGCTGGGTATGTCACCTGATCGTGACATCTAATTCATCATTGATTTAATACTTGGAACTGCACCTATAGCTAAGAGGCCGTATAAGATGACTCCTATGGAGTTACCGGAGCTCAACAAGCAAATTCAAGAGCAGCTAGAGAAGGGCATTATTCACCCAAGCTCATCACCTTGGGGAGCACCAGTGCTCTTTGTAGGTAAGAAGGATGGAATCCAGAGGATGTGTGTGGACTATAGGTCTCTCAATGAGGTGACAACCAAGAACAAATACATGTTACCCCATATAGAGGATTTGTTTGACCAAATGAATGGCGCCTGTGTTTTCTTCAAGATTGACTTGAGGACATGCTACTTCCAAATGAAGATTAGACCGTCAGAGATACCTCAAAAGGCTTTTCAAACACGATATCTATCATATGAGTACACTAATATGTCTTTTGGATTGACAAATGCACCAGCATACTTCATGTACCTCATGAATAAGGTCTTCATGGAGTACTTGGATAAATTCATCGTGGTGTTCATTGATGACACTATGATATACTCGAGATGTGAAGAAGAGCATAAAGAGCATTTGAGGCTCACATAGTAGAAATTGCAGGAACACCGGTTGTATGCAAAATTCAGCAAGTGCCAGATTTGGTTACAGAAGGTATCATTTTGGGACATATCATCTCTGGAGGAGGATATCGGTCGTCCCGGGAAAAGTGAGAGATGTATGGAAATGGGACCGCTACAAAATGTGAAGGAAGTTCAGAGTTTCCTAGGAATGGCTGGATATTATCTCCGATTAATCATGGATTTCTCCAAAATAGCAAAGCCCATGACTGAATTATAAATGAAGGGAAGGGCATCCCAAAGGACTCAAGCTTACCAGGAGAGCTTTGAGGAGCTAAAGAAAATGTTGACAACCGCGCCATTGCTGATATTGCTAGATGTGAGCAAGAGCTTTAATATCTATTGTGATGCTTCAAGACCAGGGCTTGGATGTGTGCTTATGCAATAAGGTCAAGTGGTAGCCTATGCATCGAGGCAATTGAAGAAACATGAGTAGAATTATCCTACACATGATCTCGAACTTGTAGCCATAGTGCATGCCTTGAAGATACGAAGACATTACATCCTTGGACATAGGTGTGAGATTTACACGGATTACAAGAGTCTCAAGTACATATTCACACAAACAGACCTAAACTTGAGGCAGCGAAGATGGTTGGAGCTAATTAAGGATTATGATGTGGGAATAACCTATCACCCAGGAAAAGCCAATGTAGTAGCCAACGCCTTGAGTAGAAAAGGAGAAAGCCACCAACTCATGCTTAGGGAGTTTCCATCCGAGCTATGGAAGGAGTTTGAACGGTTGCATCTTTGATTCGTGAATGACACGGGAATAACGGAAGTAAACCCAATGTTGGAATAAGAAATACGAGAAGGCCAAGCCAAGGACGAGAAAATCCAAGAAATCAAGGAAAGGATCCATGAAGAGAGAGAATGGAGGTTTGATCAAGATGATCATGGTACGCTATGGCTTGGGAAACGGATTGTTTTGCCTAATTTGAAGCATCTCTGAGAGACAATATCGAAGGTGGCACATGACTCGCCTTATTCCATTCACCCAGGTTGTACAAAAATATACAAGGAATTTAAAACGTGCTACATGTGGGATATAATGAAGAAGGACATAACTACATATGTTGCATTGTGTGTCGTGCGCCAACGAGTGGAGGCAGAACACCAGAGGCCAGCTGGATTATTGCAGCCGCTAAAAATATCCGAGTGGATGTGGGAAGAAATTGGTACGGACTTCATAGTTGGATTACCTCATACTCAGTCCAGCTATCACTCCATATGGGTTATTGTGGATCGATTGACAAAATCTGCTCACTCTATTCTTGTCAAGACCAAGTACACCGAGACACGGTTAGCTGAGTTGTACATGGAGAATATTTGATAGGAGGATGATTCCCGATCTTTCGAGGGGTATGGTAAACTTGATTGGGTGGATATGTCAATATTGATGATCCAAGTCTCCGACCGAACGGAACTCCACAAACACTACACCACTCCTCCGTTGGTTATCACCTATGTCACACGAATGACCTCGCTACGAAGGCTTATCCCTGCAAGCACAATCAATAACACAAGGAAGAAAAGAGAAGTTGCAGTCAAAACTTAGTTGATCACGAAGTGGGGTCTCACAACCGATGAACGGTCACACTGTTCAATGACAGATTATATATAAGCAAAACCCAACCTTAATGTGGTGATGGATGATGTATAAATAGGAGTTAGGGGCGTGCAAGACCCCTGGACGCAACCCTAATGGGCCTCCTGTGACACTCAGTTTCGAAAATGAACCAAGTGAACACATATGTGTGCCCAGGACATTCAACACACATACACGAGTGCATTCACAAAAGGGTATACAGAAAATTACCACAGAACAAGATTAATTAAGCACTTTTATTGCAGAATTCCGAATATCCTCGAATACAAGCTCTAATTAATATTAATGACAAGTTTGAAATAATGCAGTGGAAATAACTAAATAAAGCAACTATGCAGCTAAGTGAAATAAGCATAAGGGTAGCATAGCTCCAAGCAACCCCACGGGCAAAGCTGACGGCAGACACAGCCTAGAACTCCGCATTATCACCGTTATACTCCCAATCCTGACTTGCTACTATTGGTGGGGGAATTGCAAGGGTGATTACATGTTGTACTTAGCAAATGTGGAAAGTATGACATGTAGCTGATTTAAATGATGAATATAGTAAAGTCTAAGTGCTGAAAAGTACATTAAAATATTTGAAAAGCAATAGATTGTATGTATGTGAAGTAAACCCACCATAAACCATGTAAATATCATAATATCAGTCCATATTTCACTGCCATCATCCATATACAAGATTTCTCATTACCATTAACCATATCCATCGCCGTAAACCAAAATACTATCCCATAACCAGTACCAAACCATCCCAATCCCAGGTTTCCCTCCAATCGTGTAGGTCATCCAAGTGCTCTTAATCAGGAGCATAGCTATCATGATAGTTTTAATACTCTGCAGAGTTTGTACCACTTTACCCATGTGTTTGTGATTTCATCACCCGTCGGCGACTAAAGAACCTTCCTTATGCCAATTACACTTTCTTTGGTGTATGGCCAAGAGATCACAAAATAGCCTTTACAAATAAACTACTAGCATGTACGGACCCACTGAGGTTTCACTGGTGGCGATGTCTCCAACTGAGCACATCTTCAACCAAGGGCCCCCTCTTGTGCCATTCGGATCCTTGGGAGTCCCGCCACAAATCCAAACCCAATCCGACTCCCCTTGCTCGGTGCGCCAAGTGATCCACCTAGTACTAGCAATACCCTAATTAATCAGCTACGGCGCACCCATACGTGGCCTTGTGGTGGCACTGTTGTCCTGGCCTATTCTCGCATGAACCGGTCCTTAGATCTAAAGAAAGCAACCACCATGTCTTCCGACCCATCCACATACCAGACATGTTTAGATCACCTATACCATATCATATTAACACGCTCATAATAACCATAATCTCAGTAATGCATAAATAAATAGTATAATTATTTTTCCATCCAAATTAATTAAGTGAAGCAAAGGTAAAAAGCCCTTCCCAACTCTCTACCATGTATTCCAGGTGACAAGGGTGGTTAAACAAAGCTCGTAAACTTCCTATCATAGGGACTCCCATCAAATTGACACAAGCATGCTTTTTTGAAATCAAAAAATTTATTGTAAAAACAGGATCAATATGTTCAAGTACACTTGCCTTGCTCTTGGGCTTGATCGGGGTCAAAGTCTTCAAAATTCTGGTACTGGAGGTCCTCCGCAGCACCCTCTAGCGCAAATCCGTCTAAATCGCGCAATAAACATACAAGGCAGGAATTACAATCAATAAGTGATCATATATTACTCAATATGTCATGATAGGAATGATTAATGCAAATGCAAAGCAAAACTAGTTAATGAGTTGTTATTGATGTTTACTAACTAGTTCAAATAGTTTTTAACAAGTTTGGACAGGATTGGAATTGATTCGAATCAATTTGGAATTAATTCAGCAGAAAACAGACAGCAAAACCGGACTTGTCCACTGTAGGACTGGACTAGTCCGCCCTATGCAGAAACATCAAGCTAGGATTTTATAGATCGACGTGAATTTGGAGAAATGGGGTTGAATTCACGTGAGAAAGAGGAAGTAGATGGTATACCAGGTGTTTAGAACTCCAATAAATCAAGGGTTTTGGGACAACACTTGGATCTTGACGATCTAGGGTTGATGAAGAAAACTTGAAGATGAATTGGTGAGGAAGAATGAACGCTCGATGGAGATCTTGATACTTTGATCCTCTTTCATTTTCTTCTCTTCTTCTTCTTGCTCGGGATCTCCTTCTCCCTCCTTGATGGCAGCATTCCACGAACTAGGGTTCGTGGTCATTCAATTGAGGCAAAAGGATGTAAAGTCAAGGGTTGGGGTTGTTTATATAATGGTGGAGGGATAGGGTTTGATGGATTTCGAGTTTAGGGAGGGTGGAGGTCGACGTGGGGTCCCACATGGCCTCCAAAAAAGTTTTAGACACGATGTCCTTAGGCCCACTTAAGGTAAAACCCAAAACACGTCGTGGAACAAAAGATCAACTCAGAATCGCGATCACCGGACAGGTCCGCAAAAGGCCGAACTAGTTCAATATTAGTAAGTGAAGAAAATGGATAAGTCTATACTAGACATCGGACAACTCCGAACTTAGTCATAGAGGAAAACGGATAGGTCCTATGGAAAATGGACAAGTCCGGACAAGTCTAGGGACTTGGCAAAATTTCAAGGTTGGGATGATCGGACTAGTCCGCTATGGGTCGGACAAGTCCGAAAATTATATAGAGGCAAAACCAGACTAGTCCGCAGCAAGAACGGACAAGCCCGAAGAAGGCCAGAGAGAAATAGTGGGCACCGGTGTCCACACTTTCCAGGAATCGCATTGGATGGTGCCGTGCGATGCGACACCCAACAGCACACATGTAAAGGAACTCGTATTACATAAATCATTTGCTCAAATTTACAAACATATTCAGTTTACAAATAGTTTATAAAAATAAACTACAGTGGAAGATAAGATTACAACTCTCGTACTCCAGTCTAATAAGCAAAAGAGAAGCCGTCCAGCCCACGAACGCTCCTCACTAGCCATGAAAACCAAAGAGTAGCGGCATGGTTCCCACATGAGTATATTACTCGGAGAGTCCCGAGTCTCATCGGACATCCATATGCATAAGCACAAAGGTTAGTACCTGCAAAACAACTTATATAGCAACCGTGAGCATGAAGGCTTAGCAAGACTTAACCGTCTCACCTAAACATGAAACTCTACATGTGGGTAAAGACATAAACATAGGATGGCTTATTTGCATAATGGACTCCCCTAAATGTGGGTCCTTATTTTCAGATTATAGCAGCAGCTTAAACCTTGTGCGGGGCAACATCATAACTCCACAATCAAACAAGAAACGCTTCATCACAATGCTGCATGCCCAAGGTGGAAATTAAATTTAGTGAGCAAGCTTTCCTTGGAATCAAATCAATCTTGTGCTCAATGCCTCGCATAGGTGGTAATTCCGGGGGTATATCTGATGGAAAAAACATCCATATGTTTCTGCAATAGTTTAGCAGTAGCAGGTGGCAAAATAATGGATGTATCCTCAATGGAATATAAAGCATGTTTGCACACTAAGGCATAGCAAGTTCCATTAGAGGCATATAAGTCATCAAGATCAGATTTAGTTGCAAGCAAAACAGGATTTTTCAACTTAGTAGGTTGTTGAATTTAAGAATTGAAAACACCCTTTTGCTTAGCATTATTCTTTTTGTCATGCTCAAATAGCACAATTTCAGTGGGTGTCATAGGAAGCAACACAATTTTCTTGCCCTTATGCATGAGAGTATACTTATTAGATCGACCATGGTGAATAGCATCAGTATCAAACTCCCAAGGTTGTCCCAACAAAAGAGAGCAAGCATCCATAGGTACCACATCAAAATCAGAAAAATCATAATAAGAACCATTGGAAAAATGAGTCCTTGCTGTTTTTGTTACCTTTACCTTACCGTTGTTGTTAAACTATTGAATGTGATAAGGGTGGGGATGCTCTTGTGTGGTCAAGCCAAGCTTCTTGACCACCTCAACATTCACCAAATTGTTGCAGCTACAACCTTCAATGATAGTATGTACATGGAAGTCCTTGACAATGATAAACATGTTGAAAAGGTTGTGACGTTGGCGGTTGTCGTTCTCTCCAAACGTGGTGCTCAAAGCTCGTTGCACAATCAAAGTCCTATAGTTGTTGGTCGCAGATGTACCAAGAACCTCCTTAGCACTGTCATCAGAACCTGTAATGTTAGCTGCAATAATATTTTCATCTTCAATATCAGAAGTACTAACATACCCACCATCTGCAGTAGCAATGATTGCCCATTTGCTGGGGCAATCTCGCTGCATGTGGCAAAGTCCCTGGCAGTGGTGGCACTCGATATCGGAGGTGCGATTGGTGGAAGTGTTGGGTGCAACAACCTATGCTACAATGCTTGGAGACATCTAGGACTTGCTGTTATCTTTTCCCCGTGATGTATAAGGTGCGGTGCTGTGTAAAACACCGGTGGAGGGTGGTGTAGAAGCATGTATGCTCGAGGAGGGCGCTGCTTTGGATGGCACCGGAAGCTGTCGTGGCATGAAGGTGTTGTTCCGCTGCTGCTATTGGCAACCCTACACGTCTTTTTCTGCTAACATAGCAAGTTGAAATAAATGTTGAATAGAATGATATTCCTTGTAGTCAACTATGTCCTGGATCTCACGCTGCAAGCGCAATCAAGACCACAACCAAGAACAGAGAAGTTGCAATCAAAATTGAGTTCAACATGAAGTGGGGTCTCACAACTGATGAACCGTGACACTGTTCAATGACAGATTGTATCTAAGCAAAACCCAACCTTAATGTGGTGACGGCTGGTGTATAAGTAGGAGTTAGGGGCTTGTAGGACCCCTGGACGTAACCCTAATGGGCTTCCACATGATACACGGGCCAGCAACCCAAAGGACAGTGACGCATCACCCGGACATATTGTGGATGCCAACTTGTTTCACCGATTCCCGTCAACTCAGAAGGAATTTTGAGATGGGGTCGGTTCCATTGAAATCTTATGAAATCCTGCTTCCAACCATATATAGAACATAAAAATCTTACTCTGTATGAGTCCGGGACGTCAATTTTGCTGAAGGCAGCTCCTGGACCCCGAGGTGGAGTCAAAGTCGAGTTGGGCTTGGACTCCTCCTTGGTTTGGACATCCTATCTACTCCTCCTTGACTCCTTGGACTTCTCCAAGCCCTTACTGGTCCTATCCATTGTTCCTAATCAATAAAACATCCATGGAATCAAGCATAAGTTCTGAAAAACAATTGACTAGGTTAGAACATACCTGGAGATCCAACTGTCGCGCACGTGCTCTAGTGATTGGTCCTTGTATTGTATGAAAAGGAGAGATGTCCTCATCAATATTGTATGCCAACATGGAGTTTCGAAGAAAATAGTGTTTGACTGAGGTTCTCAATTCACCTCTAGGTTATGGGAGAAACTGCATGAAGCTATGGGTACTAGGTTGAACTTCAGCTCAGCATATCACCCGTAGCCCAATGGGCAAACCGAGAGGACAAACCAAATATTAAAAGATATGTTGAGAGCTTGTGCTTTGAAGCATGGACGCAGCTGGGACAAGAGCTTGCCATATGCCGAATTCTCATATAACAATAGTTACCAAGCCAGCTTGAAAATGTCACCCTATGAAGCACTATACGGGAGGAATTGTAGGAAACCCTTGTTTTTGAATGAGACCGGAGAGAACCTAGTATTTGGGCCTGATGTGTTACAAGAAGTTGAAAGGCAAGTTCAGGTAATCCGCGAAAACCTAAGGGCCACTCAATCAAGACAAAAAGGCTATTCAGATAATAGGTGAAGACACTTAGCTTTCGAGGTAGGAGACTTCATGTATCTCAAAGTGTCAGCCATGCGAGGTCATAAGATATTTAACATCAAAGGCAAGATGGCACCTCGCTATATTGGACCATTCAAGATTTTGGACAAACGTAGAGAAGTGGCCTATAAGTTGGAGATGCCAGCAAGACTTTCAGATGTTCATGATGTATTTCATGTTTCTCAACTCAAGAAGTGCTTAAGGATACCGAAAGAGCAAGTACCCATGGATGAATTGGAGCTAGAGGCAGATTTGACTTATACCGAGCAACCTGTTAAGATTCTAGAAACAAGCGAGAGGGTCACGAGAAACAAGGTGATTCAATGGTGCAAAGTACAATGGAAACACCATACTGAGTCTGAAGCAACTTGGGAGCGACAAGATGGTCTCGAGAAAGAATTCCCCTATCTTTTTCCTTCTATGTCAAATCTCGAGGGTGAGACTCATTTTAAGGGGGTTGGTTTGTAACACCCTCATTTTCATCCATCATGCATTGTATTCATTCATATACATGTCTATCATGATACAACACAAAAAGGAACAAGACTAAAATGAATTAGAACTAAAGAACAATTAAAAATCTGGCTTAGTACAAACTTGTCCGGATTGGACCCCAGACTAGTCTGATTTAGCTACTGTTGTCCCCCAGACTTTTCCTTTGACTGCTACAGATTAGTCCGAAATCGTTTCTGATGTTCTTTGAACTTGTCCACTGATTTTTGCGGAATAATCCGGTTTTGTCTTTGTTCTCATCTGGACTTGCATGTTGGTTGTATGTACTAGTACAATGATCTCTGTTGAAAACTCCCAAAAACGTGGTCCGGGTTTTGGAACTGGACAATCCCGAACTTGTCCGGCTTGTCCATCTTACTTTCTCTTCTTGAGCGAACTTGTGTGGCTTTGCGCTGGACTTTTCTGTTTAACTTTTGTACCCGATCAGACTTGTCCGGCCCCACTACAGGCTAGTCCAATATGTAGAGTTTCGACTTGGATTCTATTTTTTTTCCTCCACGACGAGTTATTGGGTAATTGCCTTAATTAGGCCCAAGAACGTCGTGCCCCACCCCTGAGAAGCCCAAGAGGGACTCTACCAAGGCCTGTACTTGATTCCATTGCCTTATACTTGGATTCTACCATATCTTTACCACCTCTTCCTCCTATAAACACCCCACCACCCACACTTTACCCCTTACCGCATTAGAAGAATCCTAGCGCCTGCTCTTTTCATAGTCGCCGCTCTTTAAGGGAGAAGAAGGAAGGGAAGAAAAGAAATATGAAGGACAGGATGGAATGAAGCTAGATCTTTGTCGCCACTGCGTTCTTCTTTGTCAATTCTTTGATGTCAATTTCTTCTTCGTCAATTCTATATCTTCATCAGATCTAGGCGTCAAGTTCTTGCGTTCTATCGAAGTCCTCAACCCTTGAATCCTAGGATTCACGGTAAATACCTTAGATCCATATTTCGTACGTTAATTATGGTTCCATATTTAACTCAAACTATGCTCCAGATGGAAATTTGCTAAACTCCTAGTTGTAGCGTACTTGTCCGGTCCAGTGCGGACTAGTCTGTTGAGCTTTCTGGTCCAGAGCGGACATGTTCAGCCCATGGTGCGGACTAGTCAAGTCCCTCAATTCTGGAATTCCTGGAACTTCTTTAGTTTTCTCCATAATGACACGAAGCTTCCTCTAACATGTAAACCTTAATTGTAACTATATAGTAAGGAACAATAGCAACGTAGTAATATGTATTACATCATTCATGCATCCCATGGCATATTGAGTACTATGTGAACATTTATTGAATGTAATGTTTGTTTCACATGTTTGTTGTATGGAATGGAAGGTAATGCTTTAGAGGGTGCTTACAAGGACCTTAAGCACCAGAACTTTGAAGCTTTTGATCCAAAGTAGCCACAAGAGCAAGTCAAGTGTCCTTGAACATTTTGATCCTATTTTGAAATGTTTTTTTTTTGCGAAACAGCATGCTTATGTCAAATTGATGGAAACCCATGATAGGTGTTTACTTGTGACACCCGATTTCGAAATTGAACCAAGTGAATATATTTGTGTGGCCAGGATGTTTAACACACATACACGAGTGCATAACAAGCTACTAATGACCACAGGCAAACTAGTAAATAAGTACTTTTATTACAATATACAAATAATCCTCAAAATACAAACTCTAATGATCATTATTATCAATACTACTAATACTGCAGCGGAAATAATCTAAACTAAGCAACTAAGCAAACAGGATATAGCGCGGCTCCAAGCATAACCACAGGCAAGTCGACGGCAGCACACAAACTAGTACTTCACATTATCCTCAGGGTACTCCCAAACACCATCTGAAACTTTTAGTGGGGAAATTGCAAGGGTGGGCACATGTCGTACTCAGCAAGTGTGGGAAAATAATGACATGTAGCTTTAACAAGAAATGATAATAAATAATGGCTATTTGCTGAAAAGTACATTTGAAATTTATGAAAAGCATCATGCAATGTCTATGTGAATTAATCCCATCATAACCCAAATAATTAACATAATATGAATCCCTCACCAACATTTACCATCATAACACATCCATCAATAATTACCCATCCATATACTAATTTCTCATCTTCATCATTAACCATGTTCATTTATCAAATCCAAAACCATAACTAATACCATAACCATAACTAAACCATCCCAAAAACCAAGTTCCACTTTAATCATATGAGGGTCCAGGTCGCTAATAATTGGGAGCACGGCTATCATGATAGTTTTTAACACTCAGGAGAGGTTGTACTACATTACCCACATGTTTGTGATTTCATCACCTTTCATTAACTAATAACCTCCCTTATGCCGTCTCACACTTCCTTTGGTGTGTGGCAAAGAGATCACAAAATAGCTTTTACAAAGGGACTACTAGTATGTACGGACCCATTAATGTTTCACCAGCAGGCTTGAATCTCCATTCTTTCACCCACGGGCCCCCTCATGTGCCATGCGGTTCCCAGTGTAGCTCTCCTCGACTCCCATTCTCCGCACCATCCAATGGTCCATACAATACTAGAAGCACACCTAATTAGTCAGCAACGCTGCACCCATAACTGGCCTTGTGGTGGCACTGTAATTCATGGATGGTCGCTCCACGAAACGGTCCTTAGATCTAAAGCAAGCTAAACCACCATAACATCCAACCCAATCCACAATCCATGCTTACTTAGATCTCCCAAGTCCCATGTTACCATTTAATCATATTCACCAGTTCTCAATCATACGGGCACTCATTAATTCATAGTTAAGCCATTTGGTTCTTTTTCCCATCCCAATTAATTACAACAAAGCAAAAGGTAAAATGCCCTTCTTGACTCTCTACAATATATTCCAAGCGACAAGGATGGTCAAATAAGACTAGTAAACACCTATCATGGGTTTCCCTTCAATTTGACAAAAGCATAATGTTTTGCAAACAAAACCTTTAAAACAGGATGAAAATGTTCAAGGACACTTGCCTTGCTCTTAAGACTAGTTAGGATCAAAAGCTTCAAATTTCTGGTGCTGGAGGTCCTTGACAACACACTCTAGAGCAAAACCTTAAATTCCGCGCAACAACATACAAATCAAGCATGACAATCAATAAATGCTCATATATTACTCAATATTTCATGACATGCATGAATGATGCAATTATATGGTAATACATGTTATTAGGTTGATATTATTGCTTACTATCTAGCTACAATTAAGTCCTACATGTCATAGCAAGTTCCAATTCATATCAGATATTATTGGAAATGTTCTAGGAATTTTCAAAACTGAAGGACCGAACTAGTCCGCATTCGGGCCGGACATGTTCGTTCTGGACCAGAAAGAAAATCAGACTAGTCCGCACAGGACCGGACAAGTATGTTATGGCTAGGGTTGTGGCGAATTTTCAACTAGAGCATAGTTTGATTAATCATGGAACCATAATTTACGTAGAAAAGATGAATCTAAGGTACTTACCGTGAATCCTAGGGTTCATAGGTTGAGGATTCAATGGAACTCTAAAACTTGACATCAAGATTGATTGGAGATGAAGAATTGGCAAAGGAGGATGTTTTTGATGAAGGATTGATGATGGAGATCGCAACATCGATGACGATCTTGGTTGATCCTCCTCCTTCATTCCTCTTCCTTCTTCTCCCTGCGGTGGAGGCTTCTTGATGGCATCTCTCACGAACTAGGGTTAAGGGTTTCTTCTAATGTGACAAAGGGATTAAAGGGTGGGTGTTGGGGTGTTTATATTGGGTGGAGGTGGTAGGGTTTGGGTGGAATTGGAGTATAAGGCGGTGGAGGCCTTGGAGGGGTCCCACATGGGCTCCACAGAAGTTGTGCACGGCGTTCTTGGGGCCACTTAAGGCAAATAGCCAATAAATCTTCGGGGAGGGAAAACAGAATCCGAGTCGAGCACACCAGACTAGTCCACAAAGTTTCCGAACAAGTCCGATATGGAATAGAACGTTGAACGGACAAATCCGGTGGCGATCCGAACAAGTTCGATTAGGACCACAAAGCAAAACGAACAAGTCCGGTGTGGGGCCGGACAAGTCCGTACGCTTGCCCAGTTTTCAAAAATCGGACCAAGTTGAGGATTTACCAGACAACTCTCGAACTTTCCAGTAACGAAGATCGAACTAGTCCATACACGAAAACGGACAAGTTCGGACAACAATAGAAGCATTTTTAGACTAATTCGGGGGCAAATAGCAGATAAGTCCGGAAACAACAGAGAGTACATCAGACTAGTGCAGGGTCCAATCCGGACAAGTCCGACTGATACAGGTTTTTAATTGATGTTTTTGATTCTAATTCATTTTAAACTTGTTTCTTTTTGTGTTGCTTAATATTAAACATGTGTAAGAATGTATGCAATGCATGATGGATGAAAGTTAGTGTTTTAAATTACTAGACTTGTGTGACCACGCTTGTCGCTTGGGATATATTTTAGAGAGTCGAGAAGGGTATTTTATAGTTTTGCTTCGCTTAACTTAATTGGGTTTGAAAATACCTAAATAACTCATTATGAACTAATGGACTATGTGAATTGAAGGTAATGATGATTTAAGTAACATGGAACATGGTGATCTAAGCAAGCATGGGTTATGGACTAGGTTGGATGATATGGTGGTTTCGCTTGCTCTAGATCTGAAGACTGCTTCATGCTAGAATAAGCTAGGACAACGGTGCCACCGTGAGGCCAAATATTGCTGCGACTTAGCCAATTAACTAGGTGTATTGCTAGCATTGTTTGGATCATTTGGAAGGCTTCAAGAATGAGAGTTGGTTGGGTTTGCATGCCCTGAGATCCGAATGGCACAAGAGGGGGCCCTTGGATGGATGTGCTCAGTTGTGAGATGTCACCTTTGGTGAAACCTTAGTGGGTCTGAATATGCTGGTAGTTCCTTTGTAAAGGCTATTTTGTGATCTCTTGGCCACACACCATTGGAAGTGTGTAATGTGACCGACGGGTCATGGGCATGATGGAGGTTCCTTAGTCACCAAAAGGGGAACAAATCATGAACTTGTGGGTAAAGTGGTACAACCTCTACAAAGTGTTGAAAACTATCATGATAGCCGCGCTATCGGTTATGAGAACCTGGACAACTTCACTAATTAGAGTTGAGATTGGGATTTGGGATGGTTTCGGATATGGATATGGTTATGGTTTGGGTTATGAGAATTGGACATGGTTGGTTATGATGGTGAGAAATTGGCATATGGATGGATATGGATTATTATGGATGATTATGGTTATTTATGCTGGAAAAATGGTGTTGGACATGGTCTTCATTGTATTTGGGTTATGATGGGATTGACCTCACTTAGTGATCATAAAATCGAATTTCAACTGTTTTGAATGTACTTTTCAGCAATTAGCCATTTATTATCGTCCTTGTTTAAGCTACATGTCATACTTTTCCCACACTTGCTGAGTATGACATGTGGTCACCCTTGCAATTCCCCCACCAACACTTTTAGGTGATGTTTGAGAGTATCATAAGGATCGTGTGGAGTTCTATGTTGTGTGCTATTGTCAACTGTCTATGGAGTGGAGTCGTGCTGCTTAGTTTAGTTTATTTTCCGCTACCATAATAGTAATAATTTGAGATCTATGATTCCTGAACCATTGAATTATTGTAATAAGGTTCCTATTTACTTTTGAGATGTGGTTATTTTCTGTATATCGTTTGTGAGGCTGTTGTGTATGTGTCATGAACATCCTGGGCACACATATGCGTCTCACTTGGTCCATTTTTCGAAACCAGGTGTCACACGCTGTGCTAGCATGCCTATGCTGAGAAGATTTTGAAGATGTTCGGATTGGAAGGTCGCAACCCTATCCATTCGCCGATGGACCCGTGTACAAAGTTGAGCAAGGAAAGCGCGACTCCTTCTATTGATCCCACAGAGTACAGAAGACTCGTCGAGGCACTGCGCTACCTCGTCAACACGAGGCCAGACTTAGCGTACTTCGTTGGGTATGAGTCGCTTCATGGAAAGACCAATGGTCGAACACCTACTCACCGTGAAGAAAATCCACTGATACGTCGCTTGGACGATCAACCAAGGGTTTTTGTATCAGAGGAAGAAGGGGGAGCTTGCACTAACTGGCTACAACGATAGCGACCATGCCGGGGACATCGACACTCGCAAAAGCACTACTGGTATAGTCTTCTTTCTCGGCGAGAATGTTGTGTCTTGGTAGTCACAGGAGCGGTGCATCATGGCGCTGTAAAGCTATGAGGTCGGATACATCGTGGCAGCAAAAACGTCATGTCAAGGAGTGTGGCTGGCACGCCTGCTCGCTTAGATCAAGGGCAGAGAGTTGACAACCTTCACCTTGAAGATAGAAACCAGTAAGCAATACAGATTAGTAAGAACCCTATCTTCCACGACCGAAGCAAGCATATTGACACAAGGTTCCATTTTCTTCATCAGTGCATAAAGGAAGAGAAGCTTCAGCTCGATGCCATCAGCTCCGGTGATCAGCTCTCAAACATCCTGACCAAACCGCTTGGACGATACTAGTTCGTTCAGCTTTGGACCAGGATGAACATCGTCAACACGAAGAGGGACAAGGTTTTAGGGGGAGAAATGTTAGTTAAGCCTCATCCTAGTTGCCCCGAGTCTTGCGCCCGCTCTCCCTCCATGCACCTGCACTCGCCATGCATGACCACTTTGACACAGTTAGTTGCATCGTGCGCACAAGTCACTGTACGTGGACGTTGTGCGCACCGTAGTGTCAGAGACACATTCCTTGCTCTGGAACATGAGGATGGCAAGTTAGTTTCCCGCATCTCCACTATATAACCCACAACATGTTTCCTTCTTCAACACACATTACGCAGTTCACGCCATCGCTATTATTGAGTGCTTCAAGCTCACTGTGTTGTGTGTGTGCAATCTTCGTGTGAGAGCCAACAACCGAGGTTGACACTTCTTCCACGATACTATATCTAGTTCTAGGCATAGATGTTGATTTTGAACCTTTTATATTCTTTAGTGTAAAATGTGTTTCACTATATAGAATTTCAAAATCTAGGAGCTGAAGTATCCGCGCTAGGGTTTCTCGTATGTGGGAGTATTGTGGTAGTTGTCTTCTGCTGGTCGCCCGTGTGCCCGCACCAAGGAACAAACCACGAACAGAGTCACGACCAAAGGATAAACAGCACCGGTAGATTTCAATCAATGTCCCACTTCTCCGTGTTCCTAAACTCCACTAAGAAGGAATTAATGGTTACCTGTAGCTACGCTCAGCCGCATCCTTGCCACCTTCTCATAAGGAAGTCATACATGCGCAAGCTATGATGTGGTGGTAACCAAAACATGACCTCAGAGATTACGATCAACGATAGCAACAAAACGAGTATTGGGACATTTGTGAAGCGCTCTATGAAGAAGTATGATCAAAGAAGTTCATGGTGTTGATTGTTGAAGTATAAATGAATTGTTCACCCCGTCATTATATGTCAATTTAGGTTTTTTAGGGCAATTGGTTGATGCATCGTATATTATCATGGTATTACAAGAGGGCTATGATTTGTGATCAAACCGTAGCCGCTCCTAGCTGTAGGAAATGTTAATCGTCCCTAACAGCTAGATCTACCGGGTCTACATTGATGAGGAGTCCGACATAGTGGTGTCAGGGATGAGTTCTTGGAGACCGATGGTGATGAGACGTGATGGCAGCGCCATGCTTTATGGCAGTGGTGTGGTCAATGGGGACAACGATGGGGCTCTTCCCCTCACTTCCACACATCCTAGATCGGGTCGACTAAGTCATTAGAGTGGTTAGTAGTATAGTGATCCTTGGTTCATGTGTCCCTAACTACCTCACTCTTATATCTGGTGTAGGGTGAGAGGGGGCCCAAAACCAAACGTGGTTGATTCCCTTGATTAGGGCTTCCGTGGGGTGGAACTGGTCCTATGACCAGTTATGCTGGAGATCAAACACCAATATCATCCCTGTCACACCCGATTTATTAAGAATAAAACCAACTGCAAACTACATGTATGCCGGGATCATTTTCATCATACATATAGGATAAATAGTAATAAAAAGTTCCATATCGAATACAAACAACATTTATACCTTTGAAAGAGTTTTTGAATAATAGTGGAATAGGAAAACTCTAAGGAAATCACAGGCAAATCGATTGGCAGCAAAGCAACCTTCAGATGCACCATCTTCAAGTCTTCATTTGATCTTCTTTTCACTGAGCAACATTTATGAAAAATAATGGCAAGCACATGAGTAGATGGAGTACTCAGCAAGTGTGGGAAATAAATGACATGAAGGCCAATCAGAAGGAACATCTCATAGTGGTTTAAGCACTAAGCATTAAACCTATCCTTAGCTTTCATTTGCAACCTACATCTAGGTGAATATTACCAACCATAATAGAATAATAATAAAGCATCAATATCATTCTCAACCATCATCCCATCCATCGTCTAATCATGAACTCATCCTCAAGCTGCTCTTGATCATGAGCAGAACTGGTTAGACAGTTTGACAAAAATCTACACAGTGTGTACCCCTTATTCACAAGCAGTGATTTCATCCCCTATTGCCAGTTGGACTGAGTGAACCTCCCTAATGCCAGTGGCGACCAATTACATTACACACTTCCATAGGAGCTTGGCCAGGAGATCACAACATGGTCTTTACAAAGGTCCTCCCAAGTAATACTAGCCCTCTAAGGTTTCACCGTTGGGGCATTCCTGGAGTAACCATCTGCCTCAAAAGCCCATTCTTGAGCCATGCAGATCCCAAAGCAGTACCCCTGACTCATTCCCCGCACCTTCCAACTACTAGCATTTTGTTGGGACAAACCTAATTAATTGACCAAGACGCCCCATCTCGGTCTCATAGTTTACTGTAAAGCTTAGTGGCTTCCTCCATAAACCGGTTGTTAGAATTCAGCAAACACAAATTCTCAAACCCGAGTCTCCTACACGCATGCACCATACCAACCAAAACCAGTCTCTTAGATTCCCAACCAGTACTATTCATTTTCTGATATCATAATAATGATCATTAATTATAAACAACAAATGTGATGAATGTTTCCCCCATCTACTTTGCATGGCTAAGAGGAAAATAATACCCAGGCACCACCCTTCCAACCAGGGCAACAAGGAATTATATGGAACGGGTAAATAAAATAGGATTCATAGTCTTTAAGCATGCAACTAACTATAATTCCTAAAATAGGCACAAGATGATCAAGAGAACTTGCCTGTTTTTATATAACTGCTCAGCTTTTCTTCATTGAACTCTTGATCTTCATATTCTTCATGTTACTTCTTGATCATGACACGAATGCGTATAAACTACCATCAAAATAGAAATAAAAGCATTCAAGAACAATACATCAAAATATTCACATAACCATAAAATTATATGCTAATACGTCCCTACGAAGTTTTTATTATTTTTATAGTCAAAGAAATGCATTTACCATTTATTCTCCATTTTTATTATTTATTTTTTAGTTAAAAACATTTTAATGAATTTTCCATTGTTAAAATTTATTTATATGCACTTTATAATTTCATTTTAGCTTATATGATTTTATAAATATTTTTCCAACTTTTGTAAATTTATTCTCATTTTAAGTATTTATTTATAGCTAAAAACATTTTAAATAAAATTTCCATGGTCAAAATATATTTTATATGCGTTCTACCATTTTATTGCAGTTTAAAAGATTTTATAAATAATTTCGTACTATTTCTATATTTATTTTCTCATATACAAATATATTCCACTCACTAAACATATTTTTAATCAATATCCTGCAATTAAATATAAGTCCAGGGGTTGTTTAGTAATTTTCTTTGATAGAACAATATCTTAAAGTGTGATTAATAAAAATTACAGGGGCCCAATCAAAGAACTACTAGTAAAACCATAATTCCAGGCAAATTTAGGGGTCTAATTACATGCTCTTAGTTTATTCTACAATTAACAATTTTTTCGGGGGCTAGACCATAAGATTCCAGGAGCTAGATTGCAAAAGGACGAAGGGGTGTGCTGATTTTAATTCGCGACAGTTGGATTTTAAATGGGTGGCACGGTTTCAAAATAAAACGAAGGGGTACGCTCTTCTAATCTCGACCTTCAGCGTGGGGGGCAAATTCACTCTATATTCGTAGTTACTATATGCAATTTACTTCCTGCATTTCCTTACGCATTCACTTATGCACTTTTCCCTTTGGTGGTCTTGCATCCTTTTTCTTTGACGCACTTGCATTCGTGTTTTACTTTCTTATGCCCGTGTGCATTTATTTTTATGTATTACTTTCATAGATGTTCTTACAGAAAGTGCATCTAGGCATACCCTTTTGGATTTTGGACAATTGATGACAAACAAACGAGATCCTAATGAGATTTCTTGAGCTGAAAGCTGGTCCACAGAGAATAAAATTAATAAGTGCACAAAAAAGGTGAAAATGAGGAATGAAAAGGAAAGAGCCAAAGTGAAGACTTGAAGTGCAAAGTAGTTGTTAATGTATAGGATGTGTGTGAAAGACACATCCTAAAGCTCATGACTTTGCGTAGAGATTAAGTGCTAAAATCAACAAGTTAAGCAATTCACTGAAGCACCGGAAAAGTCTATACCCTAGCGGACTAGTCCAATTTCCTTTATGTTCCCATAAGAATAAGTTCGGACCAGAGCGGGACTAGCCTGGTTAACTCTCTGCTGTTCGAACTGACAAGTCCCAAAATGCAAACTAGTCCATCAACATAACACAAACCAAACCTTGCACCAGATATGTCTGTTTCATACGGACTAGTCCGATTGGGTTACTGGAATTACAACAGACTAGTCAGGTCCAATACGGACTAGTCCAGTTCACTCACAGTAATTTGGGTTTGAGGTGTGCTGCACGTTTCACGCACATATCACACAGCACACCGGACTAGTTTGGTCACCAGAGTGGACTAGTCCCACAGTCAGGTCCTTAACAATATCTTTTCTAAATGTCTATAAATAGGTGATCCACGACCCCATAACCAATGAACCAAGAACCCCAACACTGTCACATGTCCCAAAAGCACAAAAACACTTCTACCCACACATCTAAAGCCATAAAAGGTTAAATCTTTAGGAAATCAAGATTTGGGAAAGGGAGAGCGAGGTCTACGCATAGTTGAGCTCTTAGTGTTTGATCTCATACACTCTCGCAATTCTTGTAAATCTTTTGAGTGTATTCGATCTGTTTTATTGCTATAATCTTGTGGGAGCCCTCAGCTTGTGAGGTTTCCCCATCGACTTGGTGATTACCCTATAATAGTTGTAGGATCAAAGAGCACATGCAAAGCTACTAGAGGGCGTGAATGGTAGATTAAAACTTTTCAGCGGAAGCAACGAAACACCCCTTGGCAGAAAACCGATCTATTAAAGAAATAGTGTGTGCGACTAATCTAAACATGTTCAACTATGACAAAACTAGTACAGATTGTAGATAATCAAGTCACGAAGACTTCACAACAAGAATCACAAAAATCCGTCGAGAGAAACTCAAGTTACGATCAAAAGATCGAACAAAGGTCAATCTGTCCTACCCGAGAAAAATAGTTTTGGAACACTGCAAAGAAACTCGTGTAGATCAAAAACAACAAATGAAATGACCGTGAATTTTACACAGATGGTAGAAAATAAAGTTGTAAAGACAACCCAAAAAGAATTACATCGATCGGATCTGTAAAACTTGAGTTATGATAAAACCACCAAAGCAAGGTAGTGTTGTGCAGAAACTCGACGAGAAAGACTTGAACTAAACAAGTCAGACAAACAAGGCACAAAAGTTCCTTTAACTATGATTTTTATTGATAAAAACACAAGAGGAACAGCCCCAAAGTTTTCTGCCACGAGCTTTGGCCTCCCTTGCTTATATAGTCAGCCCTTAGGTCAACCCAATCCTAACTAGGACTCAAATCCTAAGATTCAACCGAAACTTTCCATAACTGCTCAAGACTCATCCATACGTAGATAGAAGCAATCTTAAGGCATTCAAACATCTTAGGAACATATCCCACAATCTTCAAACAACTCAAATTCGTGACACACATGAAATCCTATCATAACCAACTCAAAACTTTCTATATTTATGTCAAACACGACTCAACTGCAGCCTGAGTCCATAACCTAGTCAGTTGGACCTTTCCGACCAATTTTTTACATCTACATCTCTTCATCACGACTCAGAATCATGTGGCCACGTGGATGCACTCCTTGCATGCATGCAAACATCTTCCAACAATGTCCACGATACCTTCATATGCAATGTTCTTGATCCCAACATGTTACACGACCTCCTGATCAACTCAACCATAATTCCTCTCGAACTTTGTTGTTGAACCTCATCTTCTCCTTAAGACTAGTTCAATGGATCTTGTCACCAGCCATGTCTTGAACTCAAGCAACACATGCACATGAATAAACAACTGATACTTCCCAGCACAAGTCCTTCACTTAACTCTCGTTAGTTCCAAAACCGCAACACCTTACGTGAGCACCTCACATAAGTATGTTGCAAACAATAGCAAAATGATATGGGCCATAACTGCCAAAACACACTAAAAACTTAGTAAAAGATTACTAACCAAACTTTCCATCAATGTAAAGCAAGTACGAATCATTACATGTTAAAAGCAGAACCACTACGATCAAGCTCTGAACCTTGCCAAAGCTAACCGGAACTTGAACCGGAGCTTACCAAAACTAGCAGGATGTAGCGCTGGAACATAACAAAGCTAGTAGGACCTAGCGCCGGAGCTAACCAGAGCTAGTCGGACCTAGTGCCGGAGCTAACCAAAGCAAGTCAGACCTAGCGCTGGAGCTAACCAAAGCTAGTCGGACCTAGCGTCGGACCTTGCAGGAGCTCAGACCTAAAGTTGGACCTTGTTAAAAAGGTGTTTTGGTAGTATTCAAAACATTATATCAAAGCCATTGTATTCAGCACACATAGGTCCCACAATCTCCCCCTTGATGAATGCATTGGCAACACCATTTAAAATCCAAAGATTGGCTTATTCACATGAAATGTTTTGAAAACAATTTCTCCCCCCTTTTGAAAATTTATAGAAATAAATTTCTCACCCTAAACTTATTTCTCCCCCTTTGACAATCTTTTCAACAAGGTACAAAAGAGAAATTTTAATTTGTTATGAGCACATTATAACATATACATATAGATCAAAGCTCATCCAAGTCATACTATCAAGTAACTTACACTATCACAATAATGATATACATAAACTAGTGTAAGCCATGCCAGAGATCAAATGTAATTTCAATTTATCAAGTCATGATATCACAAACTTAACTATTTCAAAACCTGAAGGCATGATACTTGTTGCTGCAATTTTTTAAGCACAAATTTTGATCATATGAAATTATGCAAGAGATTATATGCGCATCCGCCTAATTTTAACCAACCAAGCCAAACCTATGTAAATTGTAGGATCGAAGAGCATGTGAAAAGCTACCAGAGGGTGGGGGGGGGGGTGAATGGTATATTAAAACTTTTTCAGCAGAAGCAAAGAAAACCCCTCGGCAGAAAATCAAACAATTGATAAACCGTGTGTGTGCATGATCTTAAACGTGTTCAATCATGAAAAAAACTTTAGATATTAGAGAAAATCAAGTCACGATGATAACCCAATAAAAATCACTCAAATCCATCGAGAAAAACTCAAGTTATGATTAAAAGATTGAATTAATATCAATTTGTTCTACCGAGTAAAAACAGTTCTGTTTTTCGTCGAAGAAACTCGTGTAGATTAGAAACCACAAATACAATGACCGTGAAATTTTAAAAGATGATAAAAAATCAAGTTTTGAAGACAAACCAAAAAGAATCAAGTCAATCGGATCTGTAAAACTCGAGTTATTATAAAACCGCCGAACCAAGGTAGTGCTGTGCAGAAACTTGACGAGAAAGACTTGACAGAAACAAGTCGGACGAAAAAGGCACAAAAGTTCCTTTCAACTATGAATTTTATTCAATAGAGCACAAAAGGAACAGCTTCAAAATCATCTCCACGAGCTCTGGCCTCCCTTGCTTATATAACCAGCTCAAAGGACAACTCAACTCAAACGAGGACTCTAATCCCACTCAAATCACGAATCAAAACTTTCCATATCTGTTCAAGATATTCCTATTCGCAGATAGAAACAATCTTGAGACTTCCTAACAAACTAGGAACATATCCCACATTCCAAAACCAACTCATCTTCTTGTCCAACACAAAAACTACCATAACCAACTCGATACATTCCATACCGAGTCATAACCGACTCTGCCAGAGCCGAAGTCATCAACCGATAAGATCCGATCCTTCCAACCAGATCTTTCCTTCCTTAGCACATATTCGGAACCATGTTGCCACATCATGCACCACATGCATACGTGCGAACACCTTCCTTCAACCTCCAGCAACCTTCATATGCACTGCCCTTGATTCAATTATCCTGTGCGACCACCAGACCTGCTCAACCACAATTCCTCCTGAATTTGGTTGTTGGAACCTCATCTCCTCCCTGAGACTAGTCTAAAGGATCCTATCACCAGCCATGACTTGAACTCAAGCAACACATGCATATGAAAAAACAACCAATTCGTAAGATCCCAAGTCCGCGACTTGACTCAAGTTAGTTCCAAACACAACAACTCACATGAGCACCTCACATAAGCATGTTGCAAAACCACAGTAAAACGATATCCGCCATATCAACCAAAACGCACCAAAAACATAGAAGATGAGTACTAAGCAATCATTCCAACAATGTAAAGCAAGTTCAAAACATTTCACAGTAAAAGCAGGAACATTGCGATCAAGCTCTAAATCTTGCCAAAGCTAACCAGAGCTTGAGCTGGAGCTTACCAAAGCTAGTACGACCTAGCGCCGGAGCTAACCAAGGCTAGTCGGACCTAGTGCCGGATCTAACCAAGGCTAGTCGGACCTAGCGCCGGAACTTACCAAAACTAGTCCAAACTAGTCATCCCAAAAGTCAGAGCTAGAAAAACATGTCGGAGCTATCAAAGACATATTGGAGCTATTAAAGACAGGCCGAAGCTAACCAACATAAGTCAGACCTAGCAAAACAAGTCGGACCTAGCCAAAGCAAGTCGAACGTCAGACCTTGCCGGATCTATCCGAAACTAGTCAGACCTATCGTCGGACCTTGCAAAAGTTCAGAGCTACAGTCGGACCTTGCTGAAAAGGTGTTTTAGCAGTATTTTAGAACTTATATTATCAAAGCCAATGTATTCAGTACAAGCCAATGTGTTCAGCACACATAGGTCTCACAATCTTCCCCTTGATGAATGCATTAGCAACACCACTTAAGATCCGAACATTGGCTTATTCACATTAAAAAATTTCAAAACAATTTCTCCCCTTTTGGAAACACCACATAAACAACTTTTTCTTTTGAGAAAAATCGTGCTAAAAACAATTGCGAATATGTGCAATGTGTAATCAATTTCTCCCTCCTGCATACTTTTCTTAAAAATTCACATATTTTCTCTCCCCCTTTGACAATGTATTCAGCAAGGTTCAAAAGAGAAATTTTAATTGTTATGAGCATATTATAACATATACATATAAAACAAAGCTCATCCAAGTCATACTATCAAGTAACTTACACTATCACATCAATGAAATACATAAAGTAGTGTAAGCCATGCTAGAGATCAAGTGTAATTTTTCAATTTAAGAAAGTCATGATCTCACAAACTTAACTACTTCAAAACCTGAAAGCATGACACTTGTTGCTGCATTTCATTAATTTTCAAAGAAAAAATTTAGATCATATGATATTTGCAAGAGATTATATGCGCATCTGCCTTATTCTAACCAACCAATCCAAGCCTATGTCATTTGACAATTAGAAGCTTAAGGACATGGTTTTAGTCATACACAACTTCTTCCAAGTTAATATCTAAATGCAGTGATAAGCCAACTCAAATGAAGAAGTGTGATGCATGCATATTCTCTTGATGTTTTCTCAATTTTACATTAGATCATAAAAGCTCAACATGTGAGTTGATTGATTAATTTTTCATGATTAAAAGCACTTATGAGCATGCAACAAGTTCAAAACAGAAAGAAAGTTCGATCATGACCAGATTTAGTGTAAGCGATTATTCTAATTACTAGTCATGGCAAAAACTACAAAATGTATAACATGAGTAATGTAGTAAGAACTTTCAACATGTAATGGGAATCACAAAGTCATATATGTATGAAATACTATGCTCATATTATTTTAATTTCAGATTCACACATAGACTTCTCAAGTTTGAAAAACTCCCCCTCAACGTAAGCCATGAGGATGCATAACACCTATTTCAATATGAATGTAATAAAAACGAGTGAAATCCAAAGGTTTTGTAAAAATGTCAGCAAATTGTTGTTCGGTATCTACATGGTGAAGCACAATGTTTCATATTTCAACATTATCACGGAGAAAGTGATACCTAATGTAAATGTGCTTAGTTATAAAATGTTGCACGGGGTTTTTAGCAATGCAAATGGCACTAGTGTTATCACAAAACAGTGGAACACTATCTAGATCAACCCCATAGTCCTTAAGTGTTTGATCAATCCAAAGAATTTGTGAGCAAGAACTAGCAGCAGCTACATATTCAGATTCAGTTGTGGATTGTCATCCTGAGTTTTGTTTTCTAGAGGACAAAGCAACTATTGAATTACCAAGAAAATTACAAGCACATGAAGTACTTTTCCTATCAATCCTACAACCTCCAAAATCAGCATCTGAAAAAGCTTTCAAAGTAACAGTTGAGGAAGAAGGAAGAAAAATCCCAAATTCTTGAGATCCATGTAAGTACCTGAGAATCCTTTTTATGGCTTGACGATGTGAAACACGTGGGGAGGCTTTAAACCGTGCACAAAGACATACGCTGAATTGTATGTCCAGTCTTGATGCCGTGAGGTACAATAGTGATCCGATCATGCTTCTATATTCTTTTTTATAAACGAGTTCACCATCTTCACCATGTTCAAGTGTTGATGTTGTTCCCATTGTTGTCCAAAGAGGCTTGCTTTTGTCCATGTTGAAGCGCTTGAGAAGGTCCCCTGTATACTTTGTTTGATGCACAAAGGTACCTTCCTCGGTTTGCTTGATTTGCAGCCCCAAAAAGTGTGTGAGTTCTCCCATCATACTCATCTCAAATTCTGAACTCATCATGGCTGAAAACTTAGACACAAGATCATGAGAAGCAAAACAAAAGATAATATCATCCACATACACTTGAACGAATAATGAGTCATTGCCATGCTTAATCAGAAAAAGAGTTTCACCAACCTTGCCCATGGTACACCCCTTTTCATGTAAGAATGTTTTTAACATATCATACAATGCTCTAGGGGCTTGTTTGAGACCGGGTACAAGGCTTTGGATAGTTTGTAAACATGATTAGGAAAGTCTGGATTGTCAAAACCCGATGGTTGTTTGACATAAACCTCATCATCTAAGTAGCCATTAAGAAAAGAACTTTTAACATCCATTTGATATAGCTTAAAACCTTTAGATTCAGCAAAAGCTAACAAAATTCTTATGGCCTCTAATCTAGCAACAGGAGCAAAGGTTTCATCAAAATCTATACCTTTAACTTGAGTGAAACCTTGAGCAACCAACCTAGCCTTATTCCTAACCCCAACCCCATCCTCACTTTGTTTAATTTTAAACACCCATTTAGTTCCGATTAAAGTGTGACCTTGAGATGGAGGTACAAGTTTCCAATCATTATTTCTTTCAAAATTTTATAACTCTTCTTGCATGGAAATAATCCAAGATTCATTAGTGGGTGCGTGTGATATATCTTTAAGTTCAAAAGAAGAAACAAAAGCAGAATGAGCGTGAGAATTGGGGTCGAAAAACCTAGATCTTCTAACTCGTTCATGCAAGCTTCCAATTATCTATTGCGGGGGATGATTCTTGAAAATACATAGGGGAACAGATGTCTCACAAGCTTCTTCTTTATTAGATTCATCGCAGATTGATGAGCTTGTGTCTTGTGGACGATCAGGACCAGCAGAGGTGGTAGTCGGAGCTTGTTCAAAGTTCAGAGCTGGACACGTGTCAGCTTTGGAACTATCAGGATATATCACCAACTCTTTTTTTTCTTCGAAAATACCCCCCCCCCCTGAGGATATGGATCTGGTCCTGCAATATCGGAGCTAGTACATGGGATAGCTTCATCAAAAGACACTTCACAAGTCTCCACAATTTTGTTAGTTTCAAGTAAAAACACACGGTATCCTCTAGTGTGAGATGGGTAACCAAGAAACATGCCATCTTCGGATCTGGCTTCAAATTTATCAAGATTTCCATGTTTCTTAACAAAGAATTTGCAACCAAAAACCCTAAAGTGTGAAACACGTGGCCTATGTCTAAACCAAAGTTCATAAGGTGTTTTACCAAGCTGTGCGCAAGAAAATACAGTTTGAAACATAACAAGGTGTTGCAATTGCATTAGCCCAAAATTTTCTAGGAGTTTGATATTCATCAAGCATAGTCCTAGCTATCTCAACTAAGGTTCTGTTTTTCCTTTCTACAACACCGTTTTGTTGAGGAACATAAGGTGAAGAAAATTGATGTTCTATTGCATGTTCAGTACAAAAGTGATTAAATGATTGATTTTTAAATTCAGTTCCATTATCACTTATGATTGCTTTTAACGATCCCGGGTGATCAACTAATAGTCTAAGAAATAAAGTCCTAAAATGGGTAAAAGCTTCATCCTTAGATGCCATAAAATAGACCCAAGAGTATCTGGAATAGTCATCAACCATTACAAGCACCTACAATTTACCTCAAAAGTATTGTATACGTGACAGACCAACGGTGTCAAGGTGCAAAAGTTGACAAGGTTCAGTTGACATAGTCATCCTAAGAGGGGCATGTAAACCTACAACCATCTTACCATGTATACACGAAGAGCATACAATATCTTTGTCCCCTTTTAGTTTAGGTAACCCACGTATATGATCAAGAGCACTAACACGAGTGAGGTGATCAAAGCCTACGTGACCAAGTCTATGATGCCAGAAGAATAAATCTTTTGAATCATTGGCAACTAGAAACCTAACCTCAGAAGTTCACATATCAAAATCAGAACTAAAAACTCTTTCAAAATAAGACATGTTAAACAAAAGCTCACTACTCGAATTTACAACTTTACAACAATTTTTATAGAAAATTATTTCTAAATTCTCATCAAGCAGTTGAGAAACATAAATCAAGTTGTATTTCAAGTTTTTGACAAGTGCCACATCCTTTAAAGTGTTGTGATTATTTACCATAATTGATCCTTTAGCAATAATAGGAGTTGAAGAATTATCGGCAAAAGTAACATTCTCTACACGTGACACAAAAGAGAGGGAGGAGAACCATTCTTTGTTACCGGTCATGTGTTGTGAGCAACCTGAATTCACAATCCAAATGTTCTCCTTCCTGAAGCGTGTAACCTACATAGAAGCACAATACGTTGATGACTCAATACTGGGGTTAATCAATAAGCATTTGGGAATCCGGTACTGAGCCATGCGACGTCCAGTAGTAACAATACGCGAAAGCTTAGACAAAACAACAGGTTTATGAGTCAAGAATTTAGATTTTCTGTTTTTTAACCACTGATTCAAAAGTTGTTACTCGTTTAGCACGTAAACGAGGAGCTCTGAAGGTAAACACAAAAGTTCCAGTAGAAAAGTGAAGTTTCGGAGGAATCAACAGAAGGTCCGGGAGCTCTCGGAGCTATCAGAACTACCGGAGCCACCTTTGCAAATTTCTGACTAATTAAAGCAGGTTGCTTGTTTCTAATTTTCTTTTGAGCAAGCATGGAAGATTTATCATGAAAGTTATGAGATCTAGCAGACATTTTATCCTTTTTAATTTGTTTAGATAGTCTATAACAAAAATCTACGACATGACTATCTTTACCACAGTAAGTACAATGGAATTTAATTTTGTAATCATGTTTAGATGAGCTTCCAACATTAGAAATGGAATAAGAAAGCACTCCTGCAGATTTAAAAAACACATTCTTTTGTTTAAGGACAGTTTTGGTTAAACCTCTTCCAAATGTTTTTACAACTTGTGGTGAATGTGTTTTAAAATAAGTATGGGAATCTAAACCTAAACCAATTTTATCATTGCATGGTTTAGAAGAATTCAATAGCAAGTCAAGATTCCTATTCCCATTACTAAATCGCTCTAGTGTCCTATTCATGTCATCAAGCTTTTTAGACAAGTCTAGATAGTTTTCATATGAAGCTTTACCCTTAAGTTTGCAGTTAGAACAATTTTTAACTTCATGTATTCGTAGAGCATTGTTCAGAATGGAAATTTCATTCATTGCATCTTTTAGTTTCTTATAAATATTATCACATGCAGAACAATGCAAATCATCTTTAGAACAAGAAGCATTTTTTAAGTGTTTAACATTAAAGTCAGACAACTTTTCGTTCTTTTCAATTTCTTCGTCAAGTCTATCTAGGGTGGAGGAGTGTGCACTTCTTAATGTGGGCAATTGTTTATAGATTAAGTCACATGAGGGACATGAATAATCACTAGGAATCAAGGTTTTCAAACGGTTGATTTCAGATTCTAGTGATTCAATTTTAGCAGCATTATCTCTAAGTTTTTTGTCCTTTTTATTGACTAAAATAGTTGCACGAGAAATTGCATCACATATTTCATTACATGTAGAACATACCTCATCGTCGTTACTGTTGTGTTCTGCATCCTTGGGACTTGATCTTGATTCTGGTTTACCCGTCATAAAGCATAAGTTGGCCAGATCGTCATCATCTTCATCGCTTCCAAAGTCTACATCACTTGACTAAGTTCTTGAAATGCGGTGATGAAGCCGTTTATCATCTAGTGTCCTATGGAACCCTTCTTTTTCTTGTTGGAGTTTCTAGAGATGGTCTTGACCTTGTTCTGCTTCTCATCATATGTAGTAAGACCCGAAAGATTAGGGCATTTTGTACGGAAGTGTCCTGTCTTACCATATTCAGAGTAGCACTGTGGTCTGGAGCTTCCTCTCCTTCTAGTTCTAACATTTTGCAATGCTTTTGGGAATCTAGTAGAGATGAGTGCTATTTCTTCTTCAGGAAATTCCTCAATCTACTCCAGGGTTAGTGAGGACAATAATGCAAGAGTATTGCAAGATGATGATTGGCCGGAGCTAGGCATATCACGTTGTGAGACAAATGCAATAGACTTATTTTGATTCTTAGGTGATAAGATGTCAGTTTCATGAGTTTTTAGTTTAGGGTAAAGCACATCTAATGTATGAGAACTTATGACAATTGATTCACGAATAGATGTAACTTTCATCTCCCAGATTGACATCTCTAATGCACTAAGAAGTTACCTAGCATTCTCATCATCAGAAAAGTTAACATTGACACTATGCAGTTTGCTGAGAATCTTATTAAAACGAGTAAAAAGGTCAGCGATAGACTCATCGGGTTGCATCTTGAAACGCATGTATTTCTTTTTGAACATATCTTGTCTCACCTCCTTGATCGTGTTGGATCCTTCGTGATAGTCACAGAGCGCTCTCCACACATCGTATGCCGATCGGAGATGTGCAACACGATTGAAGTCGTTCTGAGTGAGTCCTTGGATGATCAAGTTTCAGGCTTTGTTGTTGTTGTCGACGTCCCATAGGTTTGTAGCCGTAACTTGATCGTTTGGTGGCACTTCGTAAGGTTTGTATACCTTTTCCCATATGCCAAAGCCTTGCGCCTGGATAAAAGCTTCCATGTGTTCTTTTCAAACCTCAAAATCAATGCCAACAAACACACAAGGTTTTGCGGAGTACTTCTCCATGAAGGTTAGTCAAAAACATGTGCAAATTACCAAGATTAGAGCAACCTGGCTCTGATACTAATTGTAGGATCAAAGGGCACGTGAAAAGCTACCAGAGGGGGGGGGGGTGAATGGTAGATTAAAACTTCTTCAGCGGAAGCAATGAAAACACCTCGGCAGAAAATCAAACAATTGATAAACCGTGTGTGCACATGATCTTAAACGTGTTCAATGGTGACAAAAACTATAGATATCAGAGAAAATCAAGTCACGATCACAATACAATAAGAATCACTCAAATCCGTCAAGAAAAACTCAAGTTACGATCAAAAGATTAAACTAATATCAATATGTTCTACCGAGTAAAAACAGTTCCGTTTTTCGTCAAATAAACTCATGTAGATTAGAAACCACAAATCCAATGACGGTGAAATTTTAACATATGATAGAAAATCAAGTTGTGAAGACAACCCAAAAAGAATCAAGTCAATCGGGTCTGTAAAACTCGAGTTATGATAAAACCACCGAACCAAGATAGTGCTGTGAAAAAACTCGACGAGAGAGACTTGACAGAAACAAGTCGGACGAACAAGGCATAAAAGTTCCTTTCAACTATGAATTTTATTCAATATAACACAAGAGGAACAGCACCAAAGTCATCTTTACGAGCTCTGGCCTCCCTTGCTTATATAACCGGCCCGAAGGTCAACTCAACTCAAACGAGGACTCTAATCCTACTCAAATCACAAATCGAAACTTTCCATAACTACTCAAGATTTTCCTATTCGTAGATAGAAAAAATCTCGAGACTTCCTAACAAACCAGGAACATATCTCACATTCCTAAACCAACTCATCTTCGTGCCCCACACAAAAACTACCATAACCAGCTCGATACTTTCCATACCGAGTCATAACCGACTCCGCCGCAGCCAAAGTCATCAACCGATACGATCCGATCCTTCCAACCAGATCTTTCCTTCCTTAGCCCATCTTCAAAACCATGTTGCCACGTCATGCACCGCATGCATACGTGCGAACACCTTCCTTTGACGTCCAGTAACCTTCATATGCACTGCCCTTGGTTCAATCATCCTCTGCGACCTCCTGACCCGCTCAACCACAATTCCTCCTGAATTTGGTTGTTGGAACCTCATCTCCTCCCCGAGACTAGTCCAAAGGATCCTGTCACCAGCCATGACTTCAACTCAAGCAACACCTACACATGAACAAACAACCAATTCGTACGAGCCCAAGTCTGCGGCTTGACTCAAGTTAGTTTCAAACACAACACCTTACGTGAGCACCTCACATCAGAATTTTGCAAAACCACAATCAAACAATATCAGCCATATTAACCAAAACGCACAAAAAACTTAGCAGATGAATACTAAGCAATCTCTCCAACAATGTAAAGCAAGTTCGAAACATTTCACAGTAAAAGCAGAAACATTGCGATCAAGCTCCGAATCTTGCCAAAGCTAATCATAGCTTGAGCTGGAGCTTACCAAAGCTAGTACAACCTAGCGCCGGAGCTAACCAAGGCTAGTCGGACGTAGCACCGGAGCTAAGCAAGGCTAGTCGGACCTAGCGCTGGAACTTACCAAAACTAGTCCGAACTAGTCATCCCAAAAGGCGGAGCTAGAAGAACATGTCGGAGCTATCAAAGACATACCAGAGCTATCAAAGACAGGTCAGAGCTAACCAACATAAGTCAGACCTAGCAAAACAAGTCGGACCATGCTGGATCTATCCGAAACAAGTCAGACCTATCGTCGGACCTTGCAAAAGTTAGGAGCTAGAGTCGGACCTTGATAAAAAGGTGTTTTAGCAATATTTTAGAACTTATATTATCAAAGCCAATGTATTTAGTACAAGCCAATTTATTCAGCACACATAGGTCTCACATCATTTGACAATCAGAAGCTTAAGGATATGGTTTTAGTCATACACAAGTTCTTACAAGTTCATATCTAAGTGCAATGATAAGCCTTCTCAAAAGAAGAAGTGGATGCATGCATATTCTCTTGATCTTTTCTCAATTTATATTTGTTAATAAAACTCAACATGTGAGTTGATTACTTGATTAATTCATTATGATTATAAGCACTTGTGATCATGCAACAAGTTCAAAATAGCAAGAAAGTTTGATTATGACCAGATTTAGTGTAAGTAATTATTCCAATTACTAGTCATGGCAGAAACTTCAAAATGTATAACATGAGTAATGTAGTAAGAACTTTTAGCACGTAAAAAGAATCACAAAGTCATATATGTATGAAATACTATGCTCATATTATTTTAAGTTCAGATTCACACATAGACTTCCCATGTTTCAAAACTCCCCCTCAATTTAAGCCATAAGGATGCAAAATCCTTATTTCACTACGAATGTAAGAAAAACGAGTGAAATCCAAAGGTTTTGCAAAGATGTCAGCCAATTGTTGTTCGGTATCTACATGACAAAGCACAATTTTTCCTTTTTCAACATTATCACGGAGAAAGTGATACATGATATCAATGTGCTTAGTTCTAGAATGTTGCACCGGGTTTTTAGCAATGCAAATGGCACTAGTGTTATCACAAAACAGTGGAACACTATCTAGATCAACCCCATAGTCCTTAAGTGTTTGAACAATCCAAAGAATTCGTGAGAAAGCACTAGCTATAGCTACATATTCAGATTCGGCTATGGATTGTGCAACTGAGTTTTGTTTTCTAGAGGACCAAGCAAAAAGTGAATTACCAAGAAAATGACAAGAACTGGAAGTACTTTTCTTATCAATCCTACAACCCCCAAAGTCAGCATCCAAAAAATCTTTCAAAGTAACGGTTGAGGAAGAAGGAAGAAAAATGCCAAATTCTTGAGTTCAATGTAAGTACCTGAGAATTCTTTTAATGTCTTGACAATGTGATGCACGTTGGGAAGCTCGAAACTGTGCACAAAGACATATGCTGAATTGTATGTCCGATCTTGATGTTGTGAGGTACAAAAGTAATCCGATCATGCTTCTGTATTTTTTTTATCCATGGGTTCACCATCTTCATCAAGTTCAAGTTTCGTTGCTGTTTCCATTGGTGTCTGAAGAGGCTTGATTTTGTCCATGTTGAAGCGCTTAAGAAGATCTCTTGTATACTTCGTTTGATGAACAAGGGTTCCCTCCTTAGTTTGCATATTTGCAGCTCCAAAGAGTATGTGAGTTCTCCCATCATACTCATCTCAAATTTTGAACTCATCATAGCTGAAAACTTGGACACATGGTCATGAGAAGCACAACCAAAGATAATATCATCAACATACACTTAAACGAATAATGAGTCATTGCCATGCTTAAGCACAAAAAGAGTTTTATCAACCTTTCCATGGTAAACCCCTTTCCAAGTATGAATGTTTTTAACCTATCATGCCGTGCTCTAGGAGCTTGTTTTAGAACATACAGGGCTTTATTCAGTTCGAAAACATGATTAGGGATGTTCGGATTTTCAAAACCTAGTGGTTGCATAACATAAACCTCCTCATATATGTAGCCATTAAGAAAAGAACTTTTTACATCCATTTGATATAACTTGAATCCTTTAGATGCAGCAAAAAATAACAAAATTATTATGGCTTCTAATCTAGCAACAAGAGCAAAAGTTCCATCAAAATCTAGACCTTCAATTTGTGTGAAACCTTGAGCAACCAACCTAGCTTTATGCCTAATCACAACCCCATCCTCACTTCGTTTATTTTTAAACACCCATTTAGTTCCAATAAAGTGTGATCTTGAGGTGGATGTACAAGTTTCCAGACATTATTTGTTTCAAAATATTATAACTCTTCTTGCAAGGCAATAATCCAAGATTCATTAGTGAGTGCATGTGATATATCTTTGGGTTCAAAAGAAGCAACAAAAGCAGAATGAGCATGAGAATTGGGGTCGAAAAACTTGGATCTTGTAACTCGTTCATGCAAGCTTCCAATTATTTTTTGTGGAGTATGACTTTTGAGAATCCAGAGGGGAGTAGAAACTTCACAAGCTTCTTCTTCTTCATGTTCATCACAAACCGATGAGCTTGTGACTTGAGGACGATCTGGATCAGCAATGATAGTTGTCGGTGCTGGCTGAGGATCAACATTCGGAGCTGAACCAAAGTCATTAGCTGCTGAATTTTTGGGCAGCAGCTCCACTTCTTCCTCATCTTCAAAGAAAATGCCCTCCCTCTGCGGATATGGATCCGGACCTGCAATGTTTGAGCTAGTACTTGTGCTAGATTCATAAATAGACACCTCACAAGTCTCCACAATTTTGTTAGTGTCAGGTAAAAGCACACGGTGGCCTCTAGTATGAGATGGATAACAAAGAAACATGCCTTCAATGGATCTAGGTTCAAATTTATCAAGGTTACCGTATTTCTTAACAAAGCATTTGCAACCAAAGACCCGAAAGTGTGTAACACTAGGACTACGTCCAAATCGAAGCTCATATGGTATTTTACCTAGCTTAGCACGAAAGAAAACACAATTTGAGACATAACAAGCGGTTGCAATTCCCTCAGCCTAAAATTTCCGAGGTGTTTGATATTCATCAAGCATAGTCCTAGCCATCTCAACTAAGGTTCTGTTCTTTCTTTCTACAACACCATTTTGTTGAGGTACATATGGTGAAGAAAATTGATGGTCTATTCCATTTTCAGCGCAAAAGTGATCAAATGATTGATTTTTAAATTCAGTTCCGTTATCACTTCTAATTGCTTTTAAAGATCGTGGGTGATCAATTGATAATTAAGAAATAAAGTTCCAAAGTGACTAAAAGCTTCATTATTAGATGCCATAAAGTAAACCCAATAGTATATAGAACAATCACAAGAACATACCATTTACCTTCGAAGGATTGAACACGTGAAGGTCCTACGGTGTCAAGGTGCAAAAGTTGACCCGGTTCAGTTGTTATGATCATTATGAGAGGAGTATGTGAACCTGCAACAACCTTAGCATGTCTACAAGTAGGGCACACAATTTCTTTGTCCCCTTTAAGCTTATGCAGCCCACATATGCGATCAAGAGCACTAACAAGTGTTAGATGATCAAAGCCTACGTGACCAAGTCTACGATGCCAAAAATATAAGTCTTTGGAATCATTAGCAACTAGACACCAATGCTTAGAAGAAGACATATCAAAATCAGCTTTAAAAACTCTTCCAAACCGAGACATGTTAGAAATACGCTCACTATTTGAATCTACAACATTGCAGCAATTTTTATTGAAAATAATTTCCAAATTTTCATCTAGCAATTGTGAAACAGAAAGCAAGTTGTATTTCAAATTTTTGACAAGTGTCACATCTTTCAAAGTGTAGTGATCATTTACCATAACCAAACCCATAGCAATTATAGGAGTTGAAGAATTATCGGCAAAAGTAACATTCTCTACACGTGTCACAAGAGAGAGGGAGAAGAACCATTCTTTGTTACCGGTCATGTGGTGTGAGCAACCTGAATCCCCAATCCAAATGTTCTCCTTCTTCGAGCGTGTAACCTACATAGAAGAACAATTCATCGATGACTCAATACTGGGGTTAGTCAAAAGGCATTTAGGAATCCAGTATTGACTCACACGACGTGCAGCAGGAAAAACACGCGAAAGCTAAGATAAAACAGCAGGTTTATGAGTTAAAGTTTGAGATTTATTTGTTCTTAACTACTGACCTATGAGGTGTTACTTGTGTAGCACAAAAATCAGTAGCTCCGAAAGCAGAAACAGAAGGTTCGGAGATAAAAACTGAAGCTCCGAAGGTAAACTTTGGATGTTTTTGACTCATAACAACAGGTTGCATGTTCCTGACGTTCGGTCTAGTATGTGCAGCAAATTTTGCATGAGAGTTATAAGATCTAGCTTGCATTCTTTGCTTTTAATGTTGTTTAGCTAGTCTATAACAAAAAACTATGTCATGACCATCTCTACAACAATAGGTACAATGAAATTTAATTTTGTGTTCATGTCTAGATGAGCATGCAACATGTTTATTAGATCCCGAATGTGACAACACTCCTGCAGATTTAAAAACCACTTGTTTTTGTTTAGGAACTATTTTAATCAAACCACTTCTTATGACTTTATAATTTTGGGTGGATGTGCTTTAGCATGAGCATGGGAATCAAAACCTAAACCAGTTTTATCATTGCAAGATCTGAATGAATTCAGCAGCAAGTTTAAATTTTTGTTCCCAATACAAAACTGGTCTAGTGTCCTATTCATGTCACCATGTTTCTTAGAAAACTTTAGGCATTTTCCACATGAAGTTTTTCCTTTTAGTTTCCAAATGGAACAATATTTAACTTCATGAGCACGTAAATTGTTCAAAACATAAATCTCCTTCATAGCACCTTGCAACTTCTTATGAAGATCATCACAACTAGAACAATGCAAATCAATTGTACAACAAGAAGCACCTTTTAAGTTTCCAATATTAAGTGCAGCAAGCTTTTGTTCTTTTCAATTTCAAGTTCAAGTTTATCAAGTGTAGAGGTATGTGCACTTCTTAGGGAGGACAATTGTTCATATATTAAGTCACATGAGGAACAAGAATCATCACAAGAAATCAAAGATTTCAAACGATTAATTTCAGATTTTGGTGACTCAATTTTAACAGCATTGTCCCTAAGCTTGTTGTCCTTTTTCTTAACAATAACAGTGGCACTAGAAATAGCATCACACATTTCTTTGCATGTAGGACATACCTCTTCATTGTCGCTGTTGTGTTCTGCCTCCTTAATACTAGATCTTTACTTGCCTGCCATGAAACACAAATTTGTCAAATCATCTTCATCTTCGTCACTTCGTATGTCCACGTCGCTTGAGTCAAGTTCTTGGTGTGCGGACATAAAACTGTTCACCAGTTGGTGACATGTAAAGCATTTCTTCTTCTTCTTATCATTTGTTGAGGAGTGCTTCATCCTTGATTGTTTTCCTTCCCGGGAAGTAGGACCTGAAAGGTTAGGACAATCTGTACGAAAGTGTCTTGTCTTACCACATTCGAAGCATCGTTTAGGTCTAGAGCTTCCTCTCCTTCTAGTTCTCACATTTTGCAATGCTTTTGAGAACCTAGTAGAGAGAAGTGCTAGCTCCTCCTCTGGAAACTCCTCAATCTGTTCAAGGGTTAGATAGGACAACAAAGCAAGTGTACAACAAGATGAAAACTGATCGGAGCTAGGCATGTCACGTTGAGAAACAAAAGCAATAGACTTGTTGGGGTTCTTACATGATATTATGTCAATGTCATGAGTTTTTAACTTGAAATATAGCACATTTGAAGTAAGTGTACTCATGATAGAAGATTCATGAATGGATGTAACTTCCATCTCCCAAATTGACATGTCCAATGCACTTAACAATTGCCTAGCATTTTCAGCATCTGAAAAATTAACATTGACACCACGCAAGTTGCTGAGAATTTTATTAAAGAGAGCAAAAAGGTCATCTATAGACTCATCGGGTTGCATCTCGAAGCGCGTGTATTCTTTCTTGAACATATCCTGTTGTACCTCCTTGATCGTGTTGGATCCTTCGTGGTAGTCACAAAGTGCTCTCTACACATCGTACGCCGATTGGAGGTGTGCAACATGGTCGATGTCGCTCTGAGTTAGTCCTTGGATTATCAAGTTGCGGGCTTTGTTGTTGTTGTAGACATCTCTTAAGTTTGTAGCCGTGACATGATCGTTCGGCATCACGTCATAAGGCTTGTACACTTTTTCCATATCGCGAAGCCTTGCGCCTGGGTAAAAGCTTCCATGCGTGCCTTCCAAACCTGAAAATCAATACCAACAAACACACAAGGATTTGTCGAGTATTTCTCCATGAGGATTAGTAAAAAGCATGTGTGAATAACAAAGATTAGAGAACCGTGCCTCTGATACCAATTGTAGGATCGAAGAGCACGTGTAAAGATACCATAGGGGGGTGAATGGTAGATTAAAACTTCTCAACGGAAGCAACAAAACATCCCTCGACAAAAAACCGATCTGTTAAAGAAACAGTGTGTGCAACTAATCTAAACGTCTTCAACTGTGATAAAACTAGTATAGATTGTAGAGAATCAATTCATGAAGATGACACAATAAGAATCACAAAAATCCGTCGAGAGAAACTCATGTTACAATCGATAGATCGAACAAAGGTCAATCGGTCTTACCCGAGAAAAACAGTTCTGGAACACTGCAAAGAAACTCGTGTAGATCAGATACCACAAATCCAATGACCATAAATTTTTCACAGATTATAGAAAATCAAGTTGTGAAGACAACCCACAAAAAATCACATCAATCGGATCTGTAAAACTCGAGTTATGATAAAACCACCAAAGCAAGGTAGTGCTATGCAGAAACTCGATGAGAAAGACTTGAACAAAACAAGTCGGACGAACAAGGCACAAAAGTTCCTTCAACTACGAATTTTATTGATCAAAACACAAGAGGAACAGCCCCAAAGTCATCTGCCACGAGCTTTGGCCTCCCTTGCTTATATAGCCAGCCCTTAGGCCAACCTAACCTTAACCAGGACTCAAATCCTACTCACATTCAATTGTAACTTTCCATAACTGCTCAAGACTCTTCCGTACGCAGATAGGAGGAATCTTAAGACTTTCAAACACCTTAGAAAAGTATCCCACATTCGTAAAACATCTCAAATTCGTGACCCACATGAAATCCTATCATAAACAACTCAAAACTTTCCATATTTGAGTCAAACACGACTCAGCCGCAGCCTGAGTCCATAAACTAGTCGGTTAGACCTTTTCGACCAATTCATTACATCCACATCTCTTCATCACGCCTCAGAACCATGTAGCCACATCAATGCACTCCTTGCACACGTGCAAACATCTTCCAACAACGTCCACGATACCTTCATATGCAATGTTCTTGATCCAAACATGCCTCATGACCTCCCGATCAACTCAACCACAATTCGTCCCGAACTTGGTTGTTAAACCTCATCTTCTCCCTAAAACTAGTTCAATGGATCTCGTCACCAGCCATGTCTTGAACTCAAGCAACACCTGCCATGATTAAAAAATCGATACTTCCAAGCACATGTCCTCGACTTAACTCTCGTTAGTTCCAAAACCACAATGCCTTACGTGAGCACCTCACATAAGTATGTTGCAAACCATAGCAAAATGATATCAGCCATAACCACCAAAACACACAAAAAACTTAGTAAAATATTACTAAGCAAACTTTCCATCAATGTAAAGCAAGTACGAATCATTGCAAGTTAAAAGCAGAACCACTACGATCAAGCTCCGAAACTTGCCAAAGCTAACCGGACCTTGAACCGGATCTTATCAAAACTAACAGGATGTAGAGCCGAAACATACCAAAGCTAGCAAGACCTAGCGCCGGAGCTAACCAAAGCTAGTCGGACCTAGCGCCGGAGCTAATCAAAGCTAGTCGGACCTAGCACCAGACCTTGCAAGAGCTCTGACCTAAAGTCGGACCTTGTTAAAAAGGTGTTTTGGTAGTATTCAAAACTTTTATCATCAAAGCCAATGTATTCAGCACACAAAGGACTCACAATACTAGAACTCAAGTCAGTCTTTGTGGTGACTTGAAGAGGTAAAGGGTTGGTTGAGTCTCGGCTCCGTGTGAGCTCCTCAACGAGGACGTAGATCTCTTTCGTGGGATCGAACCTCGGGTAAACTCTTTTGTCTTGTGTGTTCTATATCTTTACTTTTCTCAATCATCACAATCCATGGTTAAACTTGATCATACTTGTAACCATCTAATATTTAGTGTTTCTTGAGGAACTTAATTGCTATATTCACCTGTTAATCATGGTAAAGTTGACTTACCTTTCCGCTAATGTAATGTTCGAAGAAAAACACAAAAACAATTATTCTTTTCGTAGGTGTAACAAGCATCGGACCAGTTCGCATCCTGTGCCAGACCAATCCGATCTTCCTGTATTTGACAATTCTGTTAAGTGTTGCAGGAAAAGTTCCAAATGCCTATTCATCCCCCCTCTAGACCACATTCATTTGGTATTAGAGCAGGGCTATCCATTTACGAGACTCACCACTCGGAGAGACACATGGCCACCAACAAGATCAAGGAGATCCCGAAAGTGCTCGTCATCAGAGACGAACAAGGCTTCAAGGTGTTCGATGTACTTAAGGACTATGAGGACGATGATGATGAAGTGCGCCAGCTGAAGGCACTCTTTAGAAAGAAGATTCTGAGCACGAAGGGCAAGAAGGAACATGAAAAGCCAAAAGAGGTAGTCATCAAGACTACTCCCGATATCCTTTTAATTATGAGAAGCTCAAGAACAACAATCACTATCTCCCTATTCCATTGGGAAAACCTCCCCACGTTGATGGAATAGACTATACCATGTGGAAGTACAACATGAATATGCATCTTATTTCACTAAACCCAAGTCTTTGGCACATAGTCTGTACAGGTCTAGATATCCCCGACAACGACGAAGAACTTACCTCAGAGCAAGAACAAGAAATTCATTGCAATGCACAAGTCGCTGCGGTGATTACTTCATCTTTGAGTCGAGAAGAGTTAACCAAGGTAGATGGACTCGAAGTTTCCAAGGACATATGGGACACACTCAAAACTGCTCATGAAGGGAATCACTCTGTCCATGAAACAAAGTTTGAAATGCTTGAGGGTGAATTGAGGAGATTTGCCACAAAGGATTGTGAGACTCTTCATGAGATGTACAACCGCATGAAGACACTCATTATCAAGATATGTTCCTATGCAAGCAACAAGTGGACTGAACAAGAGGTTATGAGGAGAATTATAAGAGCGTTCATGCCTTGCAACATCACCTTATGTTCAATGATAAGGGAATGTCCGAGGTTCCATAAAATGACCCCCGATGAAGCTCTTGGAAAGATTATCAATCACAAGATGATCGAGAAGGAAGCTCAATATATGAAAAACCTTGCAGAGCTTAATTCATCCAAGAAGAAGGAAGTTTCCCTCAAGGCAACTTGCAAGCCCAAAGGGATGGAGTCTGGTGAGACACATGAAGAAGAAGATACTGATGATGTAAGCACATATATGGATGATGAAGAGATGGTGCTTTTCATCAAAAGATTCAGGCGCGTGTTGAGAAGAAGAAAAGGCAATAACTCATGATAGAATGTTTAGTCCCGATCTTCCGTACGGTAATGGATAAGTCGATTGATGGAGATCTCGACGTTGATGATCCAAGGCTCTCCAGTAGGACATGAAAAACCCCTGCAATCACTACACCACCACTCCATTGGTTATCAACTGTGCTGCACACGATTGACCTCGACAAGAAGGCTAATCCCTACAAGTGCACCCGAGAACACAAGAAAGAACAAGGTAGAAGCAATATGAATTGCTATGTTGGGGTCTCACAAATTGATGAAACTGTGTATAACCGATTAATCTAAGCAAAACCCAATTGTTTATGGCGGCCACTGTTGATGGTCCTTAAGTACCACATTTTGACCGTCAATTCACCTCATAATGTGCATAAAAAACACAAAACATAGTGGTAGGGTTATACACTAAACCAATTCCACAAGTGTTGGTGTTTATTTGTATGCAGGTGAATTATTACCCAAAATACCAAAACATGCAGGGATGAATCAATGAAAATGGATTTCAATAAATCAGGCGATGACACGTGGCAACACATGGATCAAATGGCCCACAAACAGAAGAATACAAGGAGATCCAATGGTGTTGCACCCATATATATCAAGGGGTCCCACCTGGAAGCCACCTGGAGGAAGAACTCCCCGAGGGGAGCCTTGACCAGGTCGGCCGAACCAGGGGTTCGACCGACCTCTTCCAGGCGCCAAACTCGGTGAAATGACACGTAGTGGCTCCTCCCGACTCCCTGGAGTCAATGATGACTGATTCGCGCGTTAATTGTGGCGGGAACCGACCCTTCTCCACCTATAAATAGACCCCCTCACCTCACTTCTCACACACACCAAAAGTTGAGAATAGTGCTACATCCCAAAGGTTTAGAGTAGTGCTAGAGGCTACCAAAGTAGAAGGAGAGTGTGGTGAAGAGTCTAGGAGAAGGAGGCTTGGGCTTGTCAAGTCCCTCTTCTACACTTGTACCCCTACAAAAGTTTTACTCAATCAAGTAAGCCTTTGTGAATTCAATACAAGTTTGATCTTTTGTTCTTAGTAGTTTGCACAAGTAGTTACTTGTGGGTTCACTGCTTTAATTCATTAGAGGCCCTAATTGTAGCTTTGTGTTCGAAACAAATAGACTAGTGATTTAGAACGTAAGTGTGGTGCTTAGGTTATAAATCATCAGTGGATATCTCGTAGACCCATGGATTGAAGAGGTAGGCAGTAGGTGGTAACAGCCCTATTTGTCCTTTGTAATCCTCCACGTTCGGCTATGCCATAGGCTCTTGGCGGGAGTCATCCTAGTATTGCTAGGAGTAAGCTCGTGCCTGAAGCAAGCATCTACTGCAAACTACCTTGATTTAGAATCGATACATTGAATTCCTCTCTATTCCTTGCCTACCAAACAACTTTGTGTACTTGGTTGAGCTAGTTTGAAAGATTAGCACACACGTTCTTTGGATTCTATACCATTGGGAATACTCTTTGAGGGGAAGTGCTACATCCGTGCGCTTGCGGATAACTCTGTGGTGTTAAGAAATACCAACAAGCATTTCTGGCGCCGTTGCCGTGGAACGGTTGCTGTTAATATTCGATCCAAGATCACCCTCGTATCATATCCCCCTTATCTATCATCTTACCTTTCTTATTCTTACCTTACCACCACCATATGAATGGAGCAATCCACCATTCTTTCTTATTCTACTCTGAAGGGCAAGTTCTGTGAGCCACCGCCTTATGCGGAACCTATTTGTTCAACCAGCTATGAACTTCTCCCTGGCTTTATAACCATGGTTCGGGAACAATCCTTCTCATGAATGGATTGTGAAAACCCTTACCACCATCTAGGAGAGTTCGAACAACTGTGTTCATGCCTTCTAATCAAAGGTATGACACAGGAAACTCTCAAATGGAAGTTGTTTCCTTTTTCCCTCAAGGAAAAAGCCAAACAATGGTACAACCACTACGTTGGGAAGACAAAAGGTGATTGGAGTGGATTACGAGACAAATTTTGTCTTGTTTTCTTTCCCATTTCCCGAATTGTTTCCTTACGGAAGGAAGTACTATGCTTCCAATAGATGGAGAAGGAATCCATAGGTACAGCTTGGGACAGATTTTCTCTGTTGAAAAATTCTAGCCCATATTTATTAATCCCTGATCCAATGCTTTTGCAATATTTCTTCATGGGATTAAACAAAGATTCTGCCCTATATCTTGACATTATGGCTGGAGGATCTTTCCTCCATAAGACTCTAGAAGAAGGCAAGGATCTTCTGGATAGAATTCTAGAAAATTCTTCCTTCATTATGGGTCTTAATGAGCCTCCCCAAGAGGAAGTCGTGTCAAGAACGGAGGATACACTCTTGGACAAGGATGAACCGATTTCTTGTTTACCCCAAGCTTTGCCAGAGGAATCCTCTCCCGAACCTGAGACTACGAAGGTAGAAGAAATTCAACCTTCGCAGTTTCCATTTTACTTCGAGGAAGAGCTTTTTGAAGATTATGGAAATACCTCGAAGTATTGTTGCTATAGGAAACCTTCATTGCCGCCAACTCCACCTGAACCACCTGACGGGGTGTTTGTCCGTCAAATGGTCAAGGAGTTGACCTCTATCCTAAGCAGAGAGTGGAGAGCTGAAGTCGAGAACTCAACCAAAATTCTTTGGATGACCTCACCTTTGGCTACCATTTTATGTTCTATTAGAGGGACAACAATGAGAATCCTATATGACCCTACAATTTGAGCAAATCTCATTTCTGATTCTTGTGCTCTCGCCGTTCTTGGCGATGTGCCATTGGCACCAACACGCAAATCCTCCTGAGATTCATCTGGAACCATTCTTGAAGGATGTGGGGTTCTGCAACAAGTGTCTGTTAGATACAACGATGTTGAGGCTCTCCTAGATTTTCACGTGTTCGAAATCCAAGATTTCGACATCATGATAGGTATTCCCATAGAGAAATTTCTCATGGAAGTTCCTTTGGAAGGAAGCCTCAATATCAATCTTGGAGGGAAAAATTTCTCCATGCCTATTCTGCGTTCAAAGAACACATCTGCAGAATCTCCAATCCAGAATCTGCAGAATCCCCTGAAATTGAAGGAGAAGAAGATTTCATCCGATAGGAGGATGAATTTCAGGAGGAAATTGAATTTCCAAAAGAAGAGCCCTCCCCAAAACCTCTTGTTGAGCTCAAGATTCTACCTCCAGGCCTACGTTATGTCTTTCTAAATGGCGATTTGAAAGCCCCTATCTTCATAAGTGACAAGCTCTCAGATGATGAAACGCTCAAACTCATAGCCATGTTAGAAAGGCATAGAGCTGTTTTTGGATATTCACTTCAGGATCTCAAGGGAATTACTCCAGCGTTATGCACCCATCATATTCCTATTGACCCTAAGAGTGTCCCCTCAAGGGAACCTCAAAGGCGATTGAATAATGTGATGCGGGAAGTTGTCGAGAAAGAAGTCTTGAAACTTTTGCATGTCGAGATTATTTACCCTGTTCCTCATAGTGAATGGGTAAGTCCAGTTCAAGTAGTGCCTAAGAAGGGAGGTATGACGGTTGTTCAAAACGAGAGGAATGAATTAATTCCTCAACGGACCGTCACGTGATGGAGGATGTGCATTGACTACCAAAAACTTAACAAGGCAACAAGGAAAGACCATTTTTCATTGCCCTTCATCGATGAGATGTTAGAGCGATTGGCAAAACACCCCTACTTCTGTTTCCTTGATGGGTATTCGGGATATCATCAAATTCCTATCCATCCTGATGATCAAAGTAAGACCACATTCACATGTCCTTACGGGACCTATGCCTACCGGCGTATGTCCTTTGGACTGTGTAACGCTCCTGCCTCTTTCCAGAGATGTGTGATGTCTATATTTTTAGACATGATCGAGGATATCATGGAAGTTTTCATGGACGATTTCTCCGTCTATGGAAAAACTTTTGATCATTGTCTAGAAAATATAGACAGGGTCTTACAAAGATGCCAGGAGAAGGACCTTGTGCTTAATTGGGAAAAGTGCCATTTCATGGTCCGGGAAGGCATCGTTCTTGGTCACTTGGTGTCCGAGAGAGGGATAGAGGTGGACAAAGCTAAAATTGAAGTTATTGAAAACTTCCACCTCCTATCAATGTTAAGGGAATCCACAGCCTTTTAGGTCATGCGGGGTTCTACCAATGATTTATTATGGATTTCTCCAAAATCGCTAGACCCCTCACCATCCTATTAGCTAAATAAGCTCCCTTTGATTTCGATGATCAATGTTTTAGATATTTGATATACTCAAAAAGGCACTCATCTCAGCTCCAATTATCCAACCTCCTGATTGGACGCTGCCATTCGAAATCATGTGTGATGCTAGTGACTTTGCTGTTGGTGCGGTCTTAGACCAAACCAAAGATAAAAAGCATCATGCAATAACCTACGCTAGCAAAACTCTGTGGGAGCCCAACTCAATTATGCCACAACTGAGAAAGAGCTCCTAGCAGTAGTTTTGCTATCGTCAAGTTTAGATCCTATTTGGTTGGAGCAAAGGTCATAGTCTATACAGACCATGCTGCTTTGAAATATCTGCTTACCAAAAAGGTTGCTAAATCCAGGCTAATTCGATGGATTTTTCTACTCCAATAATTTGATCAGGAAATAAGAGATAAGAAAGGAGTAGAGAATTCAGTAGCAGATCATCTTTCATGTATGGAAGTCACACAAACCATGGACATACCTATAAATGACTTCCTACAAGATGATATGCTCCTCAAGGTGACAAACTCTCACCCTTGGTACGCGGATATCGTGAACTTTATGGTCACGGGATAGGTACCACCAGGCGAGAACAAAAAGAAACTCAATTATGAGAGTCGTAGACACCTTTGGGATGACCCTTACCTCTATCAAGTATGTGTCGATGGACTTCTTAGAAGGTGCGTCCCATCAATCGAAGGCACCAAAATCATAGAGAAATGCCATGTTGGCCCCTATGGTGGTCATTATGGTGTTTACCGTACTCAGGCAAAGATCTGGCAGAGTGGATTCTATTGGCCTTCAATGTATGAAGATACCAAGGAACTCATTCGCATATGTTGGAAATGCAAGAAGCATGGAGGAATCTCTGTTGGCGATGTGATGCCCCTAACATACAATCTCCAAGTGGAATTATTTGATGTATGGGGTATTGATTTCATGGGACCTTTTCCTAGGTCTTATGATTGCGAGTATATTCTGGTTGCCGTCGATTATGTGTCAAATAGGGTAGAAGCATTGCCATGCAAAAATGCTGATTCAAAGCAAGCAAGGAAAATGTTCCATGAGATCATTTTCCCACGCTTTGGAACTCCCTGTATGGTCATAAGTGATGGAGGGTCACATTTCATAGATAAGACCTTCCAGAACTTTTTAAGGGAACTTGGAATCCAGCATAACATTGCTACCCCATACCACCCACAGACAAGTGGTCAAACTGAAACATCTAATAAGCAAATTAAGAATATTCTGCAAAATACTGTCTTGGAAATGGGTACGGGGCAGAAGCAAAAGCTATCCGACACATTGTGGGCATATCGTACTGCCTACAAGACACCTATCGGCATGTCTCCTTTCCAACTTGTCTATGGGAATACTTGCCATCTTCCCGTAGAATTGGAATATAGAGCGTATTGGGCCATCAAGCGGTGGAACATAAATCTTAACGAAGCTAGAAATCACAGATTGAGACAAATCTCTGAGTTGGAGGAATGGAGAGATAATGTGTACCACAGTGCCAGAATTTATAAAGAGAGAACCAAAAGATGGCACGATAAGAGGATTACGCCGAAAGCGTTCAAACCCAGAGATAAAGTTTTACTCTTTAACTCTAGGGTTAAATTCTTTGGACATGGGAAGCTTAGAAGTAAATGGGAAGGGCCCTTCACCGTAGTAGAGACTTCATCCCATGGAGCAATCACACTCCAAGGAGATGACGGTCAACCATTCAAGGTGAATGGGCACCAACTCAAATTATTTCTCGATTCCCAAAAGGATATAGAAAAAGTATTTGACATGGTAAATCTAATCGATTTCCATGCCATTTCTTTCAATTCTGTTTAAATACTCCACATCCAACTAATGGGCCCATCCAATTCTTCCTCTAAAAGGTCAATTTAATTGACCTGAGAAAATGTGGCCCGATCGAAGCCAGAAGGGGTTCGGCCAAACCCTAGGGTCGGCCGACTCTCCCTTCGCGTTGTTCAGGTTCTGTTTTCTCGTGTTGATCCTGCTCTATATCCTCCATGAAATCCTCGGTGAAACGCGTCGTTCCCCGCCTATTTAAAGGACCAAAACAGAGAGGAAAGTTGCACCTCATTGAATTATCATCTTCCTCCCGTCCTCGTCATGGCCAACAAGAAGATTGTGCCTCATGCCTTCAGCTCAACCTTCAACCTGAGCAGAGACATTAAGCCGACCAACGACAAAACTTCCCTCGCCTTGGAGTCCATCATGGCGATCGATGCCAAGCCCCTTGCCATGATCCCTCCTGCAACGACTCCGCGCGGGCGCAGCCCTACACCTCGTAGTGCTGTCCAGTCGCTCTCCCCTCAAAGAACGCTAATGAAGTCGACGACGCCAGGCCGTTCGACTTTGGCAGGGTTGAGCCCAGTCAAGACGCGTCCTTACCACGTAAAAGACGAGTCTCTCCAATCGTTGCAGCCTAGCGAGGAGTTCATGTATACATTGACGACTAAGACAGGCGATGTAGTGAGCACCACTACAAGGCGCCCACCTGTACCTCGCCGGAACGCATGGGAGATCGCTTTCTTATCCACGGGGTGTGCAAACCCGAAGGAAGCTACGCTATGGGCCTATTCAAGCGCGTGCATAATCTGGCGATGGAGGAGTCAACGGGCTCGTCTTACTCCAAGATTAGGCGGCACATCCCACCACCTGCCATCAACGGGCCACTCGACCTGTTCGATGGCAGTGATGAGGACTCTCCTCGTGTCCCTAAAGTGGCACAGCTGACCAAGGAACTCGCTTCTCTCCGCTTGGAGAACAAGAAGCTGACGGACTTGGTGGTTGAAGGGCACATCGAGAGGGCGGAACTGAAGGATGATATCATGGCCCTCAAGGAGGAGATTGACGGTGTTCACCATGGCATGAGTGACAAATTGCGGCGCTTGTGCAGTGCCGTCGGGGAGCCCATCATCTACAACGCACCATAGTTTAGATGTCCCGACAGCATAGGATGCTTACTACTTAGGATTTTTATTCTTTTCCAATCATTTGTTTTCCAAAGCTAGGTTGAATAATGTAAGCATCCCCATATTTTGATATTAATAAAGTGAACTTACCGGTTCATCTAACACCGGTAAAGTTCCCCCTTTAGTTTATTTTGTTGAGTAAATAATTCAGAAAACAAGTGTTGGGGAAACATGTCCCCAAGTCACGAAATCCTGACGTGAAAAATTACCGTTGCATACCAAAACACGTTGCGACCAAATGAGCAAAACGACCCGACGAAACAGAGCCACAAAAGATCCAACAGGTGGTCGGCCAAACCCCGTGGTCGGCCGACCTGTTTTCTGCTCCATACGACTCTGTTTCGCTCCAGAAAATCGGTTTGGATTTCCTACCCTCACATTTATGTGCTACCCTGCTGTTTGAGTTGGTTTCATATTTTTCATTGCATATCTAAAATGAATCAACTCAACAATTCGAAATAAAATTTGGTAGTCAAGAATTTGCTTAAGCTGAAAATTTGAATACTTTATATTTTAATTCATTACCTTGTTTATGATTCCCATAATTCAATAGGAAAAACATATCATCTAGGTATTGGACTAGTGTGATATGGTAAATGAGTTCTTTAGAAATCATCCTTTTGCTTGAAATTGATTTTAACATTTGTAACTATTTGAAGTCTCAAACTTTGCCTAAATCTCTCATTGGAAATTTATATACCCACCAAGGCCATATGATACATTCATTGAAAACCACAAGCATATGACACTTTGCTTTTCATTGAACTTTGTCAAACCCGTGACCCAATTGAGTGACATGCATGAACTTTTTGAATTGAAAACTCTTGTGCACTCCATTCATGAAAAATTTCTCACATTGAGAGTTTGCATCCATCCATTACCCATCCGCCAAAAAGAATCTCCATACAATACAAATGAAAGCCTCTCTAAAAAAATAAAAAGGAGTAGAAGACATGGCTACAAGAAAAATAAAAAGCATCCACTCTTGAAAAAGAGTAAGAGTGCTCAAAAAAAGTAGCCATGTTTCATCCTTAAAAGAGAGCAGATTCATAGGAGTTATCACCTCACCCATCCATTTCATTCATGTGCACAAGAATTTTCCTTTCACTTTGTTCATTGCATAAGTCTCTCATAGGATCAAGTTTTTGACTTAGTAACATATGAATTGCAAATGTGTGCCACATTCATCCCTACCAAACTCCAGATATAGCCAATTTTAGTATAGGGACAAGAATTGGCAAAACATGCCATGGTGAGGACTCAAACACTTTGAGAGATTTGAGAGATTCCAATCGAGAAGGCAAGGGCAAATGTTCCTATGACTTTCAAATATAGCAATTGCCAAATCATTTCAGAAGAGAATGATCCAAGGGAACTTCATTTTAACCGTTCCACTTTTCGAACACCCAAGATTGATGTGGTAGCCAAATACACAAAGGGGATCCATGAATTCAGGTATACGTTGAAATATCTAGTATCCTTATTTTTTTACCTTATAGCAAATTCATGACAACACTCTAGTTCTTCTTGCCTTCACTTGAGGATGAGCAAAGGACTAAGTGTGGGGGAGTTTGTTGACGGTCCTTAAGTACCACATTTTGACCGTCAATTCACCTCATAATGTGCATAAAAGAAACACAAAACACAGTTGTAGGGTTATACACTAACCCAATTCCACAAGTGTTGGTGTTTATTTGTATGCAGGTGAATTATTACCCAAAATACCAAATCATGCAGGGATGCATCCATGAAAATGGATTTCAATGAATCAGGAGATGACACGTGGCAACACATGGATCAAATGGTCCACAAACAGAAGAATACGAGGAGATCCAACGGTGTTGCACCCATATATATCAAGGGGGCTCACTAGGATGCCACCTGGAGGAAGCACTCCTCGAAGGGAGCCTTGAAAAGGTCAGCCGAACCAGGGGTTCGGCCGACCTCTTCCTGGCGCCAAACTCGGTCAAATGACACGTGTTGGGTCCTCCCGACTCCCTGGAGTCAATGGTGACTGATTCGCGCGTTAATTGTGATGGGAACCAACCCTTCTCCACCTATAAATAGACCCCATCACCTCACTTCTCACACACACCAAAAGTTGGGAATAGTGCTACATCCCAAAGGTTTAGAGTTGTCCTAGAGGCTACCAAAGTAGAAGGAGAGTGTGGTGAAGAGTCTAGGAGAAGGAGGCTTGGGCTTGTCAAGTCCCTCTTCTACACTTGTATCCCTACAAAAGGTTTACTCAATCAAGTAAGCCTTTGTGAACTCAATACAAGTTTGATATTTTATCCTTAGTAGTTTGCACAAGTAGTTACTTGTGGGTTCACTACTTTAATTCATTAGAGGCTCTAGTTGTAGCTTTGTGTTCGAAACAACTAGAGTAGTGATTTAGAACGTAAGTGTGGTACTTAGGTTATAGATCATCAGTGGATATCTCGTAGACCCACGGATTGAAGAGGTAGGCAGTAGGTGGTGACAGCCCTATCTATCCTTCGTAATCCTCCACATTCGGCTATGCCATAGGCTCTTGGCGGGAGTCATCCTAGTATTGCTAGGAGTAAGCCCGTGCTCGAAGCAAGCATCTACTGCAAACTGCCTTGAATTAGGATCAATACTTTGAATTCCTCTCTATTCCTTGCCTACCAAACAACTTTGTGTTCTTGGGTGAGCTAGTTTGAAAGATTAGCACACACGTTATTTGGATTCGATACCCTTGGGAATACTCTTTAAGGGGAAGTGCTACAACGGTATTTTCGTGCGCTTGCGGATAACTCTGTGGTGTTAAGAAATACCAACAGCCACCATGGAGTATATATAGGTGGGAGGACGTCTAAGGAGGTGTTGGGGTCGTGACCTAACCCTAAGACACGAAAATAAAAGACTTAGACTTGATACAAGGCCCAATGGCCCAATATGGTGGCGCAACACCTTGACAGATTCTGAACTCGATTTTGTTTCGATTATTTCCATCGTCTCAGAAGGAATTTTTACGTGGGACCATCCGTATTGGAAACATCATCCTCTCTACTTTCCATGCATATGTAGAATGCCCAAAACAGAGATCGTATGCGTCCTGGACGTCCATTTTATTGCGTACTACTTCTGGATTCTGAGTTGGACACGATTTTGAGTTTGGCTCGGTTTCCATCTTCTTTGAATGTATTCTCTAGTCCTCCACGTGCCTAAAAGTTCCTCCATGTACTCCTTGAACCTCTCTATTGATCCTAATCACGATTGAATCATTAGGTAGCAATCTATGCTCAAAAACATATAAGGAAACATATAAGAACGAGCTCACCTCTGAAATTAATTATTATGTGTGAACCCTATTGATTGCATCTTGTATGTTCAATGGAGTGTTGTTTGTATCCATAAAAGTGATGTCCTCATCATCCTCCCCTTCTTGAATTGAAGTCTTCCTCGACTCAAGTTCATCTTCTCTCATGTGTTTGTCCAAATGTGCAACGCCATCAAATCTTCCTGTATGCATGAAAGGAGGAGGCCAATGTGGTGGACGACATAATGCACCATCTTGATCTTGTCAATCAAATAAGAGTGCATATTCACTTGAGCATGGATCCCAAACAAATAAAAATTATGCCATGTTTGTAGGTGCAATGATAACATGCATGATCTCGTCAACTCAAGTAAAGGAAAGAGTAAGGAGAAGGGTAAATCCAAAGCTCGACATACTTGCTACAACTGTGGCGAATACAGACACTTCATGGTTGATTTTTAGTATGAGGAAAACAAAAAGAAGAAAGAGTCAAAGCCGCAGGAAAAGAAAATATTTAAGAAAAAGAAGCAAGCACACCAAGGGCACATCGATAAGGAGTGGGACTCAAACGACGAGTCCTCCTCGGAAGATGAAGAGGAGATGGCGACAATTGCAATCAAGAAGCCGAAAAGGAAATCTACTCTCTTCCAAAACATGGAAGGATGGGAGAACTCTAACCACAAATGCCTCATGGCTAAAGAGGGCAAGAAAATGGTCAGATTTAATCCTTCTTCTTTACATTCCTTTAATGATGATTTTGTTAGCACTAACAGAAATGAGGAAATGTTAAAAGGATTGAGTAAAATTGCCTTAAGGAAAATGAAGTTGTTGTCAGATGAGATCATTGAGGAGGAGTTTGACAACCGTCAAGAAGATATGCTCATTCATGAAAGAAAGAAATATCATAAGGTTGAAAAGCTCCTTGAGTTTGAAAAGGAGAAAGTAAGGCACTTGAGCTTTAACTATCCTTGAGTAAGGAAACTTACTCAAAACTAGAAGACTCACATGTTGCAATCAAGTATGAACTTGCTAGCTTGACAAGAGTTAACAAAATTCTTGAAGTGCAAGTTGAGTAACTCAAGCAAAGTGGCACTTCCTCCTCAAAGAGACCACCTTCTCAAGATGTCAAGTCGATGCCAATTAAAACTTGTACATGCTCTAATATGACCGCTAGTGTGAAAAATGAATCCAATGTTACAAAAGTCCAGCATCCATCCCAAAGCGGCATCTTTGACAAGCAAAAGATTAAATATGCACATAGTGCATATATGGTCACAAGACCTCCTAATGTCAAAGATGGTCTTGGGTATACAAGAGGTAAAAAGAAATTCACTAATGCTTAGAATACAGATCACATTGCTTTTGTTAAGGAAAACCCATCTAAACATGAACAACAAACCCTATTTCATACTTTTGATTAATCCTATGCTATTATAAAAAATAGATTGTGTTATGTTTATGCAAAATATGTAGGGCCATGCCAAAAGAGACCCAAAACTTGTGTGTGGGTTCCTAAATCACTTATGACTAACCTTTGAGGACCCAAGCAAGCTTGGGTACCTAAATCCAAGGCATAACTCCATTTCGCAGGCCTACTCCTCCGGTGGATCAAAATGCATGTTAGACAATGGATGCACCAATCATATGATCGAAAAAAGGAGAATGTTCATAGAATATGAACGAAATGCAAATCCAAGTGAAAGAATCTACTCTGCAGACAGCAACCAAGGAATAGTCCTTGGCACCGGTAAAGTATATCATCTCAACACACTCTTTCCCATATTTTACATCTTGATTCTTTAGATTACAATCTTTTGTCAATATCTGAACAATGTGACAAAGGATACAATTGCTTATTCGCTAATGAGGGTGTGACAGTTTTTAGATGAAGCGATAAATCACTTGCATTGAAGGGAATGTTGAAGCGAAAGCTTTATGTTGTTGATTTCAACAAAGATAAAGCCAAACACAACACTTACGTAATTGAAAACTAACTTGCGATGGCTGTAGCATAGATGGCTAGCCCATTCTGGCATGAGAAATCCGCGGAAACTTCTAAAAGGTGGTCACATCCAAGGTTTGAAAGATGTTGTGTTTGAGAAAGAAAGGTCGTGTAGCGCATGCCAGGCTGGAAAACCAGTTGGAGCATCACACTTTGCGAAGAAAGTGATTACTACATCAGGACCGCTGGAACTTCTACATATGGATCTTTTCGATCCAATTGCTTATATAAGCATCAGAGGTAAAAAATACGGTTTGGTTATAGTTGATGTTTTCCAGATTCACCTGGGTATTCTTCCTGCATGATAGATCAGAGACCCAAGGCATCCTCAAGAAGTTCTTGAAGAGAGCACAAAACAAACTCTCCTCTACAGTCAAGAACATTAGAAGTGATAACAGAACGGAGTTTAAAAATACTCAAGTTGAGGAGTACCTGGATAAAGAAGGAATAAAGCACGAGTTCTCGGCACCCTACTCCTCTCAACAAAATGGGGTGGCCCAAAGAAAGAACGGGACACTCATTGGGATGGCGTGAACAATGCTAGATGAATACAAGACTTCGGACCGATTTTGGCCGGAAGCCGTAAACATTGCTTGTCACGCCATGAAACGATTGTATCTTCATCGACTTCTAAAGAAGATGCCATATGAGCGCCTAATGGGTAACAAACCAAATGTTTCATATTTTAGAGTATTTGGTAGTGAATTTTATATTTTGAACAAGAAACCTAGGACTTGAAGATCACTTTGAAATCTGATGAAGTGTTCTTGCTCGGTTATTAGTCGAATGGCTATGCCTATTCTGTTTTCAACAAAGTCTCTGACATTGTTGATGTGGCACGTGGTGTAGTGTTTGATGAGACTAATGCCTCCCAAGTGGAGCAAGTTGATAAGTGTGTGCTAGATCAAGAAGAAGCTCCATGTGAGGCATTGAGGAGAATGGCACTTGGTGATATTCGACCTCAACAGCAATCACAAGACTCAAGTGCTCAAGACGCACGTCAACCAGAGAACAATGATCAAGGTGGGGTTTCTACACAATATTAACCTCAACATGATCAAGATGGTCAATATAATCATGAAAGCAATGATCTAGGGGGGGGGAGACCATAAAAATGAAGACAATGACTGTCGAAGTGTGCGATCGACACTTGCCCTGGTACCACTAAGAAGTAGTCCGTAGAGGATCTTTTTTAGGAGGGGCGTAACTCAAAGAACTCAAGAACAAGGGTTACATAATGATTTTTACGTGGTTCGGGTCGCCTAAGCATAATACCGTACTTTGCAGGGGTGTGTCGTATGCTTGAGCATGTTGTGTATGTCTTGAGATCAGATGGCTTCTACCATGTAGCGCAAACCTTTTATATGCCAAGGTCTTGCTGTTACAGCGAGTCCAAGGCCCGACAGGTGGACTCGGGCTATTAAGCACCCTCGACATGATCTAGGCGCTTAACAATGGTTTATTTGTGTAATAACGTGCCTTGATGGCAGCATTACCATGCTTGAAGGCCCTCTGATCGTGTGTCATTAATGCAGAATTAATGACGCGTTAATGAGGTCTTGTAACAGCTTATTTGTAGCCACTTGAATGTCTGCACCATTGGAGATCTTGGAGTCCTTCCCGTTGGAGAGTTAAGGTCCGATACGTGGCAGCTCTGAAGCCACCATTAGTAGGGAGGCAGGTTCGAAGCTACAGGACACGTGGCAGCACTGAAGCCACCCTTAGAGGGAAGTAGGTACGACGCCACGGGACACGAGGTAGCACCGAAGCCACCGTTAGGAGAGAGGCAGGTGTGGCACTGCGGGACACGTGGCAGCACCGAAGCCACCCTTAAAAGGGAGGTAGGTTCGGCACCGCGAGACACGTGGCAGCACCGGAGCCACCCATAGGAGGGAGGCAGATCCGGCACTACGGGACACGTGGCCTCCGAAGATCTTCTCTCCTGGAATGTGGGACTCAACACTTCTTCTTCTTCTACGCAAGAGTACTTGGTCCGCAGGGTACCGACAGTGGCCCCCAGGATCACCTCGAGGGAGGTTTCGACCCCACAGGTGGGGCCAGCATCACTTCACGCGTTGCTGTTTCAACTTTTCACTTGGGCAGTTGAAATGATGGCACATTCCTGTGCCACTGCTATGTGGCCGTTTTTAATTTGGCAGGTGAGATACGTTGTGTGCGGATCCCACGTCTTGAAGAGCGTCGATTCCCAGTATGATTTTTTTATCGATTCCCAGCGCAACCTTTGTAGCCTTGTCACGCTGCCTTCCTTAGGCTCCCAATTTCTCATCATAAAATCGGTTCACCTGGTGCATGTAAAATCCCAGTTTTTCCTTAATATGAAGTTTAGTTACCAGTTTGTTTTCAACCATAGTAAAGATCAATTATGGTTATACACATGAACCTGATCTCAACAAAAATAATCCTTTTACTCATGTTAAATGTTAATAACATGGGGATTAGACTTCATCAATGACCCTAGGATAATTCAAGTGACCTCCCTGCAAATTTTGGATTTTATTGAATGTATTTTTGCTAGGGCAAAACACTATGCAATACTAAATATATTCAAATTAATTTGAATATAGCACTGTACATTAGGCCCGATCAAAATATTCAAATCTGAGGCTATACATTTTTCCATGGCCTCACAATATTCCAAATAGCCTTCCTACCATGTTTCAAGAATTGTGAATTCCAATTGCTATTTTATTAGAGAGGCTTAGCAAATTCAAGCCATAATTAGGTTCAAAGATTGAATTCTGTTCAAACTTATTCGAACATAAAATTTTAAAACACCATCATCATCAGCATGACTTGCTTGACTTATCCATGAAGTTTCATAATTTTTGAAGCTCCTTTGCTATTTAATTCAGGGACTGCATTGAATTTCATTCAAATTCAAATTCAAATTTGAAATTCAAATGAAACTTGTCAAAATTAAAAATCCAATTTCAGAATCAAATTCCAGATATTTAGTTTGGCATCTCCACAAAATTCTAGGATTTTTTGATCAAGTTTGGTAGAGGAATTGAAGTTCCAAAGAGAATAGGCTTAAGGGGTAGTGGGACCCGCCGGCCTGTGAGACATCTACGTGAGTGCTCTGCCGCCGCAATGCCAACGCCGCCCCGCTTGACACCGCACACATGCAAAGCTCTAGCGAGCTGCTTGCCAGGTTGATGGCGCCCCAGCGGCCTCCTTATCTCCCCCCTGGTCCCTTCTTCACAGCATCAACGCGGATAGCTTCGCCGCTCACTTTTCCCCTCTCCCGCGAAGCAGAGCAGCACCGCCTCCATTCCTCACCGGTGAGCACCTCCTCCGTGCCTTATTTCTCATCGATGCAAACAGCAAACATGATGCCAAGGCTGTGTTCTACCATCCTCACCCTTTGGCTCATCGTATTGTCCCTTGTTTGGCCCTTACTTTGAAGTTTCGTCGTCCTCATCGTTGGACCGCTGAGGACGTCACTTTCTGTCCACCGTAGTGCCAACAGCTTAGGACGTATCGCGCTTCGACATCAACAGACGAATTGAGTGCCAGGACACCCTCTTGCTCACAGTACAAACCATTCCTAGGCTAATCTTTTATCGAGCATGAAATCCTCTTTTCCTTTTTGGCATGCTTTACACACTCTTCCTAGGTTCACCATGATTTTTTTTTCTAGGTGTAACTATCATTTAATTCAGTTACATATTAGTTTGCTAGCCCCCTTGTGGTTCTGTACGGACAAAAAAGCAGAAAGAATCATCGAAGAATGGCTATGTTATGCCAGTTTTCGTAGCCGCCATGTAGAAACCGTCGGCACGCCGTTGAACTCGACGTTGCCGACCTTTAAACTCCATTTTCATCCCCTAGACATCTCCCCCATGCTTCATGAAGCTTTCCGAGGTCTTCCCGATTGGTTTAGCCCACCGTAGGGCTCGGCCGACATGGCTGAAACCCTAATCGCTGCCGCTGCCGTCGCGCAAGCCCTTCCGGGCATTGCCGGCGTGCGCTGACCCCACCAGCGTGCTCATCACGTCAAAATAGGGTTAGGCAGCGAGTTTTGCGAGGAGTCGTGCCATGGATCGATGGGCGGCGGGAGCTCCGGTGAGGCGCCGACGCGGTCGCGCGTGCGGCGAGATGTAGATGATGACTCCGTGGGCCCAGTCGCCAGTGATAGGAAGGTGCGCCCGGATCAGCTGTGGCTATGGATCGCGTGCAGCTATGCGAGTTGAATCTGTGGCCCATGTGCAGCTTCAACCCTATTGGCCCATTTCAAATCTCTGGGCCCAGCTCTTTATTCAAATATTTTTTCAATTGGAATTTTATTCCAGATTTTGCCCCAACTTGGAAAATCCATAACTCCCCTTAGAATTGTCCAAAAAATTTTAAATATATTTTTTTAGAACCATCATGAAGAATACTTTCCAGTGGCGCACTTGGATTTGTATGGAAGTCTATAGGAATTTATCCACAATTCAAATAAACAAAATTCTTATTGAATTAATTCCTATAGCTCTGCTCTCTGGAAAATTACCAAATTTTTCCATAACCTTCTTTTGAATATCCTTGAACTCCAGTTAAAATTTCAGGGTCATTAGACTTCATTTACACGATCTGATCACCTGTGTATTCTCTATGCACATAAAATTAGCCAAATTCATTTATAAATTGTTCAGAAAATTTGTCCAAACTTCTAAATTCCATATCTCACAGTAGAATGCTTAGAAAATTGCAAAACAAATTGTCCTATAACCAGTGAGAGCACCTCTACATGGTACAACCACTGGTAGCCATGATAGACCTCCAGAATTTCAACCAAAATTCAGAGAAAGATATTGCTTACAATAATTTTTAGAGACAACAAACTTCCTTGATCATCTTTTGTTCTTTGCAAGAGTATCTACTATAGTCCCTAATATCTACCATAAAAGTCCCATGGGCAAATAAGATCCTTATCTTATTTTGATCACATGACATTAGCTTGTGACCTTAAGCATATTAATTATTTTCAAAGTCATTCATATATGGTATATGCATAACGTGTAGTAACTGAAGTCGAGGAGTAGCCGGAAGCTTTGGAAGTCCATCTTCCATAGACTAACATAGACTCGGACTCGCATTCAGGAAAGCCCCAGTTTGCATTTAAGCTCCTATAGTGTCTTTGCAGTTTTCATTCTCCTTATGTCTTAAGATGTTTGTGCATTACGTTTAAGGTGTTTGACATCCACTTGCATGAAAAATTAACCCAGGGAGTGGTTAGAATAGCTCACAGACCCATGTAGCAATTGCCATGATTATATTCGTAGGGATCCGGTAGAAGTCGAGTAGTTGGAATCTACTCGCAAGATAGGATTTTATCACAAGAGATGAATTGGATCAAGAAATGGTTTATAAATATGAAATGTAGACCGAGCAGCGTGTAGGATGCAGCGAGACGTGGTCTCACGTGCGTAGCCCTCTTGTGTCAGTTGAGGACCGATTCGTGTGCGGCCCTGCTGGACAAGCTTGAATTGTACCGGTGACATACTGGAGAAATGGGCTCCAGCAAACTGACGTAGCTTGATACTGGTTTGTCGAGGCATACCGTTCTGTTTTATAGGCATAGGTTCAGGGCGGCAAGGTGTAAATTAGATGGTGGGCATGTCAGAGTACGCCCCACGTATGGACCTCCTGCTCGTGACGGATCGACCGGTTCGACATTCTAGTGTTGGGTGAATGGTGGCCACATACGACTAATACTGAAGTGCAATGTAGGTACTGCTATAAGTACTTTATGGTGCTTCCGAAAGTGCTTATGTGTCGTGTTGACCGGGTGTGTCCTGATTGCAATCACCGTCCCTCGCTGTAATAGAGTACCACTTGTTCACCGTGTCGTGACCTAGTAAATACTGAAGAAGTAAGGAGAATACGATGTATTTAATTATAATTGTTTGCAACCTTGTATGGCTTAGAGATAGCACAATTAAAAGTTTACAGTTTCCCCATACTTTTCATGTAATAGCATTATGTGCTTTGGGCATGTCGTATCATCGGCAAAGCATTTCTTGTTTTATTGTGGAGTCTATGATGTGTTGTGCCGGAAGAATGTCATGTGCTACTTAAAACATGACTATAAGGATCCACTTGCAGGCGAGTCCTTTATGCTATTCCTTACCTGTGTTTAGTATTCACCCCTACATATGTCTAGTGAGACGGGTTAGTCTTGCTGAGCCTTAATCTCACGTTTGCAGTTAACAAGTTTTTGCAGATGATGGGTTCGATGACGAGGCTGCACCCCCTCCAGGCTTTACAGCCGAGTGGGAACCCTGCACGCCGCCGTAAGTTGGGTGTTGCTAGTGCGAAGTATCCAAGGCATGGATGATTTTGCTTTTGCATAGCTAGTGCTGAGAGCATAGGTAAGTATTGTAAAACTTCCGCCGTGTTTATGAATAAAGACTCGGTATTGTATTTTATTCTCGTTCTTTTCTTGTTAACTGTTGGGTGTCGCACCGCACGACACCACTCAATGAGATCCTTGGATGTCGGGGTTCTGGTCCCCACAGCATGGTTGTGAACAGTGTACTTGAAAAGAGCATATTTTAAAACATAGGATTATTGAATGGGGAATTAGCCATATGCCCATATAAGGAGTATTATTAGTGTATGATATAATGTGGTAAACTAACTATGTGTAGTTATATTCTGCAACGACGCTCCGACGTCAGGTAAGAGGTAAACTACGCTACCGTAAGTGGTTCAATTGCGGTAAGCTCACCATGCGAGTAGTAGCATTGAAATATTTCCGTGGCTTGGCACGGAAATTTTAATAGGAGTCTCTGAAACTTTCCATGTTTCTGAGAACCTATGACACGCAGTACTGCAGCGTGCTTCAAAGTTAGTAGGAGCCCCCGTAGGGTGGTGAATAACCCGATAGTATGCGTCTCTAGAACAATTCATGTTCTATGGGAGCATGTGAAACACGTATGCCCGAGCGTGTATAAGCCGGTTCGTGCGGGAGTCTTTGCTGTACAGACGTAGTACAACCATGTACCTCGAGACATGACCTCGCTCGAGGGCCACTCACACCAGAGTCGTATGCATTTACTTTCATATATATTATTATTGTGACTACCTGTTATGTTTCCCCGTGCGGCCTTTGAGGTGTGAAGGTGTGAAAGGGGATTGTTTGTCTTCTGCAGCACTAACTTCAGTAGCGACCCGTGTAGAACACATTTGCGAGTGAACGATACTAGGGCCATGTATAAACGTATCCGGATATACCGGTTAGAATTTTCTTTGGTGAGGCACGTAGTACTGTCAGTATTGACTTTTATACTTGACCATCCCCAATGACAGAATGGTTGCATTACATTTTGGAATGTCCGACTATCTGATGCTGGTAGGTTTGGACTCCGCTAGATAGGTTCGACTCAACAAAGGGTTAGAACCAAGATTTTTTAATCCTGGCAGAAGTTTGCTCAAATAGACAAGTTGTAATCTTGTTTAGTTGAAAAATAACATAGGGGTATGCTATATGGATGGAAATCTCTTGAAGACCTCTACAACTTTTCTGTTGACTCTCAAGGTAGAAAAACTTGATAATCTGTTGAATTTTTGAGTATAATTCATCTGCTCCAGATGACCATACCATTGTACTGGTCTTTGTATTTTTGCCATAACTCAATGTAGAAAATTCTTCTGCCTCATTGTGATACATATATGGAAAGGGTACAAGGAGTTCAACAGTTTTTCTATTCAAAGTTTTTCCTTATTCAAATTTGAGTCAAATCAAATTTCGAGTTCAAGATAGTGAACTGAAGGGCTGCTGTTGAAAACCAGTCTGTTCATCTGTTAAGTTTGGATAGGTCTAGTTTTTAATCCAGAATAGTGACATGGTCACATATATACATTTATCGAAATCTTATGTAGTCTTTTATCAACTTTATGTTGCACACATGACCTGAATTTTGGTGTAATTATAATTAATTCCTATTGTCGCAAACTTGGTTCTGGCAGACCAGAACTTGAACCAGTTTGCGCATAATTTTGAATTTGCGCGATATACCTGTATAACCAATGTTTCAAGGATGAACTCTTTTACTTATGGATTTTTTCCTTGATGTTATACAGTGTTTATTTTGGTCATTACCTCAAAATATTGTTTTGATATACCTGTATAAATTGTGAAAATAACCACATATATAGGAGAGGTTCTGTCAAAATTTCAAGAAAATTTAGGTCAATTTTAAACCTGTATTCAACCCAACATCTGGTTCTGAAGTTTCATGTATGAAAATTTTAATTTTATACAGGAAGGTCAGCTGGAACAGACTGTGATTACAACTCCAGTTTTAAAATTTTTCTTGAACTGTTGGAAGTTGGAAACCTTCTCATTGTTCAAGTATCTATTCCACAGATGGCTGATTTGATGGTACACATATGAAACGGATGGGTGTTCGCTACGTGTGCTCATCGGAAAGGTTTTCCGGGGTTGTTGATATCGCTGCTTCAACGGTTCGGGTATCACGACATACGAAGCTATTGGGGCAAGGAATTTGATGACAGAGGTGTGAGAAGATCCACTATTTATGTCGATGTGCCCGCTGGTCCGTCATATATTGGATGGGCTCCTTTATCCATCCAGTGAAAGGGGCTCAGTTGGAAGACACGTGGTATTTTGCTGCGAGTGTGGCTATTGCGAGGTTTTGCAAGCTTCATTTTTGTCATTTGGTGGGCACCCCGTTCGCGCTTTTTCCTATCGATGGTAGAGCTAGTGATGAGTGGGCAAGTTGAATGAGTGCAAATTATGGTATTCACCGAGAGGTACCCAAGATAATCTTGGCATTATATGCAATATCATCGTGCCAAGTGAGCGTTACACAATATATTGGAATTGAAGGGTTGTTGGGTGATCTGAAGCAAGCTTTGATTCGAGAACATCATTTTGAGTGGGCCAATGACTCACTTAGAGACATGATTGCTCCTCTAAACCGACGTTTAAATGTTAGGGAGAATCAGTGGCACCGAGCTGTTGAAGACCTATCGGAAGCTCGCTAGGAAGCGCAATGCGCAGAATGCGCATTGGAGGCGAGTCAACTTGAGGTATAGCTGTTGGATGATCAATTGAGTACGGTGACTCAAGAATAGGATCAATCCAGGGAGGAGACTCAGGATTGGAATGCCAGTTGCGAGCATGCACAAAAGGAACTAGAAGAATATAAGACGTTTCTTCTACAGGCTGATGTGCAATCATTAGTTACCGCAACATCATCGGTGGCGGGTGAGGCAGCAACTCCTGCTCCAGCAACCGCACCTGTCGCACCAATTTCTGAGGACGAAGAGGAAGAAGATCTTGAGGAACGCGAGTACGTCGAATAGGACGTATCGGAGTAGCATGGGCAGCACTCCTGCAATCACGGGGCAACGTATAGTTTAGTAGTTGCTCATGTTTATTTTGTGGCCATGTTTGTATCATATTATAAAAAGTAGTGTGTATGTTTAAGATGACAAGGTGTGTATGACGTCTCATGGGGACCAAGTATGGTAGAGATGCACTTCCGTAGTGGGAGTCCGTCATTTTGGAGTTCACTACTGTGAACTTGGTCATGATATAATATATCTTGTATAAAGTTTGTACTTTATCAATATATGTGAATGTTATGCACTTATTCCCTTATCAATATTCGCACTACTGTAATATGAAATGGATGAAGGAAAAGCAAACATGTGCTGATTTTAAATCATATGGATGCAGAATGGTGCGTACGCATTCGACGCCTGAAATGGGAGGTTCGAGTCATGGTCGTGAGGACGAAATTCCGACCCAGGAGCAAGCTGCGACCCCGCAGCAACAAGTTCCACCACCACAACCTCCTGAACTTCCGAGGAGTCTAGCGGAGGTTCTCGTCGCAGTGCTTGGCTCGCGACGAGCAAACAGAGTTGTTGCGGACTTTGGTTCAACATTCATCCCGTGAAGGGGGGCAACCAGATGCAGGTCCAAGACAGCCCTCTCTGAGTTCATACTCGAACTTCATGTCAATGCACCCGCCAGTCTTCATGGAGGCCGATGAACCATTGGAGGCGGACGACTGGCTCCGCTCCATTGAAGGAAAGTTCGGTTTGCGGCGAATGACCGAACAATAGAAGACCCTATTCGCGACACAACAGTTGCAGGGTTCTGCTAGGACATGGTGGGCGAATTATCTTGCTGCGCGACCAGCAGACTATGTCGTGAGCTGGGAGAAGTTCTGGGATGCGTTCCGCGCCTATCATATACCTCCCGGTATTATGAGGAGGAAGCTTCAAGAGTTCTTGGAACTGAAGCAAGGAGGAAGGAGTGCTTACGAGTACTCCAAGGCATTCATCCACTTGGCCCAGTATGCTCAGGACCAAGTGAGTACTGAAGATCGAAAGCGTGAATGCTTCTATCGGGGTTTCAACCCAAAGATGAAGGACAAGCTTGCCTTGTTCAATCGCGGCATCTTCAACAACATTGTCAATGCTGCGATCGTACTAGAGGACACTACCAGGGAGATGTTCTCTGACAAGAAGAAAAGGAGTGCTCCGCAGAGCAGCGGAGGTGGTGCTCCTCAGAAGTACTGAATGGTGTATCAATCACCATCCGGCCAGAGGTGGCAGCCGCCATCACGACCATCGATGTTTCGTGGTTGCCAGTTCAACAACGCCAGCTTCCGTTCGCAGCAGCAGCAGCAGGGGATGATTCCGCGTGCACTTCCACCTCCATCGCGTGCACCGCGATTCCGTCCTCCGTTCCGTGCCGATCAGGCCCCGTACACGTGTTTTACATGTGGTCGTACGAGGCACTTCGCCAAGGACTGCCCGCAGCGCGGAGGACAGTCCTCGTACCAGGGGGCAAACCAGCACCACAACCAGCCCAAGAAGCTAGCCACCAGAACCGGCAACGTCCACCACCTCGCCATCGAGGACGTTCTGGAAGGCGCACCCGTACTCATGGGTACGTTCTCTTTCCTTGGTCATCCCGTAGTCATCCTCTTTGACTCCAGTTCTTCCCACAACTTTATTAACATGTCTTATGTCATTCAATATCAGTTTCCTATCATTCCCACAAAAACCCCATATATGATTTGTTCTCCAGGTAGGAGAGTAGTAGCAAATGAGATGGTCCATAGGGTACCTCTTAATCTGGGTGGGAACATATACCCTACCTCTTTTATATTACTGGAGCATCAGAAGTTAGATGTCATCTTAGGGATGGCATGGTTGCAACACAATGGTGTTATTATCGATATCATTCCTTGGAGAGTATATCCGAATTCTCCACTCCACCCTCCCCAAACTCTCATTCTTGAGCGTATCATCCAAGTAACTACTTACAACACCGACGCCTTTAAACTTGAGGACATCCCGGTGGTACGTGAGTATCCGAATGTATTTCCTGAAGATCTTCTTGGTATGCCACCAAAAAGAGATGTCGAGTTTAAGATTGAACTTGTACCGAAAACAGTGCCATTCTCAAGGAAGCCATATAAGATGGCACCTAAAGAACTCGTAGAAATGAAGCAGCAACTGAAGGAACTTATGGACAAGGGTTTTATTCATCCAAGTTCATCACCTTGGGGCTGTTCTGCATTGTTCATGGAGAATAAGGATAAGACATTAGGACTATGTGTGGACTATCGTTCACTCAATGCTGTAACGATCAAGAATAAGTATCCACTACCACGCATCAATATTCTGTTCAATCAATTGGTGGGTGCTAAGGTATTCTCAAAGATGGATCTTCATTCTGGATATCATCAGATCAGGATTCGACCAGAGGATATACCTAAGACGGCATTCTCGACGAGGTATGGATTGTATGGGTACCTTGTCATGTCCTTTGGATTGACCAATGCACTGGATCATTTCATGTATCTCATGAATTCGGTGTTCATGCCGGAATTGGACAAGTTTGTCGTGGTCTTCATCGACGACATCCTTGTGTATTTGAAATCCGAAGAAGAACATGCTCAACATTTGCGCATCGTGCTTCAACGATTGCGAGACCACAAGCTGTACCAATTTCAGAAAATGTGAGTTCTGGATCAGCCAGGTACCATTTCTAGTGCACATCATCTCTGCTAAGGGGATTGCAGTTGATCCAAGCAAGATGAAGCAAGTACTTAAATGGGAGTCTCCCAAGTGTGTACATGAAGTTCGAAGCTTCCTCGGTTTAGCAGGATATTACAGGAGGTTCTTTCCAAGTTTTTTCAAAATAGCTAAACCAATGACAGAACTTCAGAAGAAAGGGAAGAAGTATGTATGGACGAAGGAATGTGAGGAAGGTTTTCAAGCATTAGTGAAACACCTCACAACAACACTGGTATTAGACCAACCAAACACTACCAAGTCATTTGATGTTTATTGTGATGCATCTGGGATTGTTTTGGGTTGTGTATTGATGCAAGACAGGAGAGTGATCGCTTATGGATCACGGCAGCTCTGGAACCATGAGCAGCATTATTTGACTCATGATCTTGAGCTCGCTGCCATGGTACTTGCATTGAAGATGTGGAGACATTATCTATTGGGCAACCTAGTGCATCTCTACAGCGATTACAAAAGTTTGAAGTACATATTAAACCAAAAGGACTTGAATACGTGACAACAAAGATGGTTGGAATTGATAAAAGACTATGAGATTGAGATCCACTACCATCATGGCAAAGCAAATGTAGTTGCAGATGCAATGAGTTGCAAGTCCCATGTCAATAATCTTTCCATCACCTCGATGGAAGAAGAAGAACCGAGTCTTTACATGGTTCCATAAGGGGCGCTCTACAATCTAGCTCTCATTCCTACCATAAGGGAAGATATGTAGAGGCTCAAAGGAAAGACAAGGGCATGTCGCACGTTCGCCGAAGAATGAAGAAGGGGGAGATGAAGTGTTTTCGATGTCACAATGACGATACCATCTGGTTCAAGGACCACATCATGGTGCCCTGTAATATGGAACTTCGGAAGAAGATATTAGACGAAGCTCATTTGTCCAAGTATTCTATTCATCCGGGAAAGTAAAAAAATGTACCAGGACTTGAAGAAGAAATTCTGGTGGTCCCGGATGAAGCGTGAAATTGTGAAGTATATATCAGAATGTGATACATGTCGGCGAGTGAAAGCCAATCATTTGAGGACCGCCAGACATCTACAACCTTTAAGCATACCGGCCTAGAAATGGGAGGACATCAGCATGGATTTCATCGTCGGATTGCCTCTCACATTACGTAAGCATGATTCCATTCGGGTGATAGTTGATCGATTGACCTAGTCAGCTCATTTTATACCCGTCAATATCAACTACCATGCACCAAAGTGCACAGAGTTGTATATTGCAAGAATCATGTGCTTACATGAAGTACCCCGCACCATTATCTCAGAACGTGGAGCCGTATTCATTGCTCGGTTTTGGGAGCAGCTCCACGCATCGTTGGGTACTAAGTTGATTCGAAGCTCAGCTTACCATCCTCAGACTGATGGTCAAACGGAGTGAGTAAACCAGGTGCTAGAAGATATACTCCGCGCCTGTGCCATCCACCATGGTAAGAATTGGGATGATCACCTACCATTCGTGGAGTCTTCATACAACATTGTTTATCTGGCTAGCATCCAGATGGCACCTTATGAATCTCTTTATGGCCAGAAGTGCTGCACACCTTTGAACTGGTTTGAATCCGATGAACGAGTGATATATGGTATCGACTTGGTGAATGAAGCCGAAGAACGAGTACAAGTTATTCAAGCCAACCTCAAGGCTGCTCAGTCTCCTCAGAAAAGCTATGCGGACAAACGACGTCGAATCCTTCACTTCGATGTCGGGGATCACATTTATCTTAGTGTATCTCCAATGAAAGGGATTCATCGCTTCGGAGTAAAAGCGAAGCTAGCTCCATGTTTCATTGGGCCGTTCGCAATAATTGAACAATGCAGACCGGTGGCCTATCGGCTAGAACTACCAGCGTTGCTTTCAGGGGTCCACAATATGTTTCACATTTCGCAGTTGCGGAAATGTCTCAAGGCCCCAGCTGACATCCGTATGGAGGATTTAGAAGCTCTCCAACCAGATGTTGCTTACTCTGAGCATCCAACCCAGATAATCAATGAGAAGACTCGTATCACAAGAAACCGCACCTTGCATTTCTACAAGGTCTAGTGGGGAAACCACACCACTGGAGAAGCAATGTGGGAAAGCGAGGAATAACCCAGAAACAACTACCGGATTTGTTAGCGGCATATGTTCATTAGATCTTTTTCCTTTTATACTTCATATTGTAATCTCAGGACGAGATTCTTTTAAGGGGGGAGGAATGTAAAATCCCAGTTTTTCCTTAATATGAAGTTCAGTTACCAGTTTGTTTTCAACCATAGTAAAGATAAATGATGGTTATACACATGAATTTGATCTCATCAAAAATAATTATTTTACTTATGTTTAGTGTTATTAACATGGGGATTGGACTTCACCAATGACCCTAGCATAATTCAAGTGACCTCCCTGGAAATTTTGAATTTTATTCAATGGATTTTTGCTAGGGCAAAACACTATGCAGTACTAAATAAATTCAAATTAATTTGAATATAGCACTGTACATTTAGGCCCTGTCAAAATATTCAAATCTGAGGCTATACATTTTTCCATGGCCTCATAATATTCCAAATAGCCTTCCTACCAAGTTTCAAGAATTGTGAATTCCAATTGCTATTTTATTTGAGACGCTTAGCGAATTCAAGCCATAATTAGGTTCAAAGTTTGAATTCTGTTCAAACTTATTTGAACATAAAATTTAAACATACCATCATCATCACCATGACTTGCTTGACTTATCCATGAAGTTTCATAATTTTTGAAGCTCATTTGCTATTTAATTCAGGGACTCCATTGAATTTCATTCAAATTCAAATTCAAATTTGAAATTCAAATGAAACTTGTCCAAATTTTAAATACAATTTCAGAATCAAATCCAGATATTTAGTTTGGAATCTCCACAAAAATCTAGGATTTTTGGATGATGTTTGGTAGAGGAATTGAAGTTCCAGAGAAAATAGGCTTAAGGGGCAGTGGGACCCACCGGTCAGGGAGACATTTACATGAGTGCTCTTCCGCCGCAATTCCGACGCCACCCCGCTCGACACCGCACGCATGCAAAGCTCCAGTGATATGCTTGCCAGCTTGATGGCGCCCCAGCGTCCTCCTTATCTCCCCCTGGTCCCTTCTTCACGGCATCGACGTGGATAGCTTTGCCGCTCACTTTTCCCTTCTCCCGCGAAGCAGAGCAGCGCCGCCTCCATTCCTTACCGGTGCATTCCTCCTCCGTGCCTTATTTCTCTTCAATGCAAACAGCAAACATGATGCCAAGACTGTGTTCGACCATCCTAACCCTTTGGCTCATCGTATTGTCCCTTGTTTGGCACTTATTTTGAAGTTTCGCCGTCATCATTGCTGGACTGCCGAGGACGTCACTCTCTGTCCACAGTGGTGCCAGCAGCCTAGGCCGCCTTGCGCTTCGATGTCAACAGACGAACTGCGCGCCAGGACGCCCTCTTGCTCACGGTACAAACCATTCCTAGGCTAATCTTTTATCGAGCACGAAATCCTCTTTTCCTTTTCGGCATGCTTTACACACTCTTCCTAGGTTCACCTTGAAATTTGTTTTCTAGGTGTAACTATCATTTAATTCAGTTACATATTAGTTGGCTAGCCCCCTTGCGGTTATGTACGAACAAAAAAGCGAAAAGAATAATCGAGGAATGACTATGTTATGCCAGTTTTTGTAGCCGCCATGTAGAAACTGTCGGCATGCCGTTAAACTCGACGTTGCCGACCTTTACACACAATTTTCGCCCCCTCGACATCTCCCCCATGCTTCCATGAAGATTCCCGAGGTTTTCCCGATTGGTTTGGCCCACCGTAGGGCTCGGCCGACATGGCCGAAACCCTAATCGCCGCCGCCGCCGTCGCCGTCGCGCAAGCCCTTCCAGCCATCGCCCGCGTGCGCTGACCCCAACAGTGTGCTCAACACCTTGAAATAGGGTTAGGCGGCGAGTTTGGCGAGGAGCCGTGCCGTGGATCGAGGGGCAGCGAGAGCTCCTGCGAGGCGCAGCAGCAGTCGCGTGCACGGCGAGAGGTAGACGATGACTCCGTGGGCCCAGTCGTTAGTGAGAGGAAGGCGCGCCCGGATCAGCTGCGGCCATGGATCGCGTGTGGCTATGAGGGTTGAATCTATGGCCCCTGTGCGTCTTCAACCCGATTGGCCCATTTCAAATCTGTGGGTCCAGCTCTTTATTCAAATGTTTTTCCAATTAGAATTTTATTCCAGATTTTGCCCCAAATTGGAAAATCCATAACTCCTAGTAGAATTGTCCAAAAAATCCCAAATAAATTTTGTTAGAACCAGAATGAAGAATAATTTCCAGTGGCACACTTAAATTTGTATGAAAGTCTATAGGTACTTCTCCATAATTCATATAAGCAAAATTCTTATAGGATTAATCCTTATAGATCTGCTCTTTGGAAAATTACCAAATTTTTCCATAACCTTCTATTGAATATCCTTAAACCCCAAGAAAAGTTTCAGGGTAATTAGACTTCATTTACATGGTATGATAACCTATGTATTCTCCATGCACATAAAATTGGCCAAATTCATTTAGAAATTGTACAGAAAATTGTCCAAACTTCCAAATTCCATATCTCACAGTAGAATGCTTAGAAGATTGCGAAACAAATTTTCGTAGAACCAGTGAGACCCCGTATATATGGTACAACCACAAGTAGCCATGATAGACTTCTAGAATTTCAACCAAAATTCAGATAAGGTTATTTCTTACCATAATTTTTAGAGACAACAAACTCCCTTGATAATCTCCTGTTCTTTGCAAGGGTCTCCACTATAGTACCTAATATCTACCATAAAAGTCCCAAGCCCAAATAAGATCCATATCTTATTTTGATCACATGACATTAGCTTGTGACCTTAAGCATATTAATTATTTTCAAACTCACTCATATATGGTATATGCATAACGTGTAGTAACTGAAGTTGAGGAGCAACCGGAAGCTTTGGAAGTCCAACTGTCGGAGACTAACATAGACTCGGACTCGCATTCAGACAAGCCCCGGTTTGCATTTAAGCTCCTATAGTGTCTTTGTAGTTTTCATTCACCTTACGACTTGAGATGTTTGTGCATTATGTTTGAGGTGTTTGACATCCACTTGCATGACCAATTAGCCCAGGGAGTGGTTAGAATAGCTCACAGACTCGTGTAGAAACTGCCATGCTTATATTAATAGGGATCCGGTAGAAGTCGAGTAGTTGGAATCTACTCGCGGGATAGGATTTTATCACAAGAGATTAATTAGATCATGAAAAGGTTTATAAATATGAAATTGAGACCGAGCGGCGGGTAGGATGCAACGAGACGTGGTCTCACGTGCGTAGCCCTGCTTTTGTCGGTTGAGGACTGATTCTTGTCTGGCCCTGCTGGAAAGCTTGAATTGTACCGGCGACATACTGGAGAAATGGGCTCCAGCAAACTGACGTAGCTTGACATTGGTTTCGAGGCAATCCGTTTTATAGGTGTAGGTTGGGAGCAACAAGGTGTAAATTAGCTGGTGGGCATGTCAGAGTACACCCCATGCAGGGACCTCTTGCTCGTGACGGATCAACCACTTCGACATTCTACTGTTGGGTGAAAGGTGGCCATATACGACTAGTACTGAAGTGCTATGTTGGTACTGCTATAAGTACTCGCTGGCGCTTCCAAGAGTGCGTATGTGTCGTGTTGACCGAGTGTCCTGATTGCAATCACCAACCCTTGCGGTAATAGAGTACCACTTGTTCACCGTGTCATGACATAGTAAATACTGAAGAAGTCAGGAGAATATGATGTATTGAATTATAATTGTTTTGCATCCTTGTATAGCTTAGAGATGGCACAATTAAAAGTTTACAGTTTCCCCATACTTTACCTGTAATAGCATTATGTGCTTTGGGCATGTCATATCATCGGCAAAGTGTTTCTTGTTTGATTGTGGAGTCTATGATGTGTTGTGCCTTAAGAATGTCATGTGCTACTTAAAACATGACTATAAGGATCCACTTGTAGGCGAAACCTTTATGCTATTTCTTACCTATGCTTAGTATTCACCCCTGCATATGTCTAGTGAGATGGATTAGTCTTGCTGAGCCTTAAGCTCACGTTTGCAGTTAACAAGTTTTTGCAGATTATACGACAGATGACGGGTTCCATGACGAGGCGGCACCCCCTCTAGGGTTTACAGCCGAGTGGGAATGCTGCACGCCATCGTAAGTTGGGTGTTGCTAGTGCGAAGTACTCAGGACATGGATGACTTTGCTTTTGCATAGCTAGTGTCGTGAGCATAGTTATGATGTATAGTTCTCTTTCCTTTTCGGTTAGTATTGTAAAACTTCCGCTGTGTTTATAAATAAAGACTTGATATAGTATTTTATTCTTGTTGTTTTCTTGTATACTGTTGGGTGTCGCACCGCATGACACCACTCAATGAGATCCTTGGATGTCGGGATTCTGGTTCCCACAGTGCAACGTTTTAGGATCAAATAGCACGTGAAAATCTACTAGAGGGGGGTGAATGATAGATTAAAACTTTTTCAGTGGAAGCAACAAAACATGTCGGTAGATAAACGATCTGTTAAAGAAACAATGTGTGCGACTAATCTAAACGTGATCGATTGTTAGAAAGACCAGTATAGATTGTGAAAAATCGAGTCACTAAGAAGTCACAAAAAGAATCACGAAAAACCGTTGAGAAAAACTCAAGTTATGATCGAAAGATCGAACAAAGGTCAATCTACTCTAACCAAGTAAAAACAGATCTGCAAAAATGGAAAGAAACTCATGTAGATCATGAACCAAGAATCCAATGACCGTGGAATTTTTATATATGATATATAATCAAGTTTCAAAGACAAACCAAAAAGAATCGCGTCAATTGGATCTGTAAAACTCGAGTTATGATAAAAACATCAACACAACATAGTGCTGTGCAGAAACTTGACGAGAAAAATTTGTCTGAAACAAGTCGAACAAAAAAGGCACAAAAGCTCCTCTAAACTACGAATTTTATTGATAAAACCACAAGAGGAACAACCCAAAGTTGTCTCACCATGAGCTATGGCCTCCGTTGCTTTTATAACCAGCCCTAAGGCCAACTCAATCCTAACTAGGACTCTAATCTGACTCAGTTTCCACCGGAACATTCCATAGCTGCTCAAGACTCTTCTATACGCAGATAGAAGCAATCTTAAGACTTCCAAACACCTTAGGAACGTCCTAAACATTCCTAAAACTACTCAACTTTGTGACCCACACAAAACCTAATCAAGCCAAACTCAAATATTTCCATATTTGAGCCATAACCACCTCAGCCGCAGCCTGAGGCATAATACAGTTGGTTGGACCTTTTTGGCCAATTCTTTACGTCCACTTCTCTTAATCATTCCTTGGAACAATGTTGCCATGTCCATGCACTCCTTTTACATGTGCAAACACCCTCCAACAATGTCCACGATACCTTCATATGCATTGTTCTTGACCTAAACATGTTGTGTGTCCTCCTGATCAACTCAACCACAATTCCTCCCAAACGTGGTTGTTGAACCTCATCTTCCCCCTAAGACTAGTTCAATGGCTCCTGTCGCCAGCCATGTCTTGACATCAAGCAACACCTGCACTTGAATAAACAACCAATCTTTGCGAACCCAAGTCCTCGACTTGACTCTTGTTAGTCCGATAACCACAACACCTTATGTGAGCACCTCACATAAGCATGTTGCAAACCATTGCAAGATAATACCAGCCTTAACCACCAAAACACACCAAAAACTTAGCAAATGAATACTAAGCAAACCTTCCCATAAGTTTAAAGCAAGTTTGAAACATTGCAAATGAAAAACATAACAGGCACATGATTATTTCAGCACATAGAAAGATCGTACGATCCAAAAAAGCAGCTATGCATTGTACAATAAAAGCTCGGGCAATGCAAAGTGTGTTTCTCAAGTATATTCAAAACTTTGCGTGTAAACCTTCACGTTTATTTAAATTGTCAATGCATTCAGCACTCAAGATCTCACAATCTCCCCCTTGATAAATGCATTGGCAACACCACTTAAAATCCGATCATTGGCTTATTCACATGAAAAGTTTTGAAAGCAATTTTCTCCCTCTTTTGAAAATCAAATGAGAAAAAAATGTCAAAAAAATATTTCTCCTCCTATATATATTTCTCCCCCTTTGACAATGTATTCAGCAAGGTTAAAAAGAGAAATTTCAATAGTTATGAGCACTGTATAACATATACATATAAAACAAAGCTCATCCAAGTCACACTATCATTTAACTTACACTATCACATCAATGAGATACATAAAGTAGTGTAAGCCATGCTAGCGATCAAGTGAATTTTCAATTTAAGCAAGTCATGATCTCACAAATTTAACTATCTCAAGACTTGAAAGCATGACAGTTGTTACTGCATTTTTATTATTTTCAAAGCACAAATTCAGATTGTATTACATTTGCAAGAGATTATATGCCGCATTAGCCTTATTCTAACCAACCAAGCCAAGCATATGTCATTTGACAATCAAAAGCATAAAGACATGGTTTTAGTCAGACAAAACTTCTCCCAAGTTCATATCTAAGTGCAATGATAAGTCATCTGAAAAGAAGAAGTGCGATGCATGCATATTCTCTTGATCTTTTCTCATTTTTGTTTGATCATAAAAGCTCAACATGTGAGGTTATAACTTGATTAATTCTTTATGATTAAAAGCACTTGTGAGCAAGCAACAAGTTCAAAATAGCAAGTTCAATCATGATCATATTTATTGTAAGTAATTATTCCAATTACTAGTCTTGGCAAAAACTACAAACTTATAACAAGAGTAATCTAGTAAGAACATTCAGCATATAAAAAGAATCATAAAGTCATATATGTATGAAATACTTATGCTCATATTATTTGAAATTCAGAATCACACAAAGACTTCCCAAATTTCAAAAACTCCCCCTCAATTTAAGCCATGAGGGTGCATAACCCCTAATTCACTACGAATGAAAAAAACGAGTAAAATCATAAGGTTTTATTAAAATGTCAGCAATTGTTGTTCGCTATCTACATGGTGAAGCACAATGTTTCCTTTTCAACATTATCATAGAGAAAGTGATACTTAATGTTGATGTGCTTTGTCCGAGAATGTTGCACGGGATTTTTAGCAATGCAAATGGCATTGGTGTTATCACAAAACAGTGGAACACTATCTAGATCAACCCCATAGTCCTGAAGAGTTTGAACAATCCAAAGAATTTGTGAGCAAGCACTAGTAACAGCTACATATTCAGATTCGGTCGTGGATTGTGCAATTGAGTTTTTTTTCCTGGAGGACCAAGCAACAAGTGAAGTACCAAGAAAATGACAAGCTCACGAAGTACTTTTCCTATCAATCCTACAAACTCCAAAATCAGCATCCAAAAAAGCTTTCAAAGTAAAGGTAGATGAAGAAGGAAGAAAAATGCCAAATTCTTGAGTTCCATGTAAGTACCTGAGAATTCTTTTGACGGCGTGACGATGTAAAACACGTGAGAAAGATTGAAACCGTGCACAAAGACATACGCTGAATTGTATGTCCGGTCATGATGTCGTGAGGTACAAAAGTGACCCAATCATGCTTTTATATCCTTTTTGATCCATGGTTCACCATCTTCCACTACAGGAAAAGTGACAGCAGATGATGGCCAAAATAATCGACGACGAATAAATACAGCCGTCGTCAATAATACATTTATCCCCGATGGTTAGAACAAAACCGTCGTCCATAACTTATTAACGGCGGTTGACCATCGTCAATTAAGGGCCATGAACAATATGGGCCGAAACAGGGCCCCACCTGAGAAGTTACGATGATGGTCCCCGTCAGCCGTCGTCAATAGAGGCTTATCGACGATGGTTGACCTACACTGTCGTCGATAAAGAACTTTCACATAACCCACATGCCAGCCAATTCTCGCCCCTCTCTGCAACGCCGCACGCGCCTCCGACACTGCCGCCATTAAACCTTCACCGCCGCCATTCTCCGCCTCCTCCCAGGTATGCCGCTGCCCTCCTGTCGCCCCTCATCTCCCCTAGCTGCGCTATCGCCCCCTCCTCTCCCCTAGCTGCACCGCTGCCCCCTCCCCCCCCTTGGATGGCAGCGACACCGCACTCTCCCCTCCCCTGCGCCGCCCTCAGTGTTGCCCCTCCCATGCGCCGCCCTCGCCGCCGCCCCTACCTGCGCTGCTCCCTCCCCAGCACCGCACCCTCCTTGCATCGCCCTCACCACCGCCTCCTCCGCTGTGCCACCCTCGCCGTCGCCTCTGCCCCCTCCCCTGCACTGCCCTTGTCGCCCCTCCCCTCCCCTCCCTTGCGCCGCCGCCCCTTCCCTTCGCTGCCCTCGCCACCGCCCCATCCCCAGCTGCGTCGCCCCTCCCATGCGCTGCCCTCTCCGCCACCCCCTCCTTGCGCCGCTCCCTCCCCAGCACCGCCCCCTCCCTACACCGCCCTCGCCATCGCCTCCTCCCCTGCACCGCTCTCGCCACCACCCCTGCCCTCTCTCCTATGCTGCCCTCGTCGCCCCTCCCCTCCCGTGCGCCGCTGACCCTCCCATGCGTTTCCCTCACCAACACCCCTCCCCAGCTACACTGCCCCTTCCCTGTGCTGCCCTCACCGCTGCCACCTCCCCTGCGCCGCCCCTCCCCTGACGGGAGGAGGGAAGAAGGCCGCGGCAGCGCCTGCCGGTCGGGTCGATGGTGACGTGGTCGGGCAAAGGGAGCCGTTGGGCGAAGGGCGCCGCCGCGACGAGAGAGATGGATATGGTAGAACAAGGGAGGCGTGTGGTCAATTACTGTCTTGTTCATCGGTGTCTAGAAGAGGCCGTCGTGGAGCCTCTTCTTGACGGAGTCCATGGCCCACTAGAGACAGTGGAGCAGCTCGGTGGGCTTCTTATTGTACATGAAGAGGCCGTTGTAGAGGTCGAAGTTGTCGCTCATGTGTTGTCGACGAAATGCAGTAGCGTGTCGTAGCCCTTGGTGCTTATGAGCATCGGCTTAAGCTCCAGCAATGCCAAAATCCACCTGATTGTGTGGGTCAGGAGCTGCGTCTCGGCAGAGTGCTCGTCGTGCTCGGCGTAAGGCATCTCCACCATCTGGCACCCCTCCTGCACAAACAAGCCGAGGAACGTGTAGCCTGCTTAGCCTGGTCCTGCATCATAAGCGTGTACACTTTGCCTCTTCAGCACTAATGGCTGAGTACAGGTTTCCAGATGGGACACACTCCTGAGCAGGGCCATAACCATTACCTGAATATCATTGCACTAAATTAACCACGCACCGTAAGCCCGACTCAGGACTGTAAGACATAACAAGACTAAAAGCAGGAGGAGAGTAACCGACGAGCAAAATTATTTACATTATGCTTTAATTTTTTGCTTACTTTCGCATATCGTCTGCCATATGCACGGTTACATTTCTCCTATCTCGTCCTAGTTGCAGTTGTGCTATCCTACTAAAGGCGGATCCACATGAGGTACCTGCAATGTGTTTAGGGTCTGATTATCATTTTCTTGGTCGGGGTCCATGGTGTCGAATGGTTCTAACTCCTGAAAGGCCAATGCCGAGCTGGAGATTTCGGGTGTGCAACTTGCTTGGCCTAGTTCTATACCCTAAGCATGCATACCTTGCCTCCCAATGCTAACAGTTGAGTAAAGGGAGTCGAATGACTCATGCCCTGAGCAAGACAGCGACCATAACCAAAATGTTGTCGCACCGAATTACCCATGCCCCGCATCTTAGTTAAGGACCGTAAGCCATAACGAAACTAAAGAGCAAGGAAGTGGTGACCGACGGGCGAAATTACTTTTTGCCTACCATGTGTGCAGGACATACAGGGATCCCGCCGTCGATGTTCTACACGTCCGTGGTAGGCGCCGTTGACGCTTCTTTGAGCTCCGGCGCCTCCCACGGGGACCGCTGGCATCACTTCTATGAGCTTCGACGCTCCCCAAGGACGTCGTCGGTGTCACTTCTGTGAGCTCCAATGCCCCCCCAAGCTCTGGCGCCCCCTAGGGGGCTGCTAACGTCACTTATCTGAGCTCCGGTGCCCCCAAGGTGGCCGCTGGCGTCACTTCTGCGAGCTCCGAAGCCTCTCAAGGGGGCCGCCAACGTCACTTCTATGAGTTCCGACGCCTCCAAAGGGGGCCGTCGGCGTCACTTCTTCATGCTCCGGCACCTCCCAAGGGGGCAGTCTGCGTCACTTCTTCGAGCTCCGGCGCCTCCCACAGGGACCGCCGGCGTCACTTCTCTGAGCATTGGCGCCACCCAAGGAGGCCGACGGCATCACTTCTCCGAGCTCCGGCACCCCCAAGGGGCCACTGGCGTCACTTCAATGAGCTCTGGCGCCTCCCACGAGGACCGCCGACGTCACTTCTGCGAGCTCCAGCGCCCCAAGGGGGGCGCTGCGTCACTTCTCCAAGCTCCGGAGCACCCAAGGGGGCCACCAACGTCACTTATACGAGCTTTGGTGCCCCTCAAAGGGGCCCGCTGGCATCACTTTTACAAGACAAGATAAAGGCTCCACCTATGGAGTCGTCATCTCTCCCGAGATGGGCCTGGGGTCCACTATCAGTACCCTCAAGACCGAGTATCCCCGCATACAAGAAGAAGCCACGGACCCGTCCTCCCAATCGAGGAGGGTTCCGGAGCTGCCACGCGTCATACGGCTCCGGGCACGTGCTCCCACCGAGGAGGGCTCTGAAGCTGCTACACGTCCTCTGGCTCCGCGCCCTTGCTCCCACCGAGGAGGGCTCCGGAGCTGGAGTGTGTCCCACGGCCTGCAATGAGCTGTGGACCCCAAAGAGTAAAGGGTGAATTCATGTACAGTCGTGCATTGAAGGCACATGCCTTTCCTAGGCGCACGGTGCAGTGCACGCCCCTGTCAGGTACCGCTAGGCCCAATCACAATGCAGTAAAGGCGATGCAAGCCTACCCCACAACGCCAAGTGTTTAGCTTATGGCGACAAGACGGATGGGACATTCCTTGGAATCATCAATGACTACATCCTGCCACTGGCGACCGACTCAGCAAGACATCAAGTCTTCAAAGTGCGGTCAGAGGCAGCATACGCAAGAAGCATTAGATCTTGTACAGGATAAGATCACCCCGGGGCCACCTGATGCCCCACTTGTAAGCTATCCGGCCTTGGACTATAAAAGGACTGGGCAGCCACCGACTTAGACATCTTCTCTGGTCTGCTAAGACTAGGGGAATGAACATCACCCACACGCGCATACACACATACTGGCAATACCACCCACCGTGGAGTAGGGTGTTACGCTCCTTGCGGCCCGAACCACGTAAAAACCACCTTGTCATACTCTCTTCCGCTAGAACACTTGATTAAGGCCTAAGCCCCACCGAACAAAGAACATCCGCGGGCTGCTCCTTAGCAGATCTGGGGGAACTATCACATTACCACTTCGACAGTATCGTATTTATCCCAAAGGAAGGCAATGGATTAAAGTATACACTAATTTTATGATCAAGCTATGAGACAGTAACGAATTATCAAGAAGAGGATAAGTTGATAATATGGGTAGTGTGACACACACATAAGCAATCTATTCTAAATGGTAAATGGGTCCTAACGGAGATTAGACTAAGAGATGGGGTGTTGCTCCTACAATGCTTCTAATATACATATACATAGCCTAGGTTAGATACTAATAAGCGTATCAATGGTGAATCCATATGCTAAGTTGTTCAAAAAATCAGGCATGGGATTACCCCTAGCAATACTAGGGCAACTCCTGCCAAGAACCTGTGGCATAGCCGAACATGGAGGATTACAAAGGACAGATAGGATTGTGAAAGCATCTAGGCCCCATGAGGTATGGTTTCGGTGATTAATGACAACCATTGGATTTTACTAATGAATTTGTGGATGCATGGTCTCCCATATCACTTAATCAAATGAAATCTATATGTCATTGGAGACTACTAAACAATCCATTATGAGATCAATCAATGTTGTGAAGATAAGAAGTAAAAGCTCTTATGTCAAAGTCATTCAACCATAATTGATGACACTTAATGCTTGACAACCATAAGAAGTACATTTCCAGCAAATGTCTTAGAGGTCAATCGAGCAAAGTTCAAAAGAATCACTTAGAAACAACTCGAAGCAAACAAAATCAACTCACAGGATCAACAGATGTTTCCAGAGAACAACACATCGGTCGAGTTGGTTTAGCAGAAGAAGAAGACCTCAGAACAAAGTACTCACCGGATCATCCGATGTTAAGGGCTAAGCTACATCTGTCCATCAGTACAGTTTGCAATATCCTTGGACCAAGTGTAGCACCGGATCATCTGATGTATAGAAGTATACACATCGGTCAATCACTCCAGTAAGCATCAAGTTTGAGCCAATTCTGGAGGAAGAGCCACCAGATCATCCAATGAGAAGACAAGTGCAACATCGGTCTAACAACGGTCATATCTGACATAATGACGTTAGCAAAAGTGAACTTGACTGATGATAACTAAAGGGGAGACATCGGATCATCCGGTGTTCGCAGAAAAGTTCTGTCAGCCTACTTTTCCAACGGCTATTTCGTGGAGGCTGGCTATATATACCCCTTCAACCTGTCAAAGCGACAAGTCTTGATCACCAGACATAATCTACACATCCACAAGCATTCAAGACAAATATCCATCACTTCTACATCATTTAGATCACTTACACACCAAGAGATAGGCTAGAACTAGCTAGAGAGAGAGCTTGTGTGCCTCCATTCTGGGTGAGTGGAATCTCTAGGGTAGTGAGAGCCTTAAGGGAGTGTCCCTTGGTGTTTGTAATTGAGAGAGACTTCCGGAGCTTGCCAAGGCGTTTGTGGAAGCCCAGAGGATCGGAGTTGTACAAGGCTTGAGCTCCACCTTGCCGAGGTTGGCAAATGGAGAAGAATAGTGGAGATCCCTCGTCTCGGTGACTTGGGTCTGGCTATACACTTTGGTGGGTGCCACAACGTGGGTGTAGGAAGATCTTGACGATCTTGCCGAACCACGGGATAAATCCTCGTGTCTCCTCGGGAGTTTGCATCCTCTTCCTCTCCCTTACATTTATGCATTTTATATTTTGCGAAGTTGCTATTTACTTCAATGCATAGATTGTTTGCGTAGGTAATTGGGCTTTTAGGAATTAAGTTTTATTGCTTAGATTTTTTAAAAGAAGCCCAATTCACCCCCCCCTCTTGGGCATTCGATCCTTACAATTGGTATCAGAGCAAGGTTGCTCATAGGATCATTCTAGCTTCACCGCTAGAGAGCTAAAATGGCCAAGGTTGGGGCTTCGGTTCCTATCTTCAAGGGCAAGAACTTTGCCTATTGGGAAGCACGCATGCGCGCTTATCTAGAGGCTATTGCTCCCGAAGTATGGGAAGCGACCCACGCGGGGTTTAGAGAACACAACTATGTTGGTGATCAAATTAAATGGGATGCTAAAGCTAGAAATGCAATTTATGAATGTATATGTCAAGATGTGTTTGCTAGGATTGCTAGCAAAGAAAAAGCTTGTGAGATTTGGGCTTGCTTAATAGAAATTCATGAGGGTTCTTCTCGAGTCAAGGAACTAAAATATCACATGCTTAAAGCCAAGTATGATGAATTTAAAATGCTACCTCATGAAAATGTCAATGAGATGTTCTCTCGCTTGAATGTACTTATTGAAGAAATTAATGCTCTTGACATTGCTTCTCTTGGCAAGGGACTCATCAACCGCAAGATCCTCATGCTCCTTCCCAAGCCAAAGTACAACATCAGCAACTCCATGCTTCAAAAGGAGTCTCCTGACCACATTGAAGTTTCGGAGCTCATTGGAGAAATTCACGCTCATGAGATGAGTGTACATGGAATGATGGAGAAATCATCTTCAAAAACAATTGCTCTAAAGGCCTCCACCAAGAAAACAAGCCTCAGGAAGAAGAAGGTGGTTGAGCCTAGCTCAAGTGAAGAAGAGCAAGCATCAAGTGAACATGATGATGATGAGCTTGCATTGATGATGAGAAAGTTCTCACGATTGAACTCCAAGATTACTAAGATGGGATACACATTTGATCCCAAGAAGAAAGCATTTCTACCAAGAAGAGATGATCACAAGACTTGCTACAATTATGGTGATCAAGGCCACATCTCCTATGATTGTCCAAAACAGGACAAAAGAAGAGAGAACCACAAGAGCAAGCATCGCAAGCTTGAAGAAAGTGATGATGATGAGAAGAGACCGAACCCAAACCAAGATCCTTTTGGAAGAGGAAACATGACAAGGGAAAGAAGACAAGACTCTTCCCAAAGAAGAGAAATGGCCCACAAAAGGTGTTCATATGTGAGGCAAGTGAATGGGTCACCGACGAAGAAACAAGTGATGAAGAGAGTGAAGTGGAAGAAGAAAGTTTGGCCGGCCTCGCCATTGCCAACAATGATGACTCACCTCTTTATCCACCGCCCATGTGCCTCATGGCGAAAGGTAACACCAAGGTATGTGACGACTGTAGCGATGATGAGCTTTCCCCCGATGATTTAACTTCTTTAATAAATGAATATCACACTATCATTAAGAGGGAAAAGAGCAAGGTTAGGGCTCTTGAGGGAACTCGTGCTAAGCTTGAGAGTGCTAACCTTGATTTGCTTGACAAGTATGAAAGCATACTCAAAGAGCATGACACGCTCAAATCCCATGTCGAGCAAGTTGAGGAGGATAAGGCTCAAATCATGCTAGATCATCATGAGCTTAACTTAGCCCACCAAGCACTCTTGGGAAAGCACAATGAGTTAATCCAAGAGCATCAAACACTTAACCTTTCTTATGAAGTGCTTGATCAAGAGTTAAAAACTATGAAGAAACAAACTCTTAATGATAACATATCCATTACTTCTCATGCCACTAATGCTTTGCACAAGTCTTTGCCTTTGAAAGAAAATGCTAGGGAGAAGGACTTGTTGGAAAAAATTGAGAGTCTCCGCACTAGTGTGGCTAGACTTTCAAAAGGGGAAGACAAACACAAGGAAGTCCTCTTCCAACAAGCAAAGGCCTTCAACAAGAGAGGACTTGGATCCTTCCCGGTGCCTAACAAAGGAAAGGTGCCCTCACGGGAGCTTAGAACAAGCTTCATCAAGGAAGTTGGCTCTTATTGCAAACATTGTGAGGTCACCGGTCACCACACAAGGGAGTGTCCCCTTCCTAACCGACCTTCTCCAAAATTTCCTACTAACTACAAATCTACTTTCAATGATCATTATTATCTCTTGAGTAAAGTAGATGGCAAGGTGAAGGCAAGGTTCATTGGCAAAGACATGAAGGGCATGAAGGGGAAGCTCCCCAAGCAACTTTGGGTCCCAAAAACACTTGTATCACACATACAAGGACCTAAGTTGGCTTGGGTGCCTAAAGTCAAAAATTGAATTCATGTGTGTAGGTGAACTACAAAGCCGGAGGAAAGCATTGGGTACTCGATAGCGGGTGCACTCAACATTTGACCGGCAACGATGATATGTTCACCACCATAGAAAACCCCGGCAATCATGAACAAGTCACCTTTGATGATAACTCTAAGGGAAAGGTAATTGGGTTAGGTAGAATTCCTATTTCAAATGACTTATCTATTTCTAATGTTTTGTATGTTAAGTCAATTAGTTTTAATTTACTTTCTATTGCACAATTATGTGATCTTGGACTAACGTGCACATTTAGCAAAAATGATGTTGTTGTGAGGAGTGAAATAAGCCAAGATATAGTCTTCAAAGGATTTCAGCATGGACACCTCTACCTAGTGGACTTCTCCAACAAGAATGCTAGCTTGACCACTTGCCCTCTCACTGAGACAAGTTTGGGATGTCTATGGCACCGACGCATAGCACACATAGGGATGAGCAAACTCAAGAAGTCATTCAAGCTTGGGATGGTGACCGGCGTGAAGGATGTCACATTTGAGAAGAACAAGCTTTGTAGCGCTTGTCAAGCCGGGAAGCAAGTTGCTTCTCACCACCCAATGAAGACAATGGTGTCAACCTCCAAGCCACTTGAGCTACTCCACATGGACCTCTTCGGACCATCCACATATCAAAGCCTTGGCGGTAACCTCTATTGTCTCGTTATAGTTGATGACTACTCTCGCTATGCTTGGACTTTATTTTTAGGTGACAAGAGTGAAACTCCGGAAGTGTTAAAGACCTTCGCCAACCGCGCTCAAAGGGAATTTCAACTTCCCATCATCAAGGTCTGGAGTGACAACGGCACCGAATTCAAGAACTACAACATTGGGGAGTGGTGTGACCGTGAAGGCGTGAAGCATGAGTTTTCGGCCACATACACCCCTCAACAAAATGGTGTCGTTGAAAGGAAGAACAAGACGCTCATCACTCTTGCATGAGCTATGCTTGATGACTATGGCACGTCGGAGAAGTTTTGGGCCGAAGCAATCAACACGGCGTGCCATGCCGCAAATAGGGTCTACCTACATCGCCTACTTCAAAAGACTCCGTATGAGCTTCTCATTGGGAGAAAGCCCAACATCTCCTACTTTCGAGTCTTTGGGTGCAAGTGCTACATCTATCGCAAGAAAAGGCTCGGTAAGTTTGAAAGAAGATGTGATGTTGGTATATTTCTTGGTTATGCATCAAACTCAAAAGCATATCGAGTACTCAACCAAACCTCCGGTTTAGTTGAGGAAAGTTGTGATGTTGAGTTTGATGAAACTAATGGCTCCCAAGAGGAGAGTTTTGGTCATGATGAAATAGATGATGAGCCTCTACGAGAAGCCATGAGGAACATGACCATTGGAGACGTCAAGCCTAAAGTTGAGGAGAGCCATGATCAAGGGGGAGCTTCCAACACCTCTATGGCGCCTCAAGTTGACGAAGAAGAGAAGGATGATCCATTGCCGATTCAAGACTCACAAGCCCAACAACATCAAGAAGAAGAAGAAGTCCATGATCAAGTCCAACCACAAGATGAGAAACACGCATCACCATCGCCAAGTGCTTCACAACCACTTATGAGGCATGGACGCATCTCCCAGGCACATCCAATGGACCAAATCATTGGAAGTTCGTCAAGGGGTGTAAGTACACGTTCTCACCATTTCGCTTCATTTTGTGAGCACTACTCGTTTGTTTCATGTGTAGAACCCACTCACATTGAGGAAGCACTCCAAGACTCAAATTGGGTGATGGCCATGGAAGAAGAACTCAACAACTTCATCCGCAATGAAGTTTGGGTGTTGGAGGAGCAACCCAAGGACAAAAATGTCATCGGAACAAAGTGTGTGTACTGCAATAAATAAGAGGAAAACGGCGTTGTAGTCCACAACAAGGCAAGACTTGTGGCCAAAGGGTTCTCTCAAGTTGAAGGAATAGACTTTGGGGAGACATTTGCTCCGGTCGCCCGGCTAGAAGCCATCCGTATACTTCTTGCCTTTGCATCACATCATAATATTAGGATTTATAAAATGGATGCGAAAAGTGCCTTTCTTAATGGTTACATTAACGAGCTTGTTTCTGTTGAACAACCTCCCGGGTTTGAAGATCCGAGGAATCCTAATCATGTGTATAGGTTGCACAAGGCGCTCTACGGGCTCAAGCAAGCACCTAGGGCGTGGTATGAACCACTACGGGATTTCCTTATCATGCAAGGATTCAAGATCGGGAGGGTGGACACTACACTCTTCACCAAAGACATCAACGAAGATTTGTTTATTTGTCAAATTTATGTTGATGATATTATTTTTGGTTCAACTAACAAAGCTCTTAGCCATGAGTTTGGCAAAATGATGTCTAGGGAATTCGAGATGTCAATGATTGGAGAGCTCAACTTCTTCCTTGGATTTCAAATCAAGCAACTTCAAGAGGGGACCTTCGTCTATCAAGAGAAGTACACCAAGGACCTCTTGAAGAAATTTGAGATGGGAGATTGTAGCTCAAGAAGCACTCCAATGGCAACAAATTGTCATCTCGATGCGGATAAGAACGGTAAACCTATTGATCAATCTAACTACTGTTCTATGATTGGTTCATTGCTTTACCTTACCGCATCTAGGCCCGATATCATTTTTAGTGTATGCTTATGTGCTCGCTTTCAAGCGGCACCTAAAGAATCGCATCGGAATGCAGTCTTTAGGATACTTCGGTATCTTAAGCATACCCCTAGTGTGGGGATACTCGGATTCGGACTTTGCCAGATGTCGCGTGGATCGTAAGAGTACCTCCGGTGGGTGCCACTTGCTTGGGCATTCCCTAGTATCTTGGTCTAGCAAGAAGCAAAATTCCGTCGCCTTGTCCACAGCGGAAGCGGAATATATTGCGGCCGGTGCATGTTGTGCCCAAATTATTTATATGAAACAAACCCTTTTGGACTTTGGTATTAAACTTGGTTGTGTGCCTCTCCTTTGTGACAATGAAAGTGCGGTTAAAATAGCTAAAAACCCCGATAAACACTCCTGCACTAAGAACATTTATATTCGCCATCATTTCTTGAGAGACCATGAAGCTAAGGGAGACATCTCATTGCGAGGTGTTAGGTCCGAAGAACAATTGGCGGATATCTTTACTAAACCACTTGATGAGAAAACTTTCTAGGCTAAGAAGTGAATTAAATGTGCTAGATGCAACGAACGTCATGTAAGAATGCACTTCATATTGGTCTCGCCTAACTCTCAAAGGATAGGGGTGAGCAAGGGTTAGCTTGGGATGGAGGTTCTTTTGAGTTTCCCCAAGGCTTGGAGAGTGGCTCTCCCTGAAGAAGCCTTTGAAAGGTTCAAATTTGGAGAGATAGATTTATTTTATGCCTTGCATGATGCCTGCCATATAGACTTGTAATTTCTTGCATTATAAAATGTTTGGCATTGCATACGGCAGATTGTCACAAAGCGGAACCCACCTCATGAGAAAGAGACTTGTTTGAAATGCAATATCTCAACTCATATGTGGTGGAAAGAACAAAATGTTAGGTGCGTTAATGCCTAGCTGAATATGCTTTAAAGAGATAGATGTCTTCATACTCTAGCTCACAAAGCATGGGCCTTACATTTTATTTGGATAATTTCCTCCTTATTTTCTTCCGTGTTCTATTTGCTTTAAGCATTAGCCAAGTTATTGGCATATTAGATTTTTGAGGGGTGAGGGGTTGCCCAAAAAGTCCTAAGACATGTGTTTCTCAGTGCTTGTTTGTTTGGTCAAAGGACATATATGGGATGTTGCTGTTTTGTAGTCATCAGATTATCCGATGCTTAGGTCAGTCCCTCATCGGATCAGTTGGTGTTCAAAGACCTTAGCCAGTTCAATAAGTATCTTAAATCAACCGACGAGTTCATTCTGAAAAACATCGGTCGATCCGATGTTCACACATCTGGAACTGTGCTGAATTCCACTGATGATATTTCCCTCCACGTCGGACCATCCGGTGTCAATGGCACATTATTGAATACCCTTACTGTGCCATTCGACCGATGCTGCTAACGACCAACGTCGGTCCATCCGGTGTTAAAGTTTCGGCTAGGGTTTGGGACCCACTATTTAAACAGTGCTTCGCCTCCCGTTTCCTCTCTCCCCGACCCCGACTTCACCTCCGCCGCCGATCCTCTCGCCCAAGCGGCGCCACCACCGACTACCGCCGCCGCCGCCCTTCGGCCGCCGCTGCACCACCTCAGCCGCTGCCGCACCACCTCAGCCGCCGCCGCACCACCTCTGCTGACCGCCATCCGTGCACCACCACCGCCGATGCCCCCCCAGCAGCCACAGCACCACCTTCTCCGCGTCGCCGTGGTGACTCCCCCAAACGGTCACGTCTCTTCGCCGTTAGGGTTTCCAGCCGCGTCGATCGTCGTGTTCCGCGCGCTTGACATCATCGCACCTCATCACAATGGCTCGCGACAAGAAGAACAAGGGCAAGGCCATTGCGGAGCCGGCCGCAAAGAAGCAGAAGCTATCCAATGAGGAGAAAAAGGTGTTGATGGCCGCTCGCGCCACCGAGGAGCGAGAGCGTGGCCGAGGAGGATCATTAAGGATCCGCGAGGCTCGTCCGAGGCTACCTCCTGTGATAGATGAGTCCGAGACCGAAGAGGAGCCCGAAGTGCCACTCGTCCGCCGGCGCTCAGCCAGGACCCGTGGGGGTCATCCCGCGGCAGCACCACGTTCGAGATCGACTGCTGCCGATCGTCGTGAGGACAGGGAGGCCCAGAGTGCCATCTACGAGATGGACACCACCGCCCGTGTTGGTGAAGGTGTTCGGTTGACTGATTACCGGAAGATGAAGGCCAACCAACTCCGAAGACTCAGATGGAGTGTGTTGCTTGAGGAGTGGTACCTGCAGCACAGAGAGGCTCTGGTGGACAGTTGTTTCTGGACCGTGACACATGCGTCACTCTACGAGACCTATAGACGCCACGGGCACAAGCTATTCCAGCACAACTTTCTGGATTGGGATCAGCTCGCCCTGGCAGCGGAGACAGAGATACGCCCATACTTTGAGAGGTATCGAGGGCTAGTGCAGTTGATGTCCTACGACAGGAGTGCATATGTGGAGAATTGGGTCCGCGTATTCTACGCTACCCTATATGTCTCTGAGGGCCGCAGATCGATAGACTTCATGTTCATGGGCCATCACCATCACCTGATGAGGCAGACGCCGGCACAGCTGCTCGGAGTGGACCTGCACGACACTTGCGTGCATGAGAGAGTATATGGTCAGGCAGACCCGCTGAGGAGGCCGCTCACTGGAGGAGTGGCACCACCACTGGAGGAGATCTGCTCTCTTTTTGGACCGACCTTCTCTCCAGAACAGCTGAGGGTACCAGCACTACTGACTCCTGCTGCGCACAGTGCACCTTGCCTTGCGTCGCACACTCTTGCCGAGGTTAGGATACTTAGAGGGGTTCACCAGCCTGCAGCAGACCCTCCTGTTCTACATCATGAATGGGATGGAGTTTGATATTGTGGACGTCCTCATATGCGAGATGGAGGATGTGATCACCGATGGAGTTGGCATGATGAGGCAGCTTGTGTTTGGACACTGGATCAGCTACCTGCTCTCCATGATGGTTCCTGAGGAGTCCGCCGTGCGTGACCGTCTCACGTACGAGAGTGTCACACGATTCAGCCACTACCAAGCTCCATCTCCTGGAGACCGCCACCTTGGCCGTCCAGTTAGGTTTGTGCTCGTCTATCTGAGGAGGACTAGTCGGATCTGGAGAAGGAGGATGAGAGGCTTTCCGAGGTAGAGGCTCAGGGTGAGGACTTGCAACACATATGGTCCGAGAGCGACATAGATGACAGTGTTGAGGAGTACTTCCCACCTCCTCCCTCACCCAGACAGCACGACGCAGAGGCTGGAGGCTCTACAGTGCCACCCCCTACTCCACCTCCCGTCTCAGAGGCACATGTCTCTCAGCCGTCAGAGCTCACCTCACTTCTGCAGCAGATGGTTGAGCAGCAGCGCTTGGACCAGCTTGCAGCTGAGCAGGCCCGAGCGGAGCAGGCAGCACGTCTTCTGGAGCTCCACCAGTAGCAGCAGGAGATGCAGCGCCAGATCACCCGTGAGAGGCGTGAGGACACTGATCGGCTGACTGGGCTGATCGACCAGATGCACTAGCGCTCCCTCGACCAGCAGCAGCAGACGCAGCAGGCGATGATGGGCATCCTGGGGTTGATCACCAACCTCTACACCTAGACCGGGATTGCCCTGCCGTCGCAGCTGCCAGACGTCGCTCCACCACCACCTATCCTTGCTCCAGCTGCAGCTCCGGTGCCGACCACGCCGATACCGTCGATCAGCATGTCTCCACTGCTGGCTCCCAACGCAACAATTCACTCTCCACTGCCGGCCACGACGCTGTTCTAGTAGACGCCGACATCTGTTGTCAGTGCCCCCTTGCCAGCAGCTACTACTCAGCAGGCACCGACGGCGGCTCCTACGGCCCCGACAGCTCCTTCCACCTCTACTCCAGGCAGCAGCTCCGACGACAGCACCCCCGACGGTGACCAGTTCGTCATCGCGCCTAGTTCTCAGGGTTCTTAGGCACTTGGATTCCTTTTTGGTGTCTTGATGCCAAAGGGGGAGAAGAGTTAGAGAGTCAGGGGGAGGGTTGTTTAGAGGGTTGCTTAGTCTCAGGGGGAGTCTTTCTATATCATCTTTTGTAATTTGATGTTTTTGCTACTCATTTGCTGTTTATTGAGTACTCTTAAGTTATTAATCGATTGAGCTTATTTGGTGTCTATCTATATCTTATGATCACTTATTTACTTGAGTTATTTCTTGATTGAGCTTTCAAATTCATTACTATCAAGTGTGATAATCTTGTATTCATTGCATATCCTCTTAAGTTTCGTACTATCAAATTCATTACTATTGTGCTTCAATTGTTGTGTTGTCATCAATCACCAAAAAGGGGGAGATTGAAAGCATTTAGGCCCTATGAGGTATGGTTTCGGTGATTAATGACAACCATTGGATTTTACTAACGAATTTGTGGATGCATGGTCTCCCATATCACTCAATCAAATGAAATCTATATGTCATTGGAGACTACTAAACAATCAATTTATGAGATCAATCAATGTTGTGAAGATAAGAAGTAAAAGCTCTTATGTCAAAGTCATTCAACCATAATTGATGACACTTAATGCTTGACAACCATCAGAAGTACATTTCCAACAAATGTCTAAGAGGTCAATCGAGTAAAGTTCAAAAGAATGACTTAGAAACAACTCGAAGCAAACAAAATCAACTCACCGAATCAACCGATGTTTCCAGAGAACAACACATCAGTCGAGTTGGTTCAGCAGAAGAAGAAGACCTCAGGACAAAGTACTCACCGGATCATCCGATGTTAAGGGCTAAGCTACATCAGTCCATCAGTACAATTTGCAATATCCTTGGAACAAGTGTAGCACCGGATCATCTAATGTACAGAAGTATACACATCGGTCAATCACTCCAGTAAGCATCATGTTTGAGCCAATTCTGGAGGAAGAGCCACCAGATCATCCGATGAGAAGACAAGTGCAACATCGGTCTAACAACGGTCATATATGACACAATGACGTTAGCTAAAGTGAACTTGACCGATGATAACTAAAGGGGAGACATCGGATCATCCCCTGTTCGCAGAAAAGTTCTGTCAGCCTACTTTTCCAACGGCTATTTCATGGAGGCTGGCTATATATACCCCTTCAACCTGTCAAATCGACAAGTCTTGATCACCAGACATAATCTACACATCCACAAGCATTGAAGACAAAGAGCCATCACTTCTACATCATTTAGATCACTTACACACAAAGAGATAGGCTAGAACTAGCTAGAGAGAGAGCTTGTGTGCCTCCATTCTGGGTGAGTGGAATCTCTAGGGTAGTGAGAGCCTTAAGGGAGTGTCCCTTGGTGTTTGTAATTGAGAGAGACTTCCGGATCTTGCCAAGGCGTTTGTGGAAGCCCGGAGGATCGAAGTTGTACAAGGCTTGAGCTCCACCTTGGCGAGGTTGGCAAACGGAGAAGAATAGTGGAGATCCCTCGTCTCGGTGACTTGGGTGTGGCTATACCCTTTGGTGGGTGCCACAACGTGGATGTAGGAAGATCTTGACGATCTTGCCGAACCACGGGATAAATCCTCGTGTCTCCTCGGGAGTTTGCATCCTCTTCCTCTCCCTTACATTTATGCATTTTATATTCCGCGAAGTTGCTATTTACTTCAATGCATAGATTGTTTGCGTAGGGAATTGGGCTTTTAGGAATTAAGTTTTATTGCTTAGATTTTTTAAAAGAAGCCCAATTCACCCCCCCTCTTGGGCATTCGATCCTTACAGATTGTCATCACCTATTGCCCACCTCTTCAATCCGTGGGTCCACAAGACATCCAACGCTACTTAACTATCCTAGCACCATGTATCCTAGCACCATGCTAGCATATTAAGTATATACCTTATGAGCCGCAGCAAAAGCCATCCTAAGGCAATGACTAACCTAAACATCGTTGAACCAATGTTGAGACATAGAATAAGTTATTCATATTAACATGATCATATCATAACTAATTAGACTATAGTAGTGGTTTATAGTGTTTATGATGATACGATGATGACATTAGGACATGATCATAAAGACTATACCTACCACATACATGGAATTCACAATCAAACAAGAAATGCTTCATCCAAGTATATGAATAAAAAATACTAAAGATAATATATTTATGATTCATAAAGTCACAAATATAAGAAAAGATACATGAGCCATACCTTTCTCAACCTGTACTTGGGACTAGAGGCTCCTCTCTATAGCCTAAACTCCATTAAGCAACTAGGAGAACTAGTGTATATGATAGAATGATGCTCAAGTGGTGTGTGTGTGTGTGAAGTGAGGGTAGGGGGTCCTACTTATAGGTGGAGAAGGGTCGGTTCCCGCCATCAAATGCGCACGAATCAGTCATAATAATCTTCAGGAATCTGGGAGGAGCCAACACGTGTCGATTGACCGAGTTTGGCGCCAGGACCAAGTCGGCCAACTAGGTGGATCAGCCAACCTGGTCAGGGCTCTGTTCGGGGGGTGTTTTCTTCAGGTCACTGACAGGTGGGTCTCCCTTATTGATATAGGTGATACACCGTTGGATGGCCTCGGATACTTTTGTTTGTGGGACATTTGATCCATGTGGTGCCACATGTCAATGCTTGATTGGCTGGAATGATATTTATAGGATGCACCCCATTGTTTTACTTCAATTCTGTATAAAATTCCTGCATGCACCAATTTCTCTAAGTTCATGTGGAACTAGGTTATTTCTAACTATAATGTGTGTAAGAAATATTCATTCCTTCACATAATTGAGTTATATTGACGGCTGAATTTGGTATATAATGACCGTCAACAAACTCCCCCAAGCTTACCCTTTGCTCGTCCTGAAGCAAGGGTAAAGACTTAGGTTGTTGATCAGGAGTTGCTAAAATGTCCTATTTTGCAAAGGTACCAAGTGCACAACAAAGTATTCTACCGTTCATTGAATAAATTGGCTATGGTACCTCACTCTTTTCTTAGTAATTATGGGGCTTATGCCTCATTCTTTTCTTGGGTGGTTGAAGGACAGAACAACAAAATGAGCGTGCATCACCTAATGTATGAGTTACCCTCAAATTTTCGGGGAATCTAAAACGGTGTTTGGATTTAAGTTCCTCGAATGATGCACTTAATCACTCCTATGTGGGAAGTGGTATTTGTATCCTCACCAAGGCAATGCCTTTCTTGTTCTACATCTAAATAAGGCTTGTATGTGGAGCTTGGTAGGATTCAAGAGTAGGCATATTTGCAACACATATATTGCTAAGTCAAAAGAGTAAATCTTAGGAGAAAACAAATCATACTTTTGATCAAGATTTATGCAAGTGTGATGGAATATTTGTGGAGTGGGAATATGAAGATGACTCCTTTGTATGCACTCTTTTTTCGTGGGGATGGAAATGGCTACTTATTCTCCTTTTTTTCTTTTTCTCTCTTTTTTTCCTCATGCTCATGTACATAAGCATGCATTTTCTTTTTCTTGTAGCCATGTCTTCTACTCCTCTTTTTTTTTTCAAATAATTTTGAGAGATTATTATGCATGAAAATCATGGAGTAACTTTTTTTTAGTGGAATGATATGATAAAATTTTGCTAACTTCTAGTGTAGAAGTTTAGCATGTGCCCGTGTAATCTTGATCTTAAAAGCATGAAAAGATCACACATAGGTCTATACTAGTTTGACCAAGCTCAATGTGAAGGCAAATATCATATGCATAAGGTATATCTAACTCAAATCATCATATGACTTTGGTAGGAATTCCTATCAAATGTGGAACTCCCATTTTTAATTTTCTCTGTGAAATCAAGTTTCACTTTCAACTGTGATATTAGCAGCTCTTATCATTATATCATATACCTCAACAACCTAGAATTGGACTTATCTTTTGCTACCCATGATTTCCAGGTTTTCAGGCAAGAATATTCTAGGCCAATAAACCCAATACTTGGAGAATACTTAGTTGTATGCAAGGGACTAGAGAAAATAAACTAGAGCAAATATTCATCATTTAAACTTACGCAAAGTAAAAATATTCTTACTGCACATCCTTTATTTTATTAACCTAACCTATACTACATTATTTTTTTTTATTTTATATTATTTTTTTAGATGCAGATGTTGTGGGAAGAAAGAAATAAATAAAGGAATGCAAATGGGGTGTGATACAAGTTACCTCAAGCAGGGGTCCTCCCCCAATCTTGTTCTTGGTCAATGTCCTTGATAGGGTTTGAAACCCTAACGACGGATGTAGGCCATGAGGATGGCCTAACCTTGTTGCAGCATAGCTTTGGCATTGGAGGGTTCACTGTTGATGTTGGGTTGCCTTCCATGGGTTCCATGAGTGTGGTCGAGGAGAGTGTTGTCGGTGTTGCACATCCACATCTCAAAGGTTCCATAGGTTGGATGTACCTTGTTATTCCTTGGCTAAGGTAATGATAACCTTTAGCTACAAAGGAATGACGTGTACTCAACATGGTTGAATGCGTTCCATCATTCTTTGGCTAGGGTGTATCATACCTTCTTGCCATAGAGGACTAACTTGTACCTCTCATGCATTGGGTGTGATCCGTCATTCCTTAGATAAGGTAATGATAAACTTTAGCCACAAAGGAGTGACTTGTACCCAACATGTGTTGAGTACGATCCGTTATTTCTTGGCTAGGGTACAAGATACCTATAACGACAAAGGGATGATGTGAACCCAACATGGGTTGAGTGTGATCCATTAATCTTGGGCTAAGTTATAAAATACCTTCTAGCCACATAGGAACAACTTGCACCCACTATACATTGAATGTGATCTTGTCACTCCTTGGTTATGGTGCATCATACCTTTTAGCCACATAGGAACAACTTACATCCAATGATGATGGCATGTCCCTTGACCTTGAATAAGTGCCTTAGAATAACTAAGAGCATAATGCTCTCTCATATTCGTAACAGCCCATTAGTTGCTCATATAGGGTTTCCATGTCAAATCTCCGGCCTCTTATAGTTATGGTTGACCTTCGATCTTAATTTCTAATAGGTAGCAACAATCCTAATTTACTCCTTGGCCAAGAGATGTTGAACTGGAATCCTCTAGGGATTCCAACAATCGGATCTTTGAATGTCTGCATAGTTATTTTACTCATGCAAACTTCCCTCTATGATAGAGAGGGATGGTTAGCTCCCGATACTTGTACAAATGAATCTTCGGGTTAGGTAACCGAATTTTTTTTTGTTCGTACGGGGAAGATAAAAATCAAAGATGCATTGTGTCCAAATTCAAGTGTCTCCATGAACAATGTATTATTCATTGATAAGAGTGGGCATTATGGATAATTCAATTTGCACATTTTCCAAAGCTCCTAATCATAACAATGCAAGTGACATAAATACACCATATGGATCCCTTCACCTTGTAAATTTTCTAACCATCATAGTTTTTTTACACAAGAGAAATGTTATCATTTGGATCATGGCAAACAAGATTCTCAATTTTATCCTCCTGAACACTTATAATTTCTTGCCTAAGATTTTGAAATTTATTGATTCATGTATGAATGAGTTTCAAATCAAAATTATGGACATCACTATTCCTAGGTTGCTACATACCAATTCAACCATTAAGTAATTCCATAAGCATTACCTAGGCAGAAAATGTACAAGTCAATTTTAGCAATGCTTATGAAATTCTAGGTACTTATTTAAAATTATTCCTAGGTAAGGTGACATTCCTTTTTTAAGAATAAAAAAGAGCAATCCCAACACTTACTCTCATGAGGATGCATAAGAATTGAATGATGAGAAGGTGTAAAGCTTCCTTGCCAATGTGAGCAAAAATCATTCAATCTCGATGTAATTCCAATGACGGAATTTTAAACATGTACCTGAATTGAAGAGCAGTCCGAGTCGAAGGTCGTTGTGTGAGACACTGAATTTTGGTGTAGCCTTCATGTTCAATTTCTTCTGCCAAGTTGAGGTTGGAGTCGATTGAGATTCAACTTGTTCCTCCACTGGGCCAACATCTGGAGCATTCCTCCACCATGAACTCAAATGAGATCGATGGAGGGGCATGCGCTTGATGAGGCCTTCCAACCCCTTTACAATATTTGTCCTGTCTGCACTAAAATCAAGAACAAACAAAACAACTTGAAAACGGTTTACATTAGCTCGAAAGCATGTTGTATCCTTTATCTAATTGTTTTGCCCAACTTGAAACAAATTGAAAATGCAATGAATATTCAGGGAAATATTTTTGGTTTGAATTAGGAAGATGAATTCAAGTGCTTACACCAAAGGTTCATATCCAAATAAATTTATTTCCTAATTCAAAATTTTAGTTTCATGGTGGTTGGAAAATTTACTTTGCAACATGCAAGTGTGAAAATTCAAACAAGCTAAATGCAAATGCAAAGATTGATGGGAAATTCAAATACGCAATTGGGAAAGAAAATATGAGATAACTACCAATTAACCTATTTGCAAGAATTTTTGAAGTCTAATGAGTGGGACTTACCCCCGTCCTTTTTAGTGCGATGACTTGTTGTCCAATCCCAGAGCTGAAGATGTGGACAACTTATTTTGATTGACACACCAAATCTCCATTGGCATGTCATTCAGACATGTGGGCCACATGATGGCCTTAGCCTCTCTGTCATCTTGATCAACACTTGTTAATGTATTGATGGATTTTTGCTCTTGAATATATTCTTCGTTAAACATGATGAGGCTTGTCCTTCTTTAGGGGCGCCACTTCAACCTTCTTAATGTTCCTTTGAGTTAACCCATACTTTGATCATGGATCAAAGACTTCCTTAGGTATGGTAACATGTGGACTCCACAATCAAATAAGAAACGCTTCATCCACAATGTCACTAGCCTTAGGTTGCATGACCTTGGTTGAAGGGTAGGAATCCCAACAAGTGATTGTAAGATATCTTGGATCTTGAATGCTATTTAAAGTTTTTTGTCCTTCGCCAAGATCTTCATGTAAATGTTGTCTTGATTTCTTGCTTGGCCATGTACAAGATACTTCAAGGTAAGCTAGTTTCACTTAAATCCCTTGAACTTACCATAGCCTCCTTGATTACAAGAGTGATGTTGATTCCACCCTTGCCCTCCTTGTTGGTGATAGCCATTAGAGCTGTGTTCAAAAGGAAGAATCATCATGAGCCTTAGGGAAATGATTCCCCAAGTGGCCCATGTCGACATGGATTTTCACAAATCATGTGAATATCCATGGTTTGGATCATCCAACACTTCTCCATTGGCTTGTCTTCATGCTACTCAGTGGGAGGTGTAGCTCCATAACTAGCATGCCAACCTTGTTAAATGGTGTGCATGAAAAGCTAAGGGAACTACAACATTCTTCAATATACTCCTTGAGTGAAGATCATACTCCTACTAAAAGCTGAAATTCTTCAGTGAAAGGAAATTTTGCTGCCTAGCTGACATTTGTTGAGGTACGCATTGAATCATCTTGCAGTTGAGCACTTGCATCCTCGTTGGCCATCCTATGAAATGAGTTAGCCAGCACTACCCTGTTTTCACACAAAAGGAGAAAGCAAAGAAGGAAATCTTGTCTAGTAAGTATTAGTACCTATAGCTTAATCACAAGTGATAGCTATCCTTGACTTCCTTTGCCTTCCCTGACAACAGCGCCATAAATGCTTGTTGACATTTCTTACATCACAGATAAAAATCCACAAACGCACGAAAACTGTCATGTAGCATTTCACCCAAGAGTATTCCCAAGGTATCGTATTTATCCCAAAGGAAGGCAATGGTGTAAAGTAGACACTACTCTTATGATCGTGCTATGGGATACTAATCAATTATCAAGACAGGGGTAAGTTGATAATATGGGTAGTGTGACACGCACCTAAGCAATCTATTCTAAAGAATAAATGAGTCCTAATGGAGATTAGACTAAGAGTTGGGGAGTTGATCCTAAAATGCATGTAATATACATATACATAGCCTAGGTTAGATACTAATGAACATGTCAATAGTGAATCCTTATGCTAAGTTGTTCAACACATCGAGCACGGGCTTACCCCTAGCAATACTAGGGCGACTCCCGCCAAGAGCATGTGGCATAGCGAACGTGGAGGATCACAAAGGACAGATAGATGGAGAAGGGTTGGTTCCGGCCACCAAATGCACGCGGATCAGTCATAATCATCTTCAGGAAGCCGGGAGGAGCCAACACGTGTCGATTGACCGAGTTTGGCACCAGGACCAAGTCGGCCGACTAGTGGGGTTGGCGGACCTGGTCAGGGCTCTGTTGGGGCTGTGTTTTCTCCAGGTCCCTGAAAGGTGGGTCCCCGTTACTAATATAGGTGATACACCATTGGATGACCTCGGATACTTCTGTTTGTGGGCCATTTGATCCATGCGGTGCCACATGTTATCGCTTGATTGGCTGGGATGATATTTTATTGGATCCATCCCCTTGTTTTACTTCAATGCTGTATAAAATACCTGCATGCACCAATTGCTCCAATTACATGTGGAACTAGGTTATTTCTAACTATAATGTGTGTAAGAAATATTCATTCCTTAACATAATTGAGTTATATTGACAGTTGAAATTGGTATATAACGACTGTCAACAGGAGCGTGTAAAAAGGCCAAATGCAAATGTTGTGGGCACAAAATGGGTGTTCCACAACAAACAAGATGAGCAAAGGGTGGTTACAAGGAACAAAGCACGACTTGTGGCCAGGGGGTACTCACAAGTCGAAGGTTTGGATTTTTGATGAAACCTTTGCTCCCGTAGCTAGGCTTGAATCAATTTGCATATTACTTGCATTTGCTACTCACCATGATCTTAAGCTATACCAAATGGATGTCAAGAGTGCATTTCTCAATGGTCCAATAAAAGAAGAGGTGTATGTGGAGCAACCCCTAGGCTTCGAAGATCAAGACTTCCCAAACGATGTCTACAAATTGCATAATGCTCTCTATGAGCTCAAGCAAGCTCCTATAGCTTGGTATGAGTGCCTTAGAGACTTTCTAATTCAAAAAGGTTTCAAAATTGTGAAGGGCGACTATACTCTATTCACCAAGCATTTCAATGATGATTTGTTTGTTTGCCAAATATATTTCGATGGCATTATATTTGGTTATACTAACAAAACTTTTTGTGATGAGTTTTCAAAGACTATGACCGAAAGGTTTGAGATGTCCATGATGGGGGAGTTGAAGTTCTTCCTAGGATTTCAAGTAAAGAACCTCATGGAAGGCACGTCCATAAGTCGAATGAAGTACACGCAAGGCATACTCAAGAAGTTTGACATGGACAAAGCCAAACCCATTAAGACTCCAATGGGAACCAATGGGCACCTCAACCTTAATGAAGATGGTCCAAGTGTAGACCAAAAGGTATATCGTTCCATGATTGGTTCATTGATTTGCTTATGTGCATCTAGGCCCGATATAATGCTAAGTGTGTGCATGTGTGATCGATTCCAAGCTGCTCCTAAGGTGTGTCATTTGACTGCCGTAAAGAGAATTCTTAGATATTTGGTTCACACACACAGTCTAGGACTTTGGCTCCCCAAGAGCTCCAGGTTTAATCTCATTGGATATTCTGATGCGGATTATGCGGGCTGCAACGTTGATAGAAAGAGTACTTCCAGGACTTGCCAATTCTTGGGTAGGTCTCTAGTGTCTTGGTCCTCAAAGAAACAAAATTCCATTGCTCTGTCCATAACCGAAGCGGAGTATGTTGCAGCCAGAAATTATCGTGCACAACTTCTTTGGATGCGGCAAACTCTTAGGGACTATGAAAAAAAACTTGCGCCATATTCCTCTCCTATGCAACAATGAGAGTGCCAAAAAAATAGCCCACAATCCAGTTAAACACTCGAGGTTCAAGCACATTATCATCTGCTATCATTTGTTGAGAGATCACTCTATCAAAGGAAACATAGTGATTTCCCATGTAAGAACCGAAAGACAATTGGCTGATATGTTCACCAAGCCCTTAGTGAGCACAATATCCTAGATTCTCTAAAGGTGGCTTGAGTCTTGCACATCTGATTGTTAATTGTATTTGATTCTAAATTCATGCATGCTTGCAAAAAACTCGCCCCCCTCAATTTTCTACAAAACTATTTGAAATTATTGAATATTTTTGAATTATGGTCATAGTTTGGTTGTTGATTGCTTACTGACCATGATTGCAAAGATCATTTGTGAAAACTAGTCCGAAAGGATCAAATCTTTGTGAAAACAAAAATATATGTGTGTTTTCAGCCCTTGGGCTGGACTAGTTCGTCCAATGGTCGGACAAGTCCGACCCTCCGAATAGTTCAGACAGAGTCTGTAGGCTAGACAAGTCCAAGTCTCCAACTGGACTAGTCTGGCCCTGGGAACATAAGCTCCCCAGGGGGCTCCCCGACTCTTCACTATTCCACTCACACTTCCTCTCTCCTCAAACACGAAAATTGCGCCCCCAAATTGGTGGTTTTCGGTTCCATCTACCAAAAATCAGTTCCAATCCTTGGATTGAAGCCGCAGGGTGTGTGGGAACTCTTCCCCGAACATCCTAGGTCGATTCTTCATCCACATTTCGTCGATTAGAAGATTTGAAGAGGTATTCTTGACCTAACCCAAAATCCTTTAAAACTCAAACCTTTTAGGTTATTTGATAGAAACCTCTTCACAAAAGTTGTTCTATATGTCATTTTGATCCTATCCTATCCTTGGAATATTATGTTCGGATCCGCAGTTTTTGCAAAAATCCTCAAAATTAGGTTTCTTGTTGTGTACACCGGACTAATCTGGCTAAAAGCGGACAAGCTCGGCTCGTGTGGACTAGTCCGACCATTGGGCAGACAAGTTCGGGGCTCATAGTGAAAAACCTAACCTTGATCATTCATGTGAATTCTAATGCAATATTCCACTTCCATGGACTCATATACTCTTTTGTTTATGTCTTATTAGGGATGATGTCCAACCCCGACAACTCGCCACTATCCGATCCCGTGCACATGGCGGCAAGGCAAGAAACCTATCGCCGCGCTCTTGAATAGCGAGAGCTTGCTATACCTCTCGTTGAGTCAAGGACTGAGGCAAGGAAGGCCATGAAACAGCAACGAGAGGCTCATAACTCAGCTGCAGTCGAACAAGTTCCAAGGAATAGGAGGCTTCTAACATTGGGTGAGAAAACAAGAACTCAAGCGGCTAGAGGTGCAAAGGATAAAGACAAAGCAGGAGAATGCCAGTTGTCAAGAAGCCCGCGAGCAAGGCACAAGTTGGTATTACCATAAGAGAAAAGGGCAAAAGAGGGTTCTCACAATCCATTGGCCCTTTAAGGATGTTCTCACCTGCTAGGAATCCAAATCAACAAGCCACTTTTGAAGCCAATTTATTCAGAGGTAATGGGGCAGGGAAGGCTAAGAGATTGAGGATGCAAGACTATTATAAGTATGAGAAGCACACTGCTGACCCTCGGTATTCTCAATGATTGAATGGGATTACATGGTGGAGAAGAACCATGCTGCATTCGATGCAGTGATTGAGGCCGTAGAGCGGCATGGACTCAAGGATGTCATGGCATTCAGATATGATTGGAACATTGAAGTTATTGTGCAATTCTACACAACAGTCTACTTCCATAAGCAAGGAGATAGGAGGATCACTTGGCTCATAAATGCTGAGCAATACTCAGTCACATATTGGGAGTTTGCCCGAATTTTTGGCTTGGAGGATCATATTGACAACAAGATCATCATTTGAAATCAAGGCTGTTAATAGGGATGACTTGGGTCACATGTATCCAAGCCATGCAATTTATGACACGGGGCTTATAAGGAACATCAAGCCTATCCATAGTGTGTTTAACCGTGTTCTAAGGAAGACTATAGCCCCTAAGGATGGAGTTGTTGGGATCATTCAAGGAATTTTGAGACATTTTATGGTGCTCATTGATGGGGATGTCCTATTTAGTGTTGTTGAATATATCTTTGTTGACATCTTCAACATCTCACACAACCCCAACCGCTCGTGTGGCCATGCACCATATATCATGTATCTAATTCAGAAGGTACCCAGGCTGAAGTTCAAGAAGGATGTTACTCATCGAAGGTTTCATCCTCAACTTCCTCCTCTCGAGCCTATTGCACCAAGAAGGAAGAATGTCGATCCTCCTGCCTCATCCTCTCATCCCGTGGCTTCTCCACCTTTTCTTCCTCCATCACAGTCCGGAAGCAGCTTCTTCAAGTGCTTCAAGGCAGTTTTTGCCTTCTGCGGAAGGTGGAAGTTCGGACTTGTCGAATGGAGCTTCGTCAAGAGAAGTATCTCAAGGCGATGTGCGACAAGCTTGAGGTTCCCATGTCTCCCGCCGCGGAGAGTGATGGATAGTTGACTCCATTTCCTGATTTGACCACTGATAAACTCGCTCATTTCAAGGAAGATGGAACCTCCAAGGATTCCACGTCCAACAATGAAGACGGCAATAAAGACATTGAAGATCCGGATGCTACAGGGAGCGACAATGACCAGCAAGAAAAATTACTACGATGAGTTGATTATAGGACTTCCTTCCTCTTTTCCTTTTTGGTGTCTTTATGCCAAAGGGGGAGAGGTTGGAAGGGGGGAACTTTCTTTTTAGAGTTATTGTCTCTCTTGTGATCCTATGAACGTGGACGTGTATTATGTTTTAAAACAAAAACTCTCACATTTAAATTTGTGTAAGATTTCAGTTGTGTTATGGATTGTGTGAAAATTATGATGTTTGCTATGGTTAATTGTGATGTGATTCTTAATACTGCCTATTTCACATTCATGTTTATTGCCTTTTGACAACCCATGGACATATTACTTAGGCACCCCACCATAACATGTGTATGTATGATAACTCTCTCAAATCTTTCATTCATGTTGCATACATTGAGAGGCAGTTACTCATACACACTTGTTATGATAACCAATTTATATCATTTTTGTTGAAGCTTAATGTGTTGTCATCAATCACCAAAAAGGGGGAGATTAAAAGTGCATCTAGGCATCCTCGTGGGTTTTGGATGATTGATGACGACAAATTAGGAAACTAATGAGCTCAGTTGATCTTAAGCACATGTGTGACGATTGAAATGAAAGGAAATCCCTCAAAAAGGAAAATATTGAAATGGGAGTCGAAGACTGAAGCATGGAAATTAGGGTTTCTTATGTGTTGAGTTTAGACTAGCCTTCTATGTGTGAGGATGTGTGTATCAAGTGCAATGAGATTATAGAACAGGGCTCAATGTTGTGTTTGAGATAAAACCTAAGTGAGAAGCCTTGTTGAGAGCATTCCCTGGAGACCGGACATGTCCGAGCCTCAAGGTCAGACTAGTCCGGGTTGTCCAGAGTAGTCCGTTTTAGTTCAGACTAAGAGTTTTTATGTGAGTTTGGACATGTCTGTTTGGGGATGGACTATTCCGTTCTACACTTAGTGAGAGTTTCTGGAGCTAAGTCCCAGGAGGCCGGACTTGTGTGCCCCCGTGACTGGACTAGTCCGGACTTACCGGTTTAGTCCGTTTTCAGCTGAACTAAAGGTTTATGTTGTACTTCGACCTTTTCCGTTCTGATCCGGACTAGTTTGTGGTATTAGTGAGAAAGGGTTTCTGAGACTTAGTCATGTTGGCCGGACTTGTCTACCCAAATGGTCGGACTAGTTCGGTGTTTCCAGACTTCTCCATTTTGAGCGGACCAAGACATTTTGTTTGAGTTTGGATTAGTCCGTTGTTGGCCGGACTAGTCCGGTTTGCCTTGACCGTTTGAAATTCAAACGTTAGAGAGAACGTCACTTTCAGTGGAGCTTGATGCAGTGTGGACCCAGTAGGTCAGACTAGTCCGTGGTCCCTGGCCACACTAGTCCGAACATTCGATGCAGGTCATGGTTAGATTTCGAGACCCCTATAAAAAGGGGTCCCCCGGCTCCCATTTGAGTAACTTTGAACCCTAACATAGAAACAAGTTTCCTTGAGCAATTTGAAGCCTTATACTTTACCTACTTGCCCTCTATAACTGAATCTTGAGCATATTAAAGTATGGGAAGGGGAGAGAAGGAAGATCGTCTTGCTTTGGCTCTCGGTTTGATATCTTGCACTTGGTGTCGCGTTTTGTTGCTTGTGACCATTGATCTTTGTGTGCTCCTTGCTGTAAATCATTTGTGGGTGCCTCAACTTGTGAGAAGCCCCAAGAACATTGTGATTACCCTTGCGATTACTGGGAACCAAGCAAACCTTTTGTGGTGAGATTAGGGTCATGTGAGACCCAGTCCTTTTGTAAACATTGTTAACGACTGTTATATACCAATTTCTCCCATCGATATTACTTAATTATGTGAAGGAAATATCTTTTGTTGCACACATCACCTTTCTATTTAACCTATTTCCACTTGTCCATGGAGAAATAGTGCATGCAGACATTTATTGCAGGAATTGAGGTAAAAGAGGGGGAGCAATCCTATAAAATATCATCTTAGCTAATCAAGCGCCGATATGTGACACCACATAGATCAAATGCCCCACAAACAGAAGTATCCAAGGCCATCCAATGTTGTATCACCGATATCAGTAAGGGTGATCCACCTGTCAAGGACCTGGAGAAAACATTGCCCCAACAGAACCCTGACCAAGTCAGAACACCCCCTAGTCGGCCGACTAGGTCTTGGCGCCAAACTCGGTCAATCGACACGTGTTGGCTCCTCCTGGCTTCCTGAAGATGATGATGACGGGAACCAACCCTTCTCCACCTATAAATAGGACCCCCTACCCTCACTTCACACACAAACACACACCACTTGAGTATTCATTCTATTGTATCCACTATTCTCCATAGGTTTAGAGGAGGTTATGCTGTAGAGAGCAGAGTCTCTAATCCTTAGTCCATGTTGGGAAGGAGTAGAAGGAGTATCTCTCTTCCCAATTCCAAATTGGGAAAGGTGTGAGTCTCATATTCCTATTTGTATGTGTGACTTTGTTCTTAATAAAGATGCTATTTTTAGTCTTCTTTTATTCATATACTTGGATGAAATGTTTCTTGTTTGATTGTGGATTCCATATATGTGGTAGCAGTAGTATTTATGAATATGCCATATCATTCTCATTACATCATCATAAACACTACAAACCCCCCACTATAGTCTACTTAGTTATGACATGACCTTGTTAATATGAATAACCTATGCTATGTTTCAGCATTGGTTCAATGATGTTTAGGTTAGTCATTGCCTTAGGATGGCTTGTCTGGCGGCTCCTAATGTATTTACGTAATATGCTTGCATGGTGCTAGGATAGTTAAGTAGCATTGGATGTCTCGTAAACTCATGGATTGAAGAGGTAGGCAGTAGTTGGTGACAACCCTATCTGTCCTTTTAATCCTCCACGTTTGGCTATGCCACGGGCTCTTTGCGGCAGTCGTCCTAGTATTGCTAGGGGTAAACCAGTGCCCAACGTGTTCAACAACTTAGCATCAGAATTCACCATTGACATGTTCATTAGTATCTAACTTAGGCTATGTATATGTACACTAGAAGCATTGTAGGAGTAATTCCCTAACTCTTAGCCTAATCCTTCTTTGACCCATTTACCCCTCTTAGAATAGGATTCTCTTCTGTGTGTCACAGTACCTCCACATATCTATTACCCATCCTCACTAGAATCCCACCTAGAGCAATCTACCCTCTTCATTTGATGATTGATTTACTTCCACTTAGCCTTCCATTGGAAAAATATAAATTCCACCCTTGGGAATACTCTTCAAGGGGAAATGATAATTTGATAGTTTCTTTGCGCTTGCGGATTTTTATCTGTGATGTAAGAAAGGTCAACAATCATTTCTTGCACTGTTGTCAGGGAAGGCAGCTGAAGTATCGCATGATTGAGTGGAAAGAATAGGACCCTGGGTAGGTTTTAGTAGGATAACCCATTTTATTTTTGCATTTTATGTGAAAACAGTGTAGTGTATGTCTGGTTTCCCCTTGACGGAAAACTTTTTTGAAGATCCAAAATACCTTCTAAGAGATCGACCTCGTATCGTTACTCCTTAGAAGCTTTGTGCGGCAAAGCAAGCCAGCATAACTGCACCAACAACTGAAATGCCAATGGCCCATAAGACCCTTCATGAGTATTTGGCTCCCTTGGCTAACAATGTTCTTGTTGGGCCCACTGTTAACACGGGAGATGTGAACTTCGAAATCAAGAATGGCCTGACCACTATGGTGCAAGGCAACTCATTTTGTGTGAAGGATAATGAGGATGCAAGTGCTCACCTGAAACAGTTCCTTGAGATCTGCAACACTTTTAAGATCAAAGACGTATCTCCTGATGCTGTTCGTCTTGGGTTGTTTCCATTCTCCCTTCTTGGGAGGGCAAAGTAGTAGTTCTACGCGAACCGAAGTGTTGTAGACACTTGGGAGAAGTGTTCTACAACATTACTTGCCAAGTTCTTCCTTGGCAAGACTAATGCCTTAAATGGAAGAATTTCAAGCTTCCAACAAGATGCTAAGGAGTCTATTTCCGAGGCTTGGGAATGGCTTCAGGAGTACATCTTGGCTTGTCCCCACCATGGGATGGATGACTGACTTATTATCCAAAACTACTACAACAGGCTGATCCCTTCCGCCTATGACCATGTTGATGCTGCTGCTGGAGGTGCCTTCTTCTCATTGACGGTGCCCAATGCCAAAGACTTAATTGAGAAGATGGTGTCAAACATGGGTTGGATCGACGAGCGTCTCTGTCGAAGTGTGGAATACGACACTTCCCCAAAACCCACTGAAAAGCAGCCCGCGGAGGTTATTTTGTGGTTAGGGGACACAAGATCAATATCAAGATGATGACCTCAGAGATTTACGTGCTTCGGGCCGCCTGAGCGTAACACCCTACTCCACCGGGTTTGTGTGATGGTACTGAGCGAGTTAGTTAGCTAAGGTCAGGTTGTGATCCCCCATTTGATGTTCATGCGGTGCGGCCCTTATATAGTTCTAAGGGCTGACCTTTACAAAGCTGGCCTGGCCCGACATGTGGCCCTGGTGTGCTTAATGACCTAATACATTGTCTAAAGAGTATAAAGTACAATTAGTAGTGAGGTAACATTCCTTCATGGCAGCGTTACCCCTATTAACAAAGAGCTGATCGTGTGTCATTAATATGGCATTAATGCCACATTATCAGACCTTGTAACTGCCGTTTAACCATCCTTGAATGTCAGTAACGGTCTTGATTAGCTTGTATTCCTGTTGGCGACGAAGGTCCGGAGGTTCCACACGTGGCAGATCTGGAGCTTTCCCTTGTGGGAGGGTAGGCCCGGGATTACCATACACGTGTCGGTACCGGAGCTCCTCTCTATCAGGGGCTAGTTCCGAGGCCGTTGTACACGTGCAATCGCCGGAGCTTCCTTCGGTTGAGAGTTTTGTTCCAGGCTTATTTTACACGTGATAACCTGAGAGGCAACCATATGAGAGGAGCAGGTCCGGCGCAACATGACATGTGGGACCTGCGAGGGCATTCATCTTCGATGGGTGGAACTTTCTTGCCCTTGTTGCGGTATCGTGGGGTACCCAGTACGTAAGGTACCGACAGTGGCCCCCGGGCCCACCTCTGGGAGAAACCCCTTGGGTTAAGTTGTTCTGCCAGAGGTGGGGCCATTCTCGATTCCCGCGCTTTGATTTCCAAAAAATCCTCTGATGCGCCAATAAAGTAGAAGTTTTGGGGCGAGCCTTCGACGCGTGGCTAGTCATGAATATGGCATATGAGATCTTTGAGTGCGGATCTCACGCAATTGAAGGTCGCTAGCTCCCAATATGAAAACTGTATCGGTTCCGCGCGCCCTGTCAGAGCGTCGACTTTGGGTTTCCCGCCGCTCATCATGGAAACGGTTGGCCTTGGGTAAGGACCTCTATCTCTTCGTCAGGGTGGCCCCAGGTCCACACGTCATTGACAGGGTGGATTTTTGAAAAGTGCTCTTGATCTCATTGCGGTTTCCATCCAAGCATCGCAGAGGCTTACTTAAGAAGGAAAGTGCGCACGGATTGAAGACTCTTTACGCCTTTGATCATCTTTGCGCCCAGAGCCTCTCAACCTCCGCCTAACTTTCCATCCTTTGCTCCACTTTGATACAATGGAGTTGGTCTCTGCAAGAGCCATCTCACGAGCGACGACTATCTGAAGAAGGTCCGGACCTACATGGGGTGGTCCAGCGACTCCTTCAACCATCTGGTTCGTGCCGGCAAGCTCCCCTTCAAGAAGAAGCGCGGCGACGACATGGCGCCATGGTGGGGCTGATCCCACCTTTCTCAACTTTCCTCTTGATGCTGTTAGACTTCTATGGTCTGAAGTTGTACCACCTTGGCCCCCATTCTATTCTTCTTGTGTCAACATTTGTCCACTTCTGCGAGATGTGGGTGGGTATTCCCCCCTGGGTCAAGCTTTTCCGTACTTTCTTCACCATCCACACAACCGGCAAGTGTTCCGAGTATCATGGCTTCTACTATTTTGTGAAGCGCAAGAAATTCCCCTACAAATACTTGAGGTCGTTTCCTTCCGGCAAGTGGGACGACTGGAAGAAGGATTGGATTATCGTCACGGCAGAGGAGCACGAGAAGTTGGAGCTACCTGAAGGTCTTCCCAATGTTGACACTGACGCATGGAGTGTGGTTTCGATGCTGTCAGAGGCCTTCAACCCTGTCTTGACCAGGATCCGCGAATGTGTGGAAGGAGGGGTGATCCCCTAGATGGTCTTTTGCAACTTCCTGGTCAGTAGGTGGGCTCCGCTGAAGAAGAGGGAGAAGTTCGCCTGGGCCCTCAACAGCGTGATGGATGATGATCGGATTGAAACTGGTTTTAGGTTCAATTTAGACAGTGCAGCTTTGGAGCTTCATCTCAAGAAGTTTCAGCTTGGCATTGACGTCGAGGGCGACGACTTAACTTCGACGATGGCTTTCCTCCCTCTGAACATGGAGGCTGAGTTTAGCAGGCAGCTCTGGAGGACCATGCCAGTGCTTGAAGACCTCGGTGAAGTAGAGAGGCGTCCGACCATCAGATTTGTGATCCCCGAGGCTTCCGAGGGTGGTCATGCTTCCGCCCTGAGCCAACGAGCTGAAGTCATAAGCAAGGGAAAAGAGCTTGTTGAGCCCTCCAGCCGAAAAAGGAAGTTGAAGCACTCTAACGGGAGGTTCGTTAGACCAGCTCCTTCTACAACAGCTCCTTCTCCCCGGTAGGGGAGGTCTTCTGCAACAACCCCAGCTCCGGCGCAAGCGACTTCGAGAGGCGTAAGCTCCGGGCAGGTGACCACAGCTTCAAAGCCGGCTAAAAGTCCTAGACCCGGAAGTTATTCCCATCTAAGGGAATCTCCGGCCGAAAGAAATCCGACGGCTGCGAGTATTCCTCAACCAAGGTCCGAAGCAGTTGTCTCACCTAATTTGGTGGGCTCTAGCTCCGGACCTCAAAAAAAGAGTTCCAGAGGCGACTGGGGTGGTAGCATCCTGAGGTAAGCATTGATTGCTTACTCTAAAATGTTTGTCTTGTTTTTTATGTGTTCTTAATCTACTTTTCCTTCTACTTCCAGGGTGTCGAAGAAAGGATCTGGAGTCTCAGTGCCTATTGCAATGGTTGAGGCTGCGCTTGTTGAAGCTCCGGCTTCGACTGCTGAGCTTATTTGCCATGTGGAATTTGGACTCAGAGTCCTCTCCCGAAGTTTCTGTGGTAGCGATGGACCACAGGAGGGAGGTGGAAAATGAGTCCCAGGTGGCAGAGGAGGATGCTCCAGCACCGGCAATGCCAGAAGTTTTGGCTTTTGAGCTGGAGATTGCCGAAGCCCTGGCTGTTGGGCCAGAGGTAGATGAAGCCCCAGCTGTTGAGCCGGAGGTCACCCAGGCTCCGGCCCTTGTGCCGGAAACAGTTGAAGACCCGACAGCTGAGCCGGAGGTGGTCAGAGATCCAGCGGCTGAGCCAGATGTTGGCGGTCCGGCGGCTGCGCCGGAGGTGGGCGCCGTACCAGAACCTGAACCAGAGGCAGTCGAAGCCCCAATAGAAGCTCCAGCTGCAGCTGCTCCAGAAATGACAGTCCCGGAGGTACATGGGCCAGATCTAGAGTAGCCTGAAGAGGGGGCGACTAGTCCCTCGACTTCGGGGCCATCAGCTGAGAGCCTGGAGATGGCACCATCAACTACTCTAGAGGTGTAAGTTCCCCCCGTGGGTTCTTCTACTGCCGTTGAAGGGCTTCAGGAGAGCGGCCCTAGCGCTGCAGGCGCCCAGGGGACCACTATTGTAGATTGGGACCCAATTTTTGTGTCAGAGAACCCGCTCGAGCCTGCGGAAATGATCCTGGCAGGCCCAGAGCCTATCCCTCTGGCGTTTTCCATAGACAATGCCTGCTTAAGCCTTCGACAGGTCCAGCTACCCTTCGACCATGAGAGTAAGGATTTGGAGGAGGAGCGCAACACCTTAAGGCGTTGGCGCAACAAACTCCATTTTGAGACCAAGCTTGCTCAAACAAGGTTGGCTGACCAGAAGGAGTGGATACAAGGGGAGAAGGCCCGGTTAGAGTAGTGGAACAATTTAATGGAGGAGAAGGAGGCCGCTATCCGGGCACTCGACGCTAATTCCAGGGAGATCCTGGAGCGAGCCAAGAAGAGACGGGACGTTGCTGACGAGCGTTTTCGAGAAACTCAAATGAGTTAAATGAAACTCTCCTAAAGCGTCGGGCGGACCTGGAAGCGAGGGAAAAGAAACTCCTGGAGCAACAAGAGGATCTTGTGAAGAGGGAGGAGGAGGTCACCCAGAAGTTGACTCTGGGTGAAATAAATTTGGCGGATTGCAGCAAAAAGCTGGATCTATGGGAGGAGGCAGAGAGGAAGAAGAACTAGAAGGTGGGGCAAGAGCTCTCAAAAAGAGAGTCTGAAATTGCAGCTAAGGAGAAGAAAATAAAGGGCAAGGAGAAAGAACTGGCGGATAGGCGGAACCGCATTCACCTCCGAGAGACGGAGATGGCTGACCAGGAGAAGCAAGTTGCTGAGGTCAAGCAACAACATGCCAAGCTGTTGAGCTACTTGCTCGTGAAAGCTTGGGGTTTAGGGTCGCCCTGAGGTCACTGGAGGAGCTGCGGAGCTTGAAAGAGACCAAAGCTATTCAAGTGTGGGATTTCCTCGAACGAGCGAATGATGCGCTGACACCGCTGGGTTTCATCCCAGTACGTGATCTGGACCGAGCAGTGGTGGCCCTCAATGGCGCTGGCGGCAAGCTTGATGCAATGGGCGACGTCATTGCGGATCAGTTGGAGATAGAGGGGAAAAATTTGGCTACAAAAGTCGTAGAGTATGTGCTGGCGTGTTATTCAAGCGGATATCCCAATTTCCACTGGACCCTGTGCTGGAAGGTCCCGTTGCTGAAGAGGAAGACGCCGCCAAAGCCAGCGTCCAAGTGGTTGCCCAAAAAGTAGCTTCGTTCTTCCGCAGGTCTTAGGTCTTATAGTGTCTTGGACTTTTCTCCTTTTGTCCCTTGTAATCTCAATTTTGTAATCCAGTTCTTCTGATAAATGAAATCCTTCTTTTTGCATTGAATTTCACTTTGTCTTCATTATACTATGTTGTGTCTTGTTGGCCCCCTGGTACACGTGTACAGTTTAGCAGTGTACATGTACCAAAGGTTTTGACAGTATGTTGAAGTCTTCAATTTTGAGGCTTCGAAGAAAGGCCCCCTTAAATGGTCGGAGGTTGGTAGCTCCGGCGTCAACATATTGGATGTTGACGGCAGACCTATCTTGGGAAATGTCGGAGCTTAGTAGTTCCAACTTCATCCACCATCACTTTCAATTTTTGCTTTTCCTGCACATTAAAGGCAAGAAATAAAGTAAAATTTGTCCTCTTGTCTATAAATTGGTTGTGGCTTATTGTCCTTATTTGAACTTTAGATCCGAATAAATTCAACATGATAACAAGCATTTTGATATAATCTTCCTAGATCCACTTGCCTTTTTAGTACTCACCCTACTGAGGCCTACCGGGGTGTAGGTAGAGTGGCATACTTAGGGTGCAGGACCAAACTAAGTCGATAGCACACTCCGGACCTATGTTGGCTTGGCGTTTAGGGAAGTAGACTATGTGGCGGTGTTAAGATCTAAAAAGACTATCAATGATACTTGTAATGCATGTGAATTAATGGGAACAAAACTCAAAAAGATTTGCACAACTTCATTATAGAGAAGTGGGATAAAAACAATTTGATATATTGAGGCTTGCACCAAAAGTAAATGCACGTGGAGTCTATTTTCACACAACAATGCTTTTCATTATAAATCCGGATTACAGGGGAGACAAGGACACACTCAGGGTGCTGGACCAAGCTAAATGTGCTATACATCTTGTGCTAACCCAGAGAAAGTAGATACACTTTTTAGTGATGTGACTGTGTCAAGTGTTACTTGAACTTCGCGGACCCTCCCGGAGGCGTCCGGATGTTCTCCCTGAGGACTTGCTCGACTCTGTATAATGTCTCTACAACATGCATTTTGTGTAATTACAGACTCACCTCCGTGATTCTAAGCATAAAACTTACAGAGGTGCTCGATGTTCCAAGGATTAGGAAGCGGGGTCCCATCCTCTGTTGCCAAACGAACGCACCCTGGTTGAGATACTTTGATTACTCAGAAGGGACCATCCCAACTGGGGGAAAGTTTGTTCATCCTATTGCGAGTCCGTATCTTCCGAAGCACCAGGTTGCCTTCTTCAAGCTGACGGTCACGCACATGCCTTTGATGGTAGCACCGAAGCGCTTGGCTATAACGTGCATTCTGAACAGCTACTTGGCACCTTCCCTCGTTGATGAGGTCAAGGTCTTCACGCCGGAGCTGGTCCTGCGTGGCTTCGTCGAAGGTCCAGACTCGGAGGGACCCCAAGGTAATCTCCGGAGGAAGGACTGCTTCAGCTCCGTACACGAAGAAGAATGGAGTCTCCACAGTTGACCAATTAGGTGTTGTCCTATTTGCCCACAATGTGGGCGGAAGCTCTTCAATCAAGTTAGCTCCATGCTTTTTCAGGCGCTCATATGTGTGTGTCTTGAGTCCTTTCAAGATTTCTGCATTTGCTCTCTCAGCTTGACCATTGCTTGCTGGATGAGCTACTAATGCGTAGCTGAGTTGGATGCCGAGGTCTTCGCAGTATTCTTGGAATGCAGCACTTCTGAATTGAGTTCCGTTGTCAGTTATGACTATGTTCGGAACTTCAAATCTGCATATAATGGACTTCAAGAATTGGATTTGCTGAATTTTTGTTGATTGTTACTACTGGAGTTTCTTTCGGCCACTTAGTGAACTTGTCGATGGCGACATATAGGAACCTGTAACCTCCGACGGCTTTTGGGAAAGGTCCCAAGATGTCCATGCACCACACAATGAATGGCCATGTAGGAGGTATCATCTGTAGTGATTGAGCCGGTGTGTGAATTTGATTTGCATGGAACTGACATGCTTCACATTTCTTCACTAGCTCAACTGCATCCTGGAGTGCTATAGGTCAGTAAAAACCATGTCGGAAGGCTTTACCAACCAACGTGCGACAAGATGTGTGGTTTCCACACTCGCCTCCATGGATTTCAGTGAGGAGATCGAGGCCTTCTTCCCTTGCACAGCACCGCATTAGGATGTTGTTGGCACCACGTCAGTAGAGATCCCCTTCTACTAACATGTATATTTTAGCCAATCTGACAATTCAGTCAGCGGATACACTATCTTCAGGAAGGATGTTGTGTTTCAAGTAGCTCTGGATCTCCGAGATCCATGCATCGGAGCTAATTTGAGCTTCTGAGTCTTGCGTGCTGGGTTGCTCGGAGCTTCCGACAACACCTACGACCCTTGGTGAATGCCATGGTAACAGGGCCACCGGGACCGCCAGCTTCGAGGTGCTGGTTTCGCCCCCTTCGCTCAGTTCGGTAGGCTGAGCTGTGGGTTTTGATAACCTCCGGACGAAAATTCCATCAAGAGCCGGAGCTCCAGTTGAGGCTTTCGTCGAGAGTTCATCGGCTTCGGAGTTATGAAGGCGTTGAACATGATGGAGATCCAAGACATCGAAGTCCTTCTGAAGCCTTTGTACTTCAAGGAGATAAAAGTAGCTAATTGGGAATTGTTACAAGAGCATTAGCCTTTCACTTGTTTGATGATGAGCTGTGAATTTCCCTTCACCAACAACTGCTTGACACCATAAGATAGTGTCACCTTGAGTCCATAGATGAGGGCTTCATACTCTGCCATATTGTTGGTTGCCTTGAAATCAAGTTGTACCATGTACTTGACCTTCTCTCCGGTCGGAGCTTGGAGAAGGACTCTAGCTCTGGCCCCCTGCTTCTGCACAGAGCCGTCGAAGTAGAGGGTCCAGTGAGGCTAAGTGAATACCGGAATTTTGAGCTCCAGTTTTTGCTCACTTTGTCCCCCAGGGTTTGATGGAGAGGGAGTCCACTACGCCACGAAGTCAACCAAGGCTTGACTTTTAATTACTTGTCTTGACACGAATTCTAGATCGAATTCTGCCAGCTCCGCTGCCCACTTTGCAATATTACCAGTAGAATTAGGGTTATGCAAAATTGCACGTAGTGGAAAAGAAGTTACCACTGATATTTTGTGGGCTTGGAAGTAATGACGAAGCTTTCTTGAGGCAATGAGAACTGCATAAAGCAGTTTATGCACCTCAAGGTATCTCGTCTTGGCATTGTGGAGTACTTATTTGATGAAGTACACTGGGCGCTGGACTGTCTGTACCCTCCCAAAGGGGCCCGGAGCTTCCTCTTCGTCAACCTGGACCCTTTCAGAGGGGTTCGAGCCTTCTTGTTCAGTAACATTTACCCCTTCATTTGAACGAGGTTGATCCTCTAGCATTTCGCCTTGAGGATATATGCCTGAAGGTTGATCTTCAAACTCGCCTTCAGGTAGTTCCAGACCCTCCTGGAGGGGCCTAGATACCTGATTTGGGGATGGCTCCAGTCTTTCCGCGACCAGGACCATGCTGACAACTTCTATAGTTGCCGAAATGTAAAGCAGTAAAGGCTCACCAGGGTTCGTAGCTACTAGGATTGGTAGTGTGGTGAGGAGCTGTTTCAGTTCTTCAGACGCCTTTTCTGCTTCTTCAGACCAGTGAAAAGGTCTGGACTTCCTCAAGAGTTTGAAGAAGGGTAGCACCCGTTCTGCTAGTCTTGATATAAACTGACTGAGCATTGCTAGACATCCAGCCAACTTTTGGACATCTTTAATGCGGGATGGGGTCCGCATTTCTTCTATAGCCTTGATCTTCGCCAGATTTGCTTCGATTCCTCGATGAGTCACCAAAAAACCCAAAAGCTTTCCGGAGCTAACCCCGAAGACACACTTGTCTAGATTCATCTTGGTGCGCATGGTGCACAGCTTGTCGAAGATGGCTTGTAAGTTGTCAAGGAGTGATTCCTTGTTTTTAATCTTCACGACGATTTCTCCAACATATACTTCCACCAAGTCTCTAATTAGCTCCCCAAATGTTTTGTACATGGCTTGCACAAATGTTGAAGCAGCATTTTTAGACCAAATGGCATGGCAGTATAACAATACAATCCATCTACTGTTATGAAGGTAGTATGCTCTTCATCTTCCTTAGACATTTGGATTTCATGATATCCATAATATGAATCTAAGAAACACAGTAATTAACACCCGGAGGTGGAATCCAATATCTGATCTATTCTAGGTAGTGGAAATGGATCTTTCGGACGTGCCTTATTTAAGGTGGTGTAGTCGATACACATCCGAAGCATCCCACCAGCCTTGGGTACAACAACTGGGTTTGCTAGCCATTTTGGATGGAAGACTTTCCGGAAGAATCCAGCTTCGAGCAACTTCTTGATTTCCTGTCGAATGAAGTTTTGTCGCGCAATTGATTGCTTCCGGGGCTTGTGGTGTACAGGCCGGGCGTCTGGGTAAATCTTCAGATTGTGCTCAATCACCTCCCTAGGTATCCCAGGCATTTGTGACGGTTGCCAGACAAACACGTCGACATTAGCCCGGAGGAAAGTAATGAGCGCGAGTTCCTATTTGTTGTTCAGACCACCTGATATACGGGTAGTCTGAGCAACATTGGAACCAATTTGGACGACTTTGACGGGAACGTCGGTGTCGCCGCTTGGTTGCACACGAGGTGTGGAGGTGGAGCAATGATTGGAGGATTCGCAGCTGGCTCTTTTCTAGATCCTTCCTCTTGCGTTGTGGTAAGCGCATAGAGTTCTTTCAGAGCTGTGACCCCTGTGGTGCGATCTCCACGGATCCAGAGAACGCCCGTAGGTGTTGGCATCTTCAACACCAAATAACCATAATGGGCAATAGCCAGAAATTTGTATAAAGTTGGCCTACACAAAATGGCATTGAAAGGCAAACTGATCTGTGCAACGTTGAAGATCAACTTCTCGCTTCTTTTGTTCTCACGGGTCCCAAAGGTCACCTGGAGTGTAATAGAAGCGAGAGGAGTGATGGTTCCCGGACCTACTCCGAAGAAAGGTCGGGATGGACGGAGGTTTGAAGGCCGAAGCTGAAGTTTAACAAAAGCTTCAAAGCTTATGAGGTTAAGCCTGGAACCTCCATCCACCATCACATGCTGAATTTGGATATTTTTAATGGTGGGTGACACCATCAATGGGAGTTGACCAGCCCCGATCATGTATCGGGGACAGCTCAAAGCATCGAAAATGATGGGGGTGTCCATCTACTTCCAATGTGGTTCTGCCTTAACAGCAGGAGCTACCATGGCCATGTCCCGCAACATTGTCTTGAGGATGCGACGAGAAGTGATGTCCCAAGAACCACCATAGATGGTGTTCAGGGTTTTTCGACGTTCGTTGTCGGGGGCATCGTAATCATCATTGACAGTGTTGTAGACAGCTTTCAAGTCCTTTTTAGGGTCTTGGAAACCTAGCTCTTCATCAGCCGGAGCTTCGTCGACTTTCTAATTCCCTTCCCTTTGACGGAAAGGAGCTTCTTCTAGGCGCTTGTTGTAGCGCTCGACAAGGTTTTGGACCTCTTGGCACTCTTCCAAGCTGTGTCGATTCATTTTGTGAATCGGACACCATGCTTTGGAACTATTGCCGTCTTCTGATGAAGGACGAGGTCGCTTCTCAGGGTGTGGCCCCCGACTTCCAGGAGCTGCGGCAGCAGCAGCCAGAGCCCGATCGACATCTTCTTTTTGCCGTTGGGCTTCTTATTCTTCTTGCCACTAGTAGCAGCTTCAGTTTTGGAGGACTTCTGGTTGGCCTCCGGAGCTGGCTTGGAGTGCATTTCACAGCCCTCCGCAGGTCTAGCACATTTGTCAGCTAGGCTGAAGAGTTCCGTGACGCTGGTAACTTGTTTGATTGCCAGCTTCTCCAACATCTTCTTATCCCGAACTCCCTTTCTAAACGCAGCAATAACAGAAGCGCTTGAGATGGAAGGAATGGTATTTTGTACCTGAGAGAATCGCTGGATGAAGCACCATTGCGATTCCCCCGACATTTGCTTTACAACAAACAAGTCCAATTCAATGTCGGGTCGGATGTATCCTGAAATTGGCAGTGAATTGCTCGCATAGTTCCACCCAACTATTAATGGAGTCAGGTGGAGGACTCATGAACCAGGATCTTGTAGTCCCTGCTAAGGCCACAGGGAAGTAATAGGCCATTACAGCCTCATCACCCCCTGCTGCCAGTATGGCAGTAGAGTAGATTTGTAAAAATTCAGCGGGGTTGACTGTCCCATCGAATTTTTCTGGCAAGTGAGGCTAGAACTTCTATGGCCACCTGACCATACGTACACTGCAAGGATTCCAGTTTATCGCAACGAAAAAATTCATCGCAATAGGTTGTTTTTCGTCGCAATAGGTCATTGTTGCAACGAAAAAGAGCGTGGTGATATTTTTTACGAATCATCGTAATAATTCCCGCGGCGATTGGTTATTTGCGATGCCTTGGCATCCATGGCACATAGTATGGTATTGCAACGATTTTACATCGGTGGCAAATAGGACGCTATTGCAACGTTTTCATGTATTGCGACGATTTAACGTATCGCAACGACTTGTACGATATTGCAACGGGTTCACGATGGTGGCAAATAGTACGGTATTGCAACAATTTTATATTCATGGCAAATAGTATATTGTTACAATGATTTAGCGTATTGCGATGATTTAACGTATTGCAACCAATAGCATGGTATTGCAACGATTTCACATTCGTTGTAATCGTATGTGGTTGCAACGATTTCACAGGCGTGGCAATAGTACGGTATTGTAACGATTTCACATTCGTGGCAAATAGTATGTTATTGCAACGGTTTAGCGTATTGGGACGATTTAATGTATTGGAACGAATAGCATTGTATTTGTAAGACCTATGTATATTGAATACATTGGCTTGTAGTGAATACACTTGATTTGACGATAAAAGTTTTGAATATCACCAAAACACCTTTTATCAAGGTCCGACTTTAGCTCCGTTATGTCTTTGATAGCTCCGACATGTTTTTGTTAGCTTCGGCTCAAGGTCCAGGTTGCTCTGGCAAGGTCCAGAACTTGACCGTAGTGCTTCTGCTTTTCATTTGCAATGTTTCGTACTTGCTTTACATTGTTGGAAAGATTTCTTAGTATTCATTTGCTAAGTCTTTGGTGCGGTTTTAGTTGATATGGATAATATTGTGTTACTGTGGTTTTGCAACATGCTTATGTGAGGTTCTCACGTAAGGTGTTGTGTTCGGAACTAACTTGAGTCAAGTCGAGGACTTGGGATCGTATGAATTGGTTGTTTATTCATGTGCAGGTGTTGCTTGAGTTCAAGAAATGGCTGGTGATAGGACCCATTGGACTAGTCTCACGGAGGAGGTGAGGTTCCAACAACCAAACTAAAGAGGAATTGTGGTTGAGCTGACCAGGAGGTTGCCCAGCATGATTGAATCAAGGACAATGCATGTGAAGGTATCGTGGACGTCATTGGAAGATGTTTGCACGTGTGTAAGGAGTGCATGGACGTGTCTACATGGTTCCGAGACGTGATGAAGAGATGTGGACGTAAAGAGTTGGTCGTAAAGGTCCAACCGACTAAGTTATGGACTCAGGCTGCGGCTGAGTCGGGTTTGACTCAAATATGGAAAGATTTGAGTTGGTTATGATAGGATTCCTTGTGGGTCACAAATTTGAGTTTTTTAGGAATGTGGGATATATTCCTAAGGTGTTTGGAAGTCTTAAGATTGCTTCTATCTGCGTATAGAAGAATCTTGAGCAGTTATGGAAAGTTATGATTCGTGATCTGAGTAGGATTGGAGTCCTAGTAGATATTGGGTTGGCCTAAGTGCTGATTATATAAGCAAGAGAGCCCAGAGCTCGTGGTGCACGACTTTGGGGCTATTCCTCTCTTGTTCTATTGAATAAAATTCGTAGTTTGAAGGAACTTTTGTACCTTGTTCGTCCGACTTGTTCCAGACAAGTTTTACTCTTCGAGTTTCTGGACAGCACTACCTTTCATCGGTGGGTTTATCATAACTCAAGTTTTACAGATCCAATTGATGTGATTATTTTTGGGTTATCTTCACAACTTGATTATCTATCATCTATCATAAATTCATGGTCATTGGATTTGTGGTTTTTGATCTACACTAGTTTCTTTGCAGCATTCCAGAAACTGTTTTTCTCGGGTAGGTCAGATTGACCTTTGTTCGATCTTTCAATCATAACTTGAGTTTCTCTCGACGGAATTGAGTGATTCCTCTTGTGTTGTCTTTGTGACTTGATTCTCTCTGATATTTATCACTTTTTTCACGGTGAAACATGTTTATATTAGTCTCACACACGATTTCTTTAACAATCGTTTTTCTGCCGAAGGGGTTGGGGTTTAATTGTTTCCGCTACGTAAGATTTTTAAATCTACCACTTCACCCCGCCCCCTCTGATAGCTTTTCATGTGCTCTTCGATCCTACATTATTGCAACGATTTCGCATTCATGGTAATAGTATTTGATTGCAACGATATTCAGATTCGTGGCAAATACTACAGTATTCCAATGATTTTCACAGCCGTGGCAAATAGTAACATATTGCAACGAGTTACGGTGTAGCGACGATTTACCATATTGCAACAAATATCACGGTATTGCAACAATTTCACATTCGTGACAAATAGTATGGTACTGCAATGATGTCACAGTCGTGGCAAATAGTACGATACTGCGATGGTTTAACATTCGTGGCAAATAGTAGGTTATTGCAACAAGTCAACAAACGTTGCGAATAGTGTATTGCAACGATTTCAGATCCGTTGGAACTAGTCTGGTACTGCAACGACTTCGTATCCATGGCGAATAGTTGGCTATTGCAATGAGTCCACAAACGTGGTGAATAGTACCGTATTGCAACGATTTCAGATCCGTTGGAACTAGTATGGTACTGCAACGATTTCGCATTCGTGGCGAATAGTTTGGTATTGCAACAATTTCTTATATGTGGCAATAGTGTTTTAATGCAACGTTTTCTGAGTCGTTGCCAAATGTTTATGCTGCAACATTTTGTCACTCTATTGCCACGTTTTATCATTCGTATTGGCAATAGCTTCCTATTGCAACAGTTTATCATTCGTGACAAGAAATTTGTAATGCCACGTTTCATAATTAGTGGCAGTAGAACCCAAATGCACCAGGTTTGAAAATTAGTGGCAACAGAACCACGAGTTTAACAATAAACATCCATCAATTGATATTACAACACGCATAACAACACTCAAGGATTACTAAAGTGACGTGTTTGCATGCTAAGAGTTTTCCTAAGCTGACCGGGACTAATTGTTGGAGCAGGTGGCTTTTGGCGGTTCCTTTGGTGGACCTTCTGTGGAGTGGTCGCCATCATCATTTTTTGAATTTCAGCCACTGAGGCGCGCTTGTCCTGCATTTCCTTAGTTGCCTGTTCACGATCAGCTGCTATCTGACCTTGTAAGTTCTGGACTTGAACGAATAACTCTTCATTTTTCTGGTTTATGCAGTCCATCTGGGTGTTTAAGCTATCATTTCTTCCTTCCAACTCCTGCACTATTTGATTGAGGCCTGCATTTCTATCTTCTAATTTTTGAACTTGGTCGTTGAGGTGTTCGGACATCTGGATACGCATACGTTCACGTTCGGGACCAGTTGGGTTAGCCATATAACCACGCCTCCGAACCTATGATCCTGCACAACCGATTGAGGATCTATAACAACGCTGGAAGATGTGGTTTCTCTACTCATTTGGAGTTGGGCCTCCCTACTTAGCTTCCATGTCGTCCACTTGGGCACGTGCCTGGATCTATATACGAAAAGAAATGTCACAGGTAATTTGCAAATATTTATTTAATTGGGGATTGTTTGAAGTGTTACTCACATGTATAGCTTCTGCCAGCTTGTTTGCCCAGTTACCGTTCTCCAACAAATGGCTTGCCTCCCACAGTTGTATGTCATCGGGTTCTTCTCCGGTCTCTGGGTCTCGCTACATAAAATACAAGTAAACTTCAACATGTCGGTATATATATTGTTTGCAGTGCAAAGTAAAAGCGTGATTTATTTTTCATACCTTCTCGTAACTAAGTTGGTCGTAGGATTTGGAGCCAAGCAAGTGACACGCCTTCTGTCTTCTTCAATTTTGAGAATTGGTCCTGCTTATTGACTGCAATAATTTTAAGAATTAATTCCACGAATGAAAGTAAATGAAATATTTTTTATATGATGCGAAGCTATTAAAAAGTTAGCTGACCTTGAATCGCTCAGACCCAAAATATTCTATTAGGTGCAACCACTCGGGCACCATTACGTCAGTAGGCTGGTTTCGTATACGTTCTTCATCGGTAGAATAACTCTTATAGGTTGCATGCAAAGTCGAGTGCCACCCCTTGTAGCGTTCACCAGCAATTTTCAAAATTTTTCTTGCGCTCTCCGGTGTGTCCTCCATGTCCCAAGAATCTTGTACATTGTATAACAAGTTGCTGTAAACGTACAGGATGGAGATTGCAAGAAAAAAATACTTTTGTGGGTGTGTGACAACACTAACCAGAATGTCTCGTAGTATATCTCTCTTGTTACTATGGCCAACCTCTGCCCACTTCCTTGCACCGTTGAGGGATGCATGTCTTTTTGTAAACATAACCACATCATCGACAAAGTGCCGCTGATTAATCTCAACCGCAGCACCCAACCTAGCGGAGAACTAAATTGGTAGCTTCACATGCTCCGTTCTACTAACTTGGGATGCATAGCGTATTCTGGCAACCTTAAGTCCTTTAGCCACACTTCTTCCTAGCTTCCTTCCTTTTGTTACATTGATTGAAACCGTAAACTACTAAAGCAAAATACGGCCTAACAAGTTTAGTATCATGTACAAAATAATGTGAAAAGAAGAAAAGTCTGATGTTCATACCATCTTTAGGACGAGTGCGACAAATACGAGCGTGGGACGACCGCGTCATGCCAGCACCATTTTGTTCTGTAGTACTCCCTCCTGGATTATATTAATTGTCGTATCAAACCAACAAATGAATTAAAAATGAACTACTATAGTAGTTAGGACTGTCCGAACAACAACTATTTTGATTGGGGGGGGGGGGTGTTACACTATTGACTTCTTTGTTGCTGTTCATACCCTAAAATGAGCCATGAGGTACACACGTCAGTGGCGGTATGCACTCGTAGTACTGCAGAGGATTTTCAGTCCATGAGCAAAGCAGACAAGACAGTGAGGGGGCATGCAGCTGGCAACATTAGACTAGGCAAAGATAGGGTTCACCGGTTCGGTCTGACTGACATCAGCCGGAGCGTGTCTTGAAGAGAATTATTAGTTACAGGGCAAGTAATGAACACCAGCGGTAGTAGGTGGTGAATGCAAGACAGATAAGGCAGGCAGCTCATGGGATTGAAATCCTCCGCAGTACTGCACCTGCATTAGCTGCCACTGACATGTGGGCCCATGAGACATCGGGTCTACTTATTAGTGGTGGCTACTGCAGGTGCAATATTGCATAGTGCCAGCTTGCGACACTCAACAAAGTGATGGTTCGGTCTCGTCAAAACTCTCGAGGAGGATTGGTGGCACAACGAGTAATGGCCAGGGATTTGCGGGCGACGGAGTAATCCTGGCATGCGAAGGATGGGACGTGGCGATGGGCGAGGGAGACGCATCGGGGAGGACACTGAAGTGACCAGCAGTAGGGCGTGGGCGCCGGTGCCGGCCGGAGTGGCCGGCGGTGAGAGAGCACAGCGTGAAGGCATAAAAAAATCACGCCATCACGCAGGCTGATGAACTGTTAACTATCAAGACTAAGTACTAAGAAAGTAGAATCGCAAGGCATGCTAAAACAATTAGTAGAGCCTAGGAAAGAATGCAAATGACCAACATACACCCATCATCAATACATCTAAACGACAGAACGTAGTCTCTCAAAATGCTCCAAATTCAATGCCAAAAGGAGTAAAAAACTAACACGCTCTGCCAAAACAAATGGCACAATAGAGAGACAGGTAGTAATGTGATGTGATATGGGTAGTTGGAAGCTACTAGCGAGGATAGAGTTGGAGTGGGACATTTTTTAAGCTCCAAAAGTAAAATTACGCTGGGGTGGAAGGAGCATTTCTGGTTTGTATATCTATACCTGTTGTTGATTCATGCATCGTAGTACCAGGTAGTGAAGAACCTCGGGGTTCCTAAACATCGTGTGCGACAATATTCTCTGCGTACCATGCAAACGATTTAATGTTATCTATTTTTTTATTTTGATAGTAAACACATTTATAGTTATACAGGTACTTGTTGGCCACCATGAATGCTTGTATACGACATCACGGTTTGATGTCTTGTTCCTAATGTAAAGAGCATTGTAACAAGTCATTCCAAATAACGGTGATAACGTCAGATTACATGATCAATGTAGATTTTGGATCAGACGGTGTGCTTTCTATAAATTGCAGTATTTGTTACTAATGGAGGAATTAGAAAAGAAAGAATAGAAAAAAACCGTATGATCTGAGAAAGCCACAAGAAAGAAAAAAAGTGTAAAAACCATGGGAACAAAAAATCTTAGGAATACAAATTTGTAAAACAGGACTGAGAGTACAACATTTGGAGTGGTTGATCAGATAACCCGTGTAACACCCTCATTTTCATGCATCATGCCCTACATACATTCATATACATGTTTAACATTAATCCACATAAAGAGGAATGAGTTTAAAATTGATTTGGAGCATTTAAAATTGATTTCGAACAAAATCGCACTTAAAATGCTAAAAAGTGCGGACTAGTCCCATTTTGGAGAGGACTAGTCCGATTTCTCTCTGACTAAAATCGGACTTGACTGTTTTTGCTGCGGACTAGTCCGATTTTGCCTCTGGAAACTTTCGGACTTGTCCGATTTTGTGCGGACTAGTCCGATAATCCAAGAATCCTTGAAAAATTGCTATGTCCCTAGACTTTTCTGGACTAGTCCGGTGTTCCAGCGGACTTGTCCATTTTCCTCCCCGACTAAAGTCAGACATGTCCGATTTTGGCCAGACTTGTCCGATCTCTCTCTGGACAACTTCGGACTAGTCCGGTCCTTTTCGGACTTGTCCAATATTTTGCGACTCCGAGTTGATCTTTTGTTTTACGACTTGTTTCTTGGGTTTCACGTTGAGTGGGCCTAGGGATGTCGTGCCTAACTCTTTTAGAGCCCATGTGGGACTCCAAACCGGCCTCTACTCATCTCAAACTCGAAATCCATCTAACCCTAGCCTCCACCTCTATATAAACAACCCCACCCCTTGGCTTGACATCTATTTGCCACTTTTCCACCCCACCCAAACCCTAGTTCGTGGAGAGCCATCACCAAGGAGGGAGGAGGAGATCCCAAGCAAGAGGAAGAGGGGGAAACAAAAGAGGATCAAGATCTCCACCAAGCTTTCGTTCCTCATCACCAATTCATCTCAAAGTTCATCCCCAACCCTAGATCATAAAGATCCAAGTGTTACCTCCGAGTTTCTTGATTCATTGGAGTTCTAAACACCTGGTATACCCTCTATTCTCTTTTCCTTACGAGAACTCTACCCCTAATATCCAAATTTACGTCGATCTAGAAAACCCTAGTTCGCTAGTTCTGCGAAGTGCGGACTAGTCCAGCCTTCTGCGGACTAGTCTGATTTTCATGGTTGAATTGTGTTGAATTGATTCTAAAATTTTATCTAATCACATCCAAACCAATATAAACTTGTTAAAATCTATTAAAACTAGTTAGTGATCACTTAAAAGCAATATATTAACAAGTTCTACCTTGCATTTGCATCAATCATGCATGTCATGTCATATTGAGTAATATTTGTGCACTCTTTGATTGTGATTCTTGTCTTGTGTGTTTATTGTGTGGATTAGACAGATTTGGCTAGAGAGTGCCGCGGAGGATATGCAGCACAAAGAGTTTGAAGGCTTTGACCCGAACCAATCCCAAGAGCAAGGCAAGTGTCCTTGAAGCATATTGACCCTGTTTTGAAATAAATGTTTTATTTGAAAAATTGCATGCTTGTGTCAATTTGATGGGAAATCCTATGGTAGGAAGTTTACTAGTTTTGTTGACCACCCTTGTCACCTGAAATATATGGTAGAAAGTCAGAAAGGTTTTTTTTTTACCTTTTTGCTTCGCTTAATCAATTGGGATGGGAAAACAACTATACCACTCAATTTAATTATGCATGGATGAGGTTATGGTTAACGTGAACTTGTTAATATGATATGGTAATTGGTGATCTAAGAAAGCATGGTATGTGGATGGGTTGGATGTTATGGTGGTTTTGCTTGCTTTAGATCTAAGGACCGGTTCGTGGAGCGACCATCTAGGATTTACAGTGCCACCACGAGGCCAAGTATGGGTGCGATGTAGCTGATTAATTAGGGTTTTGCCAGTTTTGTTTGGACCATTATGGATGCTCGAGGAAGGGGTAGTCAGATTGGGTTTGTTGATGATAGGTGGGACTACCTTGGGATCCGAATGGCTCAAGAGGGGGCCCTTGGTTGAATATGTGCTCAGTTGGAGACATCGCCAACGGTGAAACCTCAGTGGGGTCTAAATAGGCTAGTAATCCCTTTGCAAAGGCTATCTTGTGATCTCTTGGCCACACACCTAAGGAAGTGTGAGACGACATAATTGAGATTCTGTAGTCATCGAAAGGTGATGAAATCACAAACACGTGGGTAAAGCGGTACAACCTCTACAGAGTGTGTCTAAAACTATCATGATAGTCGTGCTCCTGGTTATGAGCAACCTGGACCCTCACATGATTAGAGAAAACTTGGTATTCTATGATGAGTAGGTTTAGGACCGATCTTCTGAATGGTATGTCGATTGGGGTGGAGAACTCGACGTTGATGATCCACGGCACTCGAGCGGTTTGAGTACCCCTGCAATCACTATACCACGGCTCCGTTGGTTATCAAGCGTGTTGCACACGCTTGACCTGACCAAGAAGGCTGATCCCTGCAAGTGCAACCGAGAACACGAGCAAGAACGTCGAAGACACGATCAGAAAATCGTGAAGTTGGGGTCTCACAAACCGTAGAACGGCGATATTATTGATCTAAGCAAAACCCAATTGTTCATGGCGGCTACTATAGAGTATATATAGGTGGGAGGACGTCCAAGGGGGTTTTGGGGTCGTGATCTAACCCTAAGATACAAAAATAATGGACTTAGACTTGATACATGGCCCAATGGCCCACTACGGTGGCGCAACACCCTGACAGATTATGTACTTGGTTTTATATCAACGATTACGGTCGACTCCGAAGGAATTTTGATATGGGACAAGCGTCATTGGAAAGTTTATCCTCTCCCCTTTTCGTGCGTATGTAGAACGTCCGAAACGGAGTTCGTATGTGTCCTGGGCGTCCGTTTTAATGCATACTTCTCTTGGACTCCGAGTTGGACACGATTTTGAGTTTGACTCGGTTTCCATCTTCTTTGAACGAATTCTCTGGTCCTCCACGTCCCTAATACTTCCTCCAACTACTCCTTGAACCTCTCCATGGATCCTAATCACAATTAAATCATTAGGTAGCAATCTATGCTCAAAAACATATAACGAAACATATAAGAACGAGCTCACCTCTAAAATTAATTATTGTGTATGAACTCTATTGATTGCATCTTGTATGTTCAATAGAGTGTTGTTTGTATCCATAAAAGTGATGTCCTCATCATCCTCCCCTTCTTGAATTGGAGTCCTCCTCGACTCAAGTTCATCTCCTCTCATGTATTGGTCCAAATGTGCAACGCCATCAAATCTTCTTGTTTGCATGAATGGAGGAGGCCAAGGTGGTGGATGACATAGTGCGCCATCTTGATCTTGTCCATCAAATAAGAGTGCACATTCACTTGAGCAAGGATCTCAAACAAATAAACATTGTGCCATGTTTGTAGGTGCAATAATAATATGCATGATATCATCATTTTGGTTATGGTTGGTATTGTGGTTATGGATGGTTATGAATTGAAATCTGGTATTGAATATGGATATTGGTATATTATGATGGATACGGAATATGGACTGGTAATATGATAACTACATGACTCATGATGGGTTTATTTCATATACATGTAATATATTGCTTTTCAAATGTTTTAATGTACTTTTCAGCACTCAGCCATTATTATTGTCGTCATTTGAATCAGCCACATGTCATACTTTCCACATTTGCTTAGTACGACATGTACTCTCTCTTGGAATTCCCACCAACAGTTGCTGGTCAGGATTGGGAGTTTAATGGGGATAATGCAGAGTTCTAGGCTGTGTCTACCATCAGCTTGCCTGTGGTGTTTTGGAGCTGTGATATACCGTATCGATTATGCTGCCTAGCTGTTTAGTTTGCTTATTTAGCTTATTTCTGCTGCATTAGTTGAACTTGTCATTAAAATTCATTAGAGCTTGTACTCGAGGATGATATGGTTTGTGCAATAAAATTTTGTTAATTAATCTTGTGTTGTGGTAATTATCTGTATATCATTTGTGATGCACTCGTGTATGTGTGATGAACATCCTGGGCACACATATGCGTTCACTTGGTTCATTTTTCTGAACCGGGTGTCACAGATCGGTATCAGAGCCACAAGTTGACCGTAGGACGAATCCTAGATAGAATGGACTCTTTAGAGCACATAGGAGCACTAAGAAATCGATGTGTTTTTCTTTGGTGTGCTGTTTGCTATATATTACCTGCTTGTGTGCTTAATAGAGGATTTTGGGATGCTTTAGCATTGCCATGTCCATGTAGGGTAGCTAGTTTTTTAGTTTCATATCCCTTGATGCATATAGTTGGGGACGTTTCTAATTCTTACCTATTGCTTTTCTCAAGATGGTGAGGACTCGCAACCAGAGGGATGCTAATGATGAGGAGGATAACCATGGAGCACCTCAGAACAACAATGGTCAAGGACCTGCTCATGGAGCTATGAGTATCAAGCAGCTTTTGGCTATGCAGAACCATCTCATGCAGACCATGATACAAACTATGGGACAGCTACAGGCTGGCAATAACAACAATCAGCCCCACATGCCTCCACCGCCACCCCCACCTCCTCATAACCGGTTGGGAGAGTTTATGAGAACTAGGCCACTGACCTTTGCTCAAGCCGCCGACCCTATGGATGCCGATGATTGGCTCAAGTCCGTGGAGAAGAAACTTGCTATTGTCCAATGCATTGACCGGGAGAAGGTCTTATTTGCTTCTCATCAACTAGTTGGAGCATCTGCGTATTGGTGAGATTCATATTGCAATGCTCATGAGAACCAAGAGAAGATTACTTGGGCCGAATTGAAAGAGAGCTTCCGCTCTCATTATGTGTTGGAAGGAGTTATGATTTTGATGAGGCAAGAATTTGAGAACTTGAGGCAAGGAAAATTGAGTGTCGGTGAACACCTCAACAAGGTTACTCAACTCTCAAGGTATGCGGCTGAGGATGTGAGTCGGGACAGCTGGAAACAATACTTGTTCATGAGGGGCTTGAACAATGAAATCCAAGTGCAACTACTCAACTGTGATTATGCCAATTTTCAGAAGCTTGTGGACAAAGCAATCGTGGTTGAGAACAAGATCCGTGAGATGGAGCAAGACAACAAGAGGAAGGCGCCATATCAAGGACAGCAACAAGGAAGTAATGTGCACCGTCACTTTGCGCCTCCTAATGTGCCATATTACAGCTCCTCTGCTCCTGTATAGCGCCACGGATTCACACTGCGCCCAGCTCAGTTTGTGCTACAGCGCCCTGTCATGCAAGCACCTAGGCCTCTGATACCTTATACACCTCGTGCTAATTTTCCTAGTGCAAATGTTCAAAACCAAGATCGTCCCAATAATTCTGGTGGAGTTAATAAGTGCTATACTTGTGGAGAAGCTGGACAATTTGCGCATCAATGTCCTAAGTCAAGACTTGGCCAAGAAAGCAATGCACCGAGGCAAAACCGAAGACCCAATGAAGGACAGCCTCAAGGGAGGCGTGGACAACAAAATTTTGCTCGTGGCAACGTGAACCATGTCTTTACGGAGGATGCTCAACAGGCAGATGACGTGGTCATTGGTATGTTCCTCGCCAACTCCAACCCCGCGACTATGTTTTTTGATTCTGGAGCATCGCATTCATTCATTGCATCGAAGTATGTTGCCAAGTATAGTTTGCCTATCTCACATATGAAGTTTACTCTATTGGTTAAGTCTCCAGGAGGAGAGATGAGGACGAATATAGTATGTCCAAAAGTAAGCCTTAGAATAAGGGGGTAGACTTCTCCGCCAACCTCATTGTTTTCGATTCTCAAGGTTTGGACATTATACTTGGTATGGATTGGTTGAGGAAGCACAATGGAGTTATTAAGTGTGCCTCGAAAACGGTAAAGTTGACAAATGAGGAAGGGATCACCGTAGAATTTGAAGCATCTCAAACCGCACCGAAGCAATTGGAATTGAATCATATGGACAGTGCCACAATTGAGGAGATTCCAGTGGTGTGTGAATTTTTGGATGTTTTTCCGGACGAGTTGCCAGGTATGCCACCTGATCGAGACATTGAGTTTATTATTGAATTAATACCTGGAACTGCACCTATAGCTAAGAGGCCGTATAGGATGCATCCTATGGAATTAGCGGAGCTCAAGAAGCAGATTCAAGAGCAACTAGAGAAAGGTTTTATTCGCGCAAGCTCTTCACCTTGGGGAGCGTCTGTGATGTTTGTGGACAAGAAGGACGGAACCCAAAGGATGTGTGTGGATTACCGAGCTCTCAACGAGGTGACAATCAAGAACAAGTACACCTTGCCACGCATAGAAGACTTGTTTGGTCAGATGAAGGGTGCTTGTGTCTTCTTCAAGTTTGATTTGAGGCCGGGATACTTTCAATTGAAGATTAGACCATCGGGCATACCCAAAACATCTTTTTGGATGCGGTATGGATCTTATGAATACACCGTGATGTCCTTTGGATTGACCAATGTGTCTGCATACTTCATGTACCTCATGAATAAGGTCTTCATGGAGTACTTAGATAAGTTTGTTGTGGTGTTTATTGATGACATTATGATCTACTCGAAGGATGAGAAGGAACATGAACTTAAGGCTAACGTTGCAGAAATTAAGGGAGCATCAATTGTATGCCAAGTTCAACAAGTGTCAGTTTTGGTTGAGAGAGGTGTCATTTTTGGATCATATCATCTCACGAGGAGGAGTATCGGTTGACCCCAGAAAAGTGAGAGACGTGTTGAAATGGGAACCACTGCAAAACATTAAGGAAATAAGGAGTTTTCTTGGAATGGCTGGATATTACCGTTGATTCATCAAGGACTTCTCCAAGATAGCCAAGCCAATGACAGAATTGCTAATGAAGGGAAAGGCTTTCCAATGGACTAAAGCTTGTCAAAACAGTTTTGAGTAGTTGAAGAAGAGGTTAACAACAACCCTCGTTTTGATGTTGCCGGATTTAAGCAAGAGTTTCGATATTTATTGTGACACATCGAGACAAGGACTTGGATGTGTGCTCATGCAAGAAGGTCAAGTGGTCGCCTATGCATCGAGGCAATTGAAGAAACATGAACAGAATTATCCAACACATGATCTAAAACTTGCAGCCGTGGTTCATGCACTAAAAATTTTGAGACATTACATCCTTGGACATAAGTGTGAAATTTATACGGATCACAAGAGTCTTAAGCATATTTTCACACAAACAGATCTGAATTGGAGGCAACAGAGATGGTTGGAGCTCATCAAAGATTATGATTTGGGGATCAACTATCATCCGAGTAAAGCCAACGTAGTGGCCGATGCTTTGAGTAGAAAAGGAGTAAGTAATCAGCTCACTGTTCGAGAGTTGCCATCCCAGTTATGTAAGGAGTTCGAACGGTTGAACCTTGGATTCATAAATGAGATGGAGATGATGGAGTTAAACCCAACCTTAGAGCAAGAAATTCGAGAAGGCCAAACTAAGGATGAGGAAATTCAGGAAATGAAAGAAAGGACCAAAGAGGGGAGAAAGTTCAGATTTGATGAGGATGAACATGGTACCCTATGGCTTGGTAAGAGGATTGTTGTGCCTAATGTGAAGCATATTGGGAGAAAATAATAAAAGAGGCACATGACTCACCATACTCAATTCTTCCTGGTTGTACAAAGATGTACAAAGACTTGAAGACATGCTATTGGTGGGCTAGCATAAAGAAGGACATAGCTGAAAACGTAGCATTGTGTGATGTGTGCCAACAAGTCAAGGAGGAACATCAAAGGCCAGCTGGATTATTGCAACCATTGAAGATTCTGGAGTGGAAGTGGAAAGAGATCGGTATGGACTTCATAGTTGTATTACCATGTACCCAGTCCGGTTGCGACTCAATTTGGGTAATTGTGGATCGGTTAACTAAGTCAGCCCACATTATTCCCGTCGAGACCACATATAATAGAGAGAGATTGGCGGAACTATATATGGGAAGAATAGTATGTTTGCATGGAGTTCCGAAGAAGATAGTGTCGGGTAGAGGTTCACAATTCACTTCCAGGTTTTGGCAAAAACAACATGAAGCTTTGGGAACGAGGTTGAATTTTAGTTCACCGTATCACCCTCAAACGGATGGACAAACCGAGAGGACAAATCAGATTTTAGAGGACATGTTAAGAGCTTGTGCTTTAAAGAATGGAAAAAGTTGGGTCAAGAGCTTGCCATATGCAGAATTTTCATACAACAATAGTTATGAAGCAAGCTTGAAATTGTCACCATATGAAGTGCTTTATGGAAGGAAGTGTAGGACACCATTATTCTGGAATGAGGCAGGAGAAACTCAAGTATTTGGTCTGGATGTGTTGCAAGAAGCCGAAATGCAAGTCCAAATAATTCGTGAAAACTTGAGGGCAGCCCAATCAAGACAAAAGGGCTATGCGGACAATAGGAGAAGGAAATTAACATTTGAAGTGGGAGATTATGTTTACCTCAAGGTGTCACCGATGAGAAGTCATAAGAGGTTTAACGTAAGAGGCAAGCTAGCAACTCGCTACATTGGACCATTCAAGATTTTGGACAAAAGAGGAGAAGTAGCGTATATGTTGGAGATGTCAACTCATCTTTCAGACGTACATGATGTATTTCATGTTTCCCAACTTAAGAAATGCTTGAGAGTACCGGAAGAACAAGTGCCCATGGAAGGAGTGGAACTAGAGGAAGATTTGACTTATGCCGAGCAACCGGTCAAAATTTTGGAAACCAAGGAGAGAGTCACAAGGAACAAGGTTATCATATGGTGTAAAGTTCAATGGAAGCACCACACAGAGGAAGAAGCGACGTGGGAATTGGAGGATGTTATCAAGAAGGAATTTCACTATCTCTTCTCTTCCGCATCGAATCTCGAGGGCGAGATTCATTTTAAGGGGGGTAGGTTTGTAACACCATCATTTTCATGCATCATGCCCTACATACATTCATATACATGTTTAACATTAACCCACATAATGAGGAACGAGTTTAAAATTGATTTGGAGCATTTAAAATTGATTTGGAACAAAACTGCACTTAAAATGCTGACAAGTGCGGACTAGTCCGATTTTGGTGAAGACTAGTCCGATATCTCTCTGACTAAAAACGGACTTGCCCGTTTTTGCTGCGGACTAGTCCGATTTTGCCTCTAGAAACTTTCGGACTTGCCTGATTTTGTGCGGACTAGTCCAATATTCATAGAATCCTTGAAAATTAGCTAAGTCCCTGGACTTTTCCGGACTAGTCTGGTGTTACAGCGGACTTGTCCGTTTTCCTCTCTGACTAAAGTCGGACTTGTCCAATTTTTGGCCAAACTAGTCCGATTTCTCTCTGGACAACTTCAGACTAGTCCGGTCCTTTTCGGACTTGTCCGATATTTCGTGACTCCTAGTTGATCTTTTGTTTTACGACTTGTTTCTTGGGTTTCACGTTGAGTGGGCCTGAGAACGTCGTGCCTAACTCTTTTAGAGCCCATGTTGGACTCTAAACCGGCCTCTACTCATCTCAAACTCGAAATCCATCTAACCCTAGCCTCCACCTCTATATAAACAACCACACCCCTTGGCTTGACATCTATTTGCCAGTTTTCCACCCACCCAAACCATAGTTCGTGGAGAGCCATCACCAAGGAGGGAGGAGGAGATCCCAAGCAAGAATAAGAAGAGGAGGAAACGAAAGAGGATCATGATCTCCACCAAGCTTTCGTTCCTCATCACCAATTCATCTCCAATATCATCCCCAATCCTAGATCATAAAGATCCAAGTGTTACCTCCAAGTTTCTTGATTCATTGGAGTTCTAAACAACTGGTATACCTTCTATTCTCTTTTCCTTACGAGAATTCAACCTATAATATCAAAATTTACGTCGATCTAGAAAACCCTAGTTCGCTAGTTCTGCAAAGTGCGGACTAGTCCGACCTTCTGCAGACTAGTCCGACCTTCTGCAGACTAGTCCGATTTTCCTGGTTAAATTATGTTGAATTGATTCTAAAATTTGATATAATCACATCAAAACCTGTATAAACTTGTTAAAATCTATTAGAACTCGTTAGTGATCACTTAAAAGCAATATATTAATAAGTTCTACCTTGCGTTTGCATCAATCATGCATGTCATGCCATATTGAGTAATATTGCAGCACTCTTTGATTGTGTTTCTTGTCTTGTATGTTTATTGTGTGGATTAGACGGATGTGCGCTAGAGAGAGTCGCGGAGGATCTACAACACCAAGAGTTTGAAGGCTTTGACCCGAACCAATCCCAAGAGCAAGGCAAGTGTCCTTGAAGCATATTGATCCTGTTTTGAAATAAATGTTTTGTTATTATGGTTAACATGAACTAGTTAATACGATATGGTAATGGGTGATCTAAGCAAGTCTGGTATGTGGATGTGTTGGATGTTGTTGTGGTTTTGCTTGCTTTAGATCTAAGGACCGGTTCGTGGAGCGACCATCCAGGATTTACAGTGCCACCACGAGGCCAAGTATGGGTGTGGCATAGCTAATTAATTAGAGCTTTGCCAGTTCTATTTGGACCATTATGGATCCTCGAGGAAGGGGTAATCAGATTTGGTTTGTTGATGATTGGTGGAACTACCCTGGGATCCGAATGGCTCAAGAGGGGGCCCTTGGTTTAATATGTGCTCAGTTAGAGACATCGCCACCGGTGAAACCTCAGTGGGGTCTAAATAGGCTAGTAATACCTTTGCAAAGGCTATTTTGTGATCTCTTGGCCACACACCTAAGGAAGTGTGAGACGACATAATTGAGATTCTATAGTCATCGAAAGGTGATGAAATCACAAACACGTGGGTAAAGCGGCACAACCTCTGTAGAGTGTGTCTAAAACTATCATGATAGCCGTGCTCCCGGTTATGAGGAACCTGGACCCTCACATGATTAGAGAAAACTTGGTATTATGGTTATGGTTAGTATTGTGGTTATGGATAGTTATGAATATGGATATTGGTATATGATGATGGATATGGAATATGGACTGGTAATATGATAACTACATGTCTCATGATGGGTTTATTTCATATACATGTAATGTATTGCTTTTCAAATGTTTTAATGTACTTTTCAGCACTCAACCATTATTATTGTCGTCATTTGAATCAGCCACATGTCATACTTTCCACACTTGCTGAGTACGACATGTACTCACTCATGGAATTCCCCCAACAGTTGCAGGTCAGGATTGGGAGTTTAATGGCGATAATGCGGATTTCTAGGCCGTGTCTACCATCAGCTTGCCTGTGGTGTTTTGGAGCTGTGCTATACCCTATCGTTTATGCTGCCAAGCTGTTGATTTTGCTTATTTAGCTTATTTCCGCTGCATTAGTTGAACATGTCATTAAAGTTCAATAGAGCTTGTACTCGAGGATGATATGGTTTGTGCAATAAAATTTTGTTAATTAATCTTGTGTCGTGGTAATTATCTGTATATCGTTTGTGATGCACTCGTGTATGTGTGATGAACATCCTGGGCACACATATGCGTTCACATGGTTCTTTTTTCGGAACCGGGTGTCACAACCCATGCGTCATTTACTTCTAAATCAAGAAATTACATACTACTACATATTGTTTTTAGTATTTGTCGTTCTCGGCCAGCAATTGAACTAGAAATACACTTCTGTAATGAGCTGTCGGAGCAACATTTATTTAGGGACCGATGTAGTACACACACACACACACACGCACACACACACACACACACACACACACACACACACACATATATATATATATATATATATATATATATATATATATATATATATATATATATGAAACAGAAGACCACATTTCTTCTTTGTTAATTTATTTAATCTTCGTATATCACGATGGATCGTGTATAACTTAACTAGGCCAAAACTGCATGGATCGTGTAGTTTACCTAGCAATAAACTGGAGTTTGGGATGCGATGTCGCAGGGAGGTGTCAGCGACGAAGAGGTTCGGTAGATTCCGTCAAACTTGGTCACCCGACGTTTTACCCAAGAGTCAACACCGCCAAGAGCTTCGATGCGTCACTGCGAGATCCATGGGGGAAAATTGTAAAAATAGTGGGAAATGAAAACACGGGAATTTCTTAGGAATACAAGTATGGAACACAGGACAGAGAGACAACACATTTGGAGTACTGCGAGATCACCGGATGGGCGGGGCAGCAGTGCGTGGGGAACGGAGGCCAGTGTTTCCATTTATACTCATCGTGGCTGAAATAGGGTTACAATAATTGGCAGGACTGAAATTGGAAGCGGAGGTAGTTAAAATTGAATTGTCAAAATCTAAAATGTGGTGCGCCAAGTAGAACGATAAAATTTTCGCGGGAGTGGAGAATTTGACGAAAGTCGTGCCCTTGTGCACGCATCCAATCGTGATTAATTACATCACATGTCGCGTCGATTCCTGCACATGGTGCGTGCAGCTAGAGGGGTAGACTTCATCTTAGGACAACTTCCTCGCTTCTTAATTCATCTTTGTTGCCATGCATGGAGATCAAAATCTAAAAGCAGTCATCTGCTAGCTAGTGGGATATTCCAAAAAATATGAAAAAAAATATGAATCGCCACATGTATATGTGCTAATGCAAATGATATGCAAATACAGCCAAGTCCGGGAAAGGACGATGGTAAACAATCAACATTTTGTAATATTAATCACAATGAAATGATAACATGTAGTATATACTACTACATACTAAAAATACATTTTCCCATGCGCCGACTACAAATGAAAAAATTGAGTGAAAGAACACAAAAGAGGAGACACGCAGCCTCAACCACAATCTCAATGGAGTTTCAACCAAGAGTCGTCGATTGTCGCAACACAACGAATTCTTGACTAGACATTGAACAACAGTTATCTCGCCCCCTTTTCAGAAAGGAGTTGTTTTTCGATACTGCATAGGACGCATTGTTCATGAACAAAAAAGACATTTATCATTAAAATACAAACAACACATATATTACAAACAAGAACGACTAAAGCACATAGAAAAATAGAAAAAGAAAAACTACAAATACTATTCTACTCGGAGTCGGAGGAGATCTCCTCCACCTCCTTCTCTGCCGCCGCCACCTCCTCCTCCGCCGCTGCTGTCGCCGCTGCCTCCTCCGCCGCTGCCACCGCTGCCTCCTCCGCTGCCGCCGCTACTGCCGCCTCCTCTGGCAATTGAGACTGAAGCTTCCGGGTGACGGTCCACGGAAGATGCTGGCAGCCCTCCACCCCAGCCACCTCCCCGATCGTCTCGTAGAGGACGTTGAGACGACTTGCCACAAACCCTAACCCGAAGTAGTAGTGGTCGGTGGTGTCCATGCTAGTGCAGACGGGAAGTTTCCCAGGACCCAGATGGTCACACGAGCGAGATGTATCGGAAAATACATCCCGCGCCAATTTGTCGACCTTTTTTTAGTCGCCCGGCGGTGGCGGAAAGGTACTCGGTGGCCTCCTTCAGGCGCCGATCGAGTTTATTGAAGTGGTGTTCGACGAGGTGGACAGTCTCCTGAACCCAAATAAGATGAGGAGGTGCGGGCGCCGCGGGCGGAGAAGGGGACAGAGGAGGTACGGGCGTCGCCTCCAGTTCGACCGACATTGGCTGCGACGGAAACGAAGAAGAAGGAGGTTCGGAGGACGTCGACGGTCTAGAGTGCTTCAGGCGGGGCTACCCATTTGTGCAGCGACGGAGGTGCAGAGAAAGAGCCAGAGCTGGTCAGCGATGGTGCGGCGGTGAAGGAAGGGAACTTTGGAGGCTACGATCGATGGAGATGGAGTGGTGCGGCGGAGACGCAAGAGGACGGGTGTGCCTTTATAGTGGGTCCTCATTTGAAAGACCATCCGCACCAGCGTACTCTAAAGCATACCCTATACACTATTCTCCTTCAGCTTTTACACTACGTACTCTAAATTACACTGCGAAACAGTGTATCCAGTATGCTTACAGTACGCCACTGCAGATGGTCCGCGCGAGTGGAGATGATTGGACAATTCGAAAACTGCGCTTTTGAATTAATCCAAACCGCAGTTGGCTTCCTCTAAGTTGTCGCTTCACAGGCAGTTTTTTAATTTGACATGCAAAGGGTCCACGGTATGTACTGGCCCACCTGGCATACTTTGTAGGTCCGTCCGGCGGAGTTTTAGTTTTTAAGTTCTAGTTTTTAATTTTGACACGCAAAGGGCCCACCGGCCCAAGGTATAAGCAATGTTCAAGTTTTTTTCATTTTGTCACGCAAAAGACCTCGATCATGTTTCATGACGTTACGTCTTTTCTCTTATTTTTTGAAAGATCATCATATATATATATATATATATATATATATATATATATATATATATATATATATATATATATATATATATATATAGTTGAAAGATCATCAGAAAAACACAAGAAAAAAGTACAAGACAATGAACACACCACACATTCATGCATTCATTAACACACACACACACACACAGATATATATATATATATATATATATATATATATATATATATATATATATATATATATATATATATCACAAACCCTCGTTCATGTTTTCTCAGTTTGACATGCAAAAGACCTCGATCATGCATGTTTGATGACATTAGGTGTTTTCTAATTTTGTTGAAAGATCATCATATTTGAGACTCGTTGATCATGTTTGGGGTGTAGCAAGCATGCATGGACAAGTAACATATGCACTTGAAAACCTCGTGATGATCATGTTTGATGACAACATTATTACGTGTTTTCTCTGTTTTTTGTTGAAACGTCGTCATATATAGTTTGAGGCTCGTTGATCATGTTTGGGGCGTGACAACTAACATGTTATATACATAGTTTTCTCTTTTTATTGAAAGATCGTCATATATATATATATATATATATGTATATAGTTTGGCTCGTTGATCATATGTTTGGGGCGTAGGGTAGCATGCATGGACAACTATAACATGCGTGTGAGAGAGACGTCGATGATCATATGTACTCCCCCTGTCTCCATGAACTCGTTGCTTTGTCGTAGTTCATTTTTTAACTACAAAAGATGCATCAAAAGAGCTTGTTTATTGGCTCATGGACACGGAAAATTCTTTGTACGTAGTACAAAAAGTATAAGTTGGTCGGCGTTGCCGTTCGTATGCGAGGGATGCGGCCAGGTAGTTGCTCTTGCAGGTGTATGGTAATTACGTGAGTGTTTGGTCGGGTCATGTGGTTAGTCCACGATGCACCCTAAACCCGGTGTTGAGGCCGTGTATTTGTCATTTGTGCATACACTCTAGTGATATGTAACAAAGTGCTCAGTCATCAATTGCGTTTGGTTTGACGACGAAGTTTGATTGCAGATAGATCATCAATTTCTTTATGTCTTGGATCATCCAAATTAACGTTTGGTTGGATGGACTAGACGATCCAATTTTTTGTTGGTAGGTTGGATGAAACTTGATTGGAATATTGAATCATCAAAGTGGATAATTTCATAATATTAATTGTTTATATACTAATTATCATATTACTAGCAAATATTAATGTTAATATCATAATTGTAATTATTAATCAACAATAAACAAGGTAATTATCAATAATTACATTGCTAAGAAGCATAATTAGATAAGGTGGATGGACCCACATCCAACCAAATATCCTGGACCATCTCCTCCAGCATCTGCGAGGAATATTTTATATTCCTCAAACCTGGATCACCCGTCTGACCGCGAAACAAATAACACATGACTGGACCATCCAATTAATCCAAGTCAATTGAATCCAAGACAAGCAACCAAACATAGATCTTTTTGGCTGCGTCATATGTGCTCGTGTGCAGGATGATGGATCGTGCACGCCGAGCGCCGATTATTCGGATCGCTGGGCAAAGTTCAAACGTGGAGTTCGTGTGCCCGTGCACATTGCAAGATTCGGTGCGTTCGCGTACGTGGCAGTCATCGGGGCAGGGTGGTACAATCGCGGGAACCGTGCAGTGCGCGCTTGGCTGTAAGATTTGGAGCGTGAACGTATGTGGCAACCATCTGGGCAGAGTCGCACAGACACGGCTGTGTGGAAGGGCCGCAGAGAATTCAATTTCTGCACCAAGGGGTTAAGAGATAAGACCATCTGATTCGCAGGCCAGTAATGTTGTTTTGGAACACGGTATTTTTTGGAGTTTTAGAGCAATTAGCAATACCGTAGTATTTGAGATTACTATGGTATTTTTACAGAATGGTTTGTCAACCAAACAGTCCTATGTATTGCAAAATCGTGGAATTACAAAACTGTGTTATTGAAATGGTATTGCCATGTCATTTTAAAAACTGTGGTTTCCAAAAGTTCAGTATTGAAAAACTGTGCTCCCAAACACAGCCTAAATCTTTACCGTGAACCACTACGGATGATCTTAAAGGCAGGCCCGGCTCTGGGCCTAAGCGGGCAGAAATAAATGTTCTACGGCCCTGCCACACAACGTCGCCCGTGCGCCCCCGCCCCGCACACCGTCCCATGGAAATCCCACTGAGATCCTTCGCGTCGCGCTGGGATTGTTGTCTGGACACCGAAGGATGGAAAATCCACGTGTCCCGCTCCCACGATTATGCGATTTTTATCGGACGGCGTGTGAGGTGGGGGCACACGCGCGATGCTCTGCGGCAGGGTCGCAAAAAATTTGTGGGCTACAGTCTAGGGCCAGGCCGGTGGGTGGGGGTGGTGGGGCGGGCACGATGACAGCTGGTAAAGAGAAAAGAAATAAAATTAATTAGTGTGTAGCTTTTTATTTTCGTAATTTTTTGAAATATAATTCTGCTACGTACGTCCTACTAATGTGTTTAATACAGTATTTATTAGACATCTTTCATTAACATAAAAACAACACATATATTACAAACAAGAAAAAAACACATAGAAAACAAAATAAAAAAGTACTACTCATCCTACTCTACTCGGAGGAGGACTTGTCCACCTCCGCCGCAGCCACCACCTCCGCCGGCGGCTCCTCCGCCTCCGCATCCGTTGCCGGTGCCTCCGCCTCCGCCGCAACAGCCAGTGGAGCATCCTCCAACAATAGATCGAACTTCTTCCGGCTGACAGTGTTCACGAGTTGCTCGCGAAACTCTACCCCGACCTCCTCACCAATTGTCTCGTAGAGGCAGTCAAGATGAGCGGCAACAAAGCCTAACCCGAAGATGTAGTAGCCGGTGGAGTCCATGCTGGTGTGGTGGGGAAGGATACCAAGTCCCAGTCGGCGATAGGAGTGAGATGTATTGTGAAATACATCCTACGCCATTTTGTCGAGCTCTTTTGCTTGCACGTCGGCGGCGAACAGGTTGCTGGTGACCTCCTTAAGCTTGCCGTTGAGTTTGTCATTGCTTTCCTCGATGAGGCGGACAGTCTCATCATAGTCGGACGGAAGAGGTGCGGGCGCCACTGGTGGAGACGAGAGTGGAGGAGGTGCGGGCGCTGCCTCCAGTTCCACCGGCCTTGGCGGCAGTGGAAATTGAGAACGAGGTTCGGAGGACGTCGATGACCTGGAGCGCTTCAGTGCAGGGCTACCCATTTTTGCGGTGACAGAGGTGAGAAACAAAGAGAGAGAGGTGGTCGATGGTGGTGCGGTAGAGAAGCAAGAGGAGAAGTTTGGAGCCTAAAATCGATCGAGAGGTGCGGCGGAGAATAAGAGGACGGTGTGCCTTTATAGGCGGTCGTCGTCTAAGCGCGTGAGTGGAGATGATCAGACGCTTCAAAAATTGTGCTTTTGAATCGACAGTCAGAGTTACTCCAAACCGCGGTTCGCCTCCTCTCGGTTATCACAACGGCTCAACACGTCCCATCGGCCAGTTTTTTAATTTGACACAAAAAGGTGTGGAGATTGACGTGAACGCGCATGGCAATTGACCGAGAGTCCATATCTTTTTTTTAAGGGTCCGACCGTTGCCGACCGAGAGTCCATATCGAACTGATAATTGTCATGATCATGGATGATGGTGGACATGAATGTAATGCATGTGAAAGAGACTTGCAATCAAGCATGTTTGGTCACGTGTTGAGGATTTTTGTGCCCACTTGTTGAGGGACATGTTAATTGGATGACTTTGAGGATCGGATGTGGTGTGTACGTGTTTTCACAAGTGTGTTCATTTGTTCCTAAAATCTGAACACATAGTGGCTGGCGCCTACGCCTGTCGTTTCTTCAAAAGACGAGTACAACGATACATAATGGCAGCATGCAATCGATTAATTTGATGAACCATGTACGTACATAGTGAGAGCTGTGTGCTTATTAGACGATGGTAGTCCACATTCTATCCTCGTACCATTGAGGGAACATCCTTGTGTTGAATATGTTATCTCTGTTGATGACATGATAATATTCTTCATTAGTGTGGTAGTTAAACTGCCATATTGGTTGAGAGCATACACACATGCATGGTAGATAATATGATAAATATAGAAATATATATACGTGGTAGGAAATATTATTCTATTCTTGGAATACATGTTTGGGACGTAGCATGCATATGTACGTCTAACATGCATGTGAAAGACCTCGATCATGTTTGCTGACGTTACGTGTTCTCTTTTTTGTTGAGGGATCGTCATGTTTGAGGCTCGTTGATCATGTTTGGGGTGTTGCATGCATGGACAACTAACATGCATGTGAAAGACCTCGATGCATATTTTTAAAAGCAAGATTAAAGAGCCAATAAACAAGCTCTTTTTTCTATTCTTGCATGTTTTTAAAAGCAAGATATAGTGTTTCCTCAAGAAAAAATAATTTTACAAGAGATTGGGTGCACAAGCACAAAAGCTAGAACTTGAGCGATGCACCTACGAATTCCATATGCCGGAATGATCGACGACAGCCGATCCACAAACTTGGTGGTAGATCGGTAGTCGCCAGAGAGCAGCTTGCGGCCGACATTGAAGGAGACGAAGGCGTCGATGCACGCATAGCTAATCTGCTCGCCAGAGAGATTGTACTTGTCCCAGTTGCTCGTCCTCACCCCGTAAGGCTTCCCCATGTCGGCACCCATCACGGAGCTCGCGATGTCCTTTAGCCCCGCGCAGTGGAGGCTCGGGCGATCCATCTCCTCCGTCGCGAGCTCGGCTAGGTCCACCGTTTTGGCCACCTTCAGCTGCCAGTCCTTCCAAAGTCTGTCGGTGTCACCCTCCACGCCGACGCCGACGAAGCGGTAGTCGGAATCGCTGAGGAAATCTTCCAGCTCGTCGGGGAAGTAGTCAGCGTGGATGACCTGGAAGATGAGCTAGCGGCGGCCGACGCAGAGCTGCAGAACAGTGACGGGGTTCTGGTCGGCGGAGTAGCTGGGGCGCCACTCAACGTCGAGCCCGACGACGAGCTTGTGAAGGCGCCAACAATGGACGGAGACGACCTCGTCGAGCCAGTCCTCCACGGCCTTGCCAGAGGACATCACGATGGTGGTGATCACGTCTTCATCAAACATCACGTTGTACACCTGAGTCCCCGCCATTGGGTCTCTCTCCTTGTCGTCCCTACGGTTGCTGTCTGCGGCGGCACGGCACAACTTCTATGTTGTGCAAAACCTTCGTCTACACCTTTAGTTTGGATTTTAATTGGAAATGGGCCTGGATATATAACTGATGCAGTTACGATATGAGCGGCGGAGTTTCCGAATTTGACGAGCCCGAGCCCAGAGTAAAGAGACTAATGATGATTTTTGAATCTTATATACTCTTTCTAATTTTTAATTCTTATCATTATGACCACAAGTTGCATTGTCCCAACCTAACACCATGCACAACAACAACAACATTTCTCAGGAGCCCACCCACTGGATATGCCCGGTGGGCCACGGGATACCCTGGGTCCAGTCACCAGAGAGTAGCTAGTGTGAATACATGCGGGAGAGATCAGTCGAATCGGGAACAGGCCAATGAAGATGGATGTCAGCAGTGTCACGGTTCATGTATCAAAACGTGTGACATCCTTTTTCTTTGTCTCCTTTTTTCTTATAAGTTCGTATTATTTTCCACCAATCTTCTAACCCCCCTTTATTTGAAGTTGTAAGGTTGGACCAGGATACGTCGCCTCCGTACACTTTACAACACACTAGTGAAAGTAAAACACCCGATACATTTTATGACACACTTGTGAAAGTAAAATACCCGATACATTTTATTATTATGAAAGTCTATAACTAAGACTCAATCCGAACCGGGCAAAAATTTCGATGACCCTGACTTCTAGTTTGTTTTTGTAAGCCATCCAAATCAAGTCTTTTTTGTCTTCACCCTTTTGCAATGACGCCCGCGAGCATCTAATCTGGGCTAAAGTTGATATGTACTCCAGAAATTGTTGTTGCGTTTTTTGTGATTTACTACGTGCTTTGCTGTTTGATTACTCATTATGTTGGAACCGTGTTGGGTTTGAACATAGAGAGTGGGCTTCTCCCTGCTAGTCCTGTCAGATAAACTAGGTGATAGTCACTTTCTGGATCTCCAGCTCAGTAGAGTTGGAAGTGGAAATATATTCCATTCTAAAAGATAAAAGAGATAAATAGTCGACTAGTTTATCGTTAGAACAGCAACATTAGAACTATTTTTGCGCACCAACGAACAGAAATATAAAGTTCATTACCTTAAGATGATACATTACAAAAAAGAAAAAAGAAAAACACAAACTACAAACAAGAAAAGAAAAACAACACAACTAAGAACAAGAAAAAAACTACTTCTCCTCCACCTCGCTCCACCTACTTCTCCTTCTCCACCTCCTTGGGCTCCTGGTTGGACGGGGGCACCTCTTGCGGCAGAGACGGGAAGCCCAGTTTCCATGACGTCTCCACCACCGGGTTGTTGGTGCCGGCGACGGTGAGTTCGTCCGCCAGTGTCTCCCAGAGGACGTCGAGGCGACCAGCCAAGTGCGTCATGCCGAAGATGTAGTGTCCTGTGGTCCCCATTGCAGCATACTCTGGAAGGGGACCAAGCCCAAGGCGATCCATGGAGCACGATGTATTTTCAAATACATCATGCGCCATCCTCTGGAGAGACCACTCCTTGTCCGGGGGGGGGGGGGGGGGATGCTTACCCTTGGCGTCCTTCGGAAGGCTTGGCGACGGCGTTGTCTTGTCAGCCATGGTGTTCTTGGCGCGGTTTTGGGAAGAGAGGAAGAGTGGCTGTGCGAAAAAGACGATGGCGTGTCCGGGTGATCTTATAGAGTAGTAGCAGCCTAGCTGGGGTGCTCATCCTCTGCAGTACTGCAGGTGCAATAGAGGTGGCTGACATGTGTGTCCCACACCCTGTAGGGCCCTCATGTAAGCCATCTCTACTGCACCTTCAGTACTGCAGGGGATTTGAACCCGCCTGACTGTTCATCTCTCGACGCGCACAGTAGTGGTGATGGGACGCGGAGCGGTTCCAATTGAATTCAAAGATGCGCATGCGGTGCGCGCGTTTAAGGCGCCTCGGTAACTAGCACGCACGTAAGCTCAGTGCGCCTAGTCGCATCAGTCGCCTGTACAAATGGCTACGGCTTGAACGAAGGACCAAACCTTATGCTGCAAACAGCAACGTATAATACTTCCTCCGCCCCAACTCAACTCTATTTCTGTTTTGGTCGAACAAATTATCTTTGACCAATGATTTATATGGAATTTATTAACTTCAATAACATGCAGTACTAGATTGTATATTATGGAAATATTTTCATGGTGAATCTAAAAGTACATATCTTGTATTGTTAAAATAGATCAAAATTGCGTAAATCTCAAAGATAGATTTGACGAAATCTAAGACTTCCCTTTGAAAATTTTTTATATTTTACATTAGTTTTACATGTGTAATGTGCACATAGGATATATCACTTGATAGTTTTGCAAAAAAACAAGGAGGAGAAATATGTATATCCCATATGCTACTACTACGTAAATTAGGGGTGGGCAAATAAACCGAGACCAAAAAACAGAAACCGAAAAAACCGAGACCGGAACCGGGAAGACTGAAATATCGGGTATCGGGTACTTTCCGGGTAGCAAATATTAATAACTAAAAAATAAATGTCGGGTTTGGGTACCACTCTCTGGTAACTGAAATAACCGAATAGTCGGTCCATCAAATAATAAGTTAAATTATGCGTGCTAAACTATGAACAATTCAAATTTAGATATTTTATTTTTAAGTTGTGATGTGTGAAGTTGTTTTATTTAAACGTTTATTTTGTATTTTTCATTTGTCAATTTATAATAAATTACCTCATGGCATTAAATTTACCAATCATATTAAATTTTTGCAAACATGACATGGATATAATGTATAATTTTGATATATCGGGTAAGACCGAAGACCGAACCGGAACTTTGGTCCCCAAAATGTTCGGGTACCTAATATTATTACAACAATTCGTGTAGTGATTTCAAGAAACCAAATTTTGAAAAAGACCAAAATAACCGAACCAAAATATCGGGTAGACCGAACGCACACCCCTAACGTAAATCCATCCAAAAAAATTAGCTAGTTTGAGGATGAATGAAGTTGAGCTTGCGAGCTTGATGAGCACCGCCATTGTTTTGAGCAGCGATTAATTTATGGCATCATCAAATCTGGAGTAATTTTTCTAGATCATTTGGGGCTGAAAAATTAGTTAACATGCTATATATGAGGAGAAAGATTAGGATATGCTACCTATTGCTTGTGTTGAATAACCCTGCGCTATGGACAACATATCCGACACTTCATTCTAGTCGTTAGGATCATTCTGTCCCAAGTCATCTGGGGGAACAAGCGGAGGACCTTGATGATTAGGATAAGAACCAGGCAAGAAATCATTGGTGAAAGGTAAGTTTGACCAAAGCTAAAAAAAGAGTTGAGTTGGGACGGAGGGAGGAGTACCTTTTACAGACCGCTTTGCAGGCCCCGCTGCGGGCGATCTCCTGCCTGCTGACAACTCCAGCGGCTAAAGTAGCGTACAACTGCACTTTAGAAGCCGTAACTCCAGTTTGCATCAAAGTAAACTCACGGGATAATTTAAAGGAATGGAATCGTCCAGAAGGGAAATACATTCATACGAGTTTCGCGGGTAGCATTCCAAACAGCGCACTTTAGAAGCCATAACCATCACTACACATGTCTCATCGTCTTCTCCGCGCGTACTAATAAAGACACACCATCCTCTTCTCCGCAACACACACAGGCCATCCTCTTCTCCGTGCGTACTCTTCCTCTTCGTCTCTGTCGCGCGCGCCCTCATTGGTTCCCTTCGAAGCCCATGGAGTTTCCCCTTGCCGCACGATATTGTGGTCCTGATCGCGGAGTGGGTCGCCGCAACCTCCCCGCAACCCATGGAGGACCTCTCCAGTCTGCGCGTCACCCGCAAGGCCATACACGCGGCGTGTCGGGATCGCACAGGGGGCAGGCGCGTGGCGCTAGAGTGGGAGAGCATCTGTATGTTTAACTAGAGCTACGACCGCCTCGTGGAGCGCCTGGCAATCGTCGGCATCCCTCATGCGTGCTACGTCACCAGTTTCGACCTTGTCTTCCTCCATGGTCGCATGCAGCCGGGCACCTAGTTCCTTGCCCGGGCGGCCGCGAACGGCCACATGGTGGCGGCCTACGTCGTCGCCATGCTCTGCTACGATGCTGACTATGGGGCCCACGACACTGTTGAGTATATCCAGTAGGTCGAAGTTGAGGCCCACGTCGTCTACAACGCGGTCGGGTCCGTCGCCATGAAGTGGACCAACAAGGAGTGCTGCCGGTGTCGGCATGAAGCCATGAATAGTATCAATGGTGTCGTTTGGAGGTTCCTGGGCAGGCCTCATCCAGAAGCGCCACCGGTGGCGGTGCCCAACATTGATGATGACGCTTGGGGATGCTCAATAGGGGGGAACCAGGGAATTGCCCGCTGCGGCATGCCTTCGTGGGAGGAGTGGACAATCTTCTGTACAGAGAACTGTAGGATTAAGCACGAGCATGACCTGTTCTGTCGTCAGGCGTTGTACTCTATGGGTTATATTCCCTCCATTCCCGTTTAGATGCACCCCTAGTTCTCCCAACGCCAATTAAAAGAGAACAAAGGGAGTATATAAAATAGACTTGTTGTATATGTGCTTCCCCTATGCCTGCTCGTCTCGGATGAATGTTGCACTTGTTGTGTTTCCCCTATGCGTGCTCGTCTTATGTTTAGCCCCGTTTGCATCAAAGGAAACTCATGGGACAGTTTAAAGAAATGGATTCTTCCAAAAATGAATACATTCAATCATACAGTAGTTTGGAACAAAGGAAATCAGTGTTCCCTTCTCTCCGTTCATTGTCTCATCTTTTCATTTCAGTCGTCGCTAATCGACAGAACTAGCTGTTACATAATCCCCAATAAACACAAAATAAAATAATCGACGCATCTAGTCCGCAACACTTCCCTTGAAGCAGTGGTAATAACTTCTCGTCGCGTATAGGAGTAGTGGTAATGATTACACCGCGTATAGGGGCATAGGACCAGTGGTACGTTGGAGTTCTACCTAACATTTTCCTCGTCCTTTCTTTTATTTTCTCTCTATTGATTGTCTCCACTTTTCTTTCTAGTCGTCGCTACCTGTTAGTACTGTATACTACTTTACAGACCGCTTTGCAGGCCCCGCTGCGGGCGATCTCCTACCACCTCTAGCAGCTACAGTATCTTACAGGAAACTTTACAAGCCACCGGCGGTGTGGAGGGTCGTTCATTAACAGAGAATACATATAGAATAGATAGTTCACTAAACAGCAGATAGAAAACAAAATAACAGATGGAACAGACGAAAAACATTGAGTTCATTATCATAAAACATTACAGCCTCCTACCTATATTACTTGTCGTTAGAACAAGTTTTTTAGTTCATATTTGAACTACAAAACTGGTCCTAATTATTAATCACAAGTACTAATATGAGAAGGAGGAAGTACAAAACATGAAAATCAGCATCATGAAACAAGAAAAAAATAAAACATCACAAAAACAAGAAGAGAAAAACATCACAACTTGATTAATTAGTGTCAAAATATTTCATGTTTTAAAGTTGGGTTGAACTAGAATATAATAAGATGTTCGGTGCAATCGTGTAATCAACCATCTTCAACCATTGGATCAATCTACATCACGGTGGTTGAATCTTTTTATTTAACCCCCTCCACCAGGTGGAGCGGTGGTGGTGGGGGTGGTTTAGTGAAAAGATGTCATAACCGTAGGATGTATAGATCCAACAGATGAAAATCTTTGATTACACGATTGCACCAAAACTTTAATTGCATGTAGCGACGTCAACGAGTCGAACTTGAGCGAGTTTGTTTCTACTATATATAAAAATTGTGTCCCATAGAACATTTTTAATAGAGTTATATAGTTTAGTTAATCATACTACATATCATAACGAAAACAACAAATGAGCTTACTCGAACTTTTCGAGCGAGCAATTTTGACAAGCTATGAACGATTTGTCCTGCCTCAGAAAGTTGATCTCATTGAATGAGAATATAAGGCAACGCGCACTTTCGTAGTCAGACATTCGATTCAAAAAAGATGTCGTACAAGACTCCTGCACGCCATGTTTGATTTCAATGGAGCTCGCCCGGTTGAAATCAAAGGGGACGTGTATAAGGCATGTATGGGGCCGGTGTTTTTTATATAAAACTCTGGGCCACTTCCACGTCAAATTAAAAAACTACCAGTGAAGCTGATGGGACACGTTGAGCCATTGCGATAGCCGAGAGGGATGCAAACCGCGGTTTTTTATAAGCATAATTTTTCCCCGCATACGCTAGGCCCTTTCCGTGTCAAATTAAAAATTTCTCCTTTTATCGAAAAACATTTCCTTTAACGACGCACCGGAGAGCAAGTGCATACTGTTCTCAGATGGTGCCACACATACTTCCTTCTCGCGTCTTCAGTCGTCGTTCACTAATCATGGCACCATCTATACACCACTGGCCCCAATGTAACACTGGCCCCATGCCCCTATACGCGGTGTAATCATTACAACTACTACTATACCAGGTGTCCGTAACGAATCCGTGCGAGCAATTTTGACAAGCTGTGAACGTTTGTCCCACCTCGGAAAGTTGAACTTGTTGCGACGAGAATATAAGGCAACACGCGTTATTGTAGTCATACATTTGATTGAAAAAATATGTCGTACAAGACTTCTGCATGCTCCGTTCGACATCATCCGCTTGCCCGGTCGAAATCAACCGGAACGTGGAGGAGGCTTTAACGGGGTGGATGTTTTTTAGATAAAGCCCTTGGCCCTTTCCGTGTCAAATTAAAAAACTGTCAGAGAAGCCGATGTGACACGTCGACCCATTGCCACAACCGAGAGGGATGCAAACCACAGTTTTTATGAGCATAATTTTTCCCCGCATATGCTGGGACCTTCGCGTGTCAAATTAAAAATTTCTCCTTTTATCGAAAAACATCTCCTTTAACGACGCACCGGAGAGCAAGTGCATACCATTCTCAGATGGTGCCACACGTATTTCCTCCTCGTGTCTTCAACACACGTATTTCCTCCTCGTGTCTTCAACACTTCCCTTGATGCAATGGTAATAACTTATGGCCGCGTATGGGAGTAGTGGTAATGATTACACAGCGTATAGGGGCATAGGGCCAGTGGTACGTTGGAGTTCTACCTATCTTTTAAAATCAAACTTCAAAAAACTAAGTTTGGTCCTTGAACTTTCAAATGGGTCAATTATTTAGTCCATCAACTTCAAAAAACCGTTTCACTTTCATCCTTACTCTTAGTTGGACATCCACATTGGCATGCCACATAAGATAGTTAATGTGTTATTAATCCTGTTAATTTTTTATAGAAGTTTGTTTTATTTAAATGTTTGAAGTATGCATCATTATATGCATGTAAACTATTTCTCATGTTGAGGAAAGCAGGCAAGAGTTTAAGAAACGATTTTAATGGACCCCTTAGTTGGATAGCTGGGAAGTACAACTGTCGGATCAAAACAAACGGTGGATACAGCCTTTACTACACGCATGCAGCAAAATGTCGCTGCATCAGGCGATCCTGGTCTAGACAGGTATGCTCTGATTCTTGTCCTCCAACTCCATCTAGGCTTCTGATGACGCGGGCGGTTCACCACCAGACTATAGAATGGATTAGCACGCACACATGTAACAGTCATTGTTGACTGCGTTGGTCTAACGTCATTGTTTGTCTGTGTAGGCCTACGTTTAGTCATTAACGCTAGCTTTTGAATCTGTGTAGTGCGAAAGGGTTTTGTTTTGGTTTCACACTACACTAGCTAGTCTATATAAAGTGTATCTGTGTTCCCTGATGAATACACAACAAAAATTCTCCGTACAGAATGAAACTTGCATGTCGCTTTCTTCTGCCGGAGGTTCGAAGGAAACTACTAGTACACTGCTGGCCATTTACACGTACGGTACGGGTGTGCCGGTGTACGTTGACCCCCCTTACGTCGTACGTCCCCGGTGGTTGTTGGGAAGAGCCTTACAGGTATGCTCTAATTCCTGTCCTCTTACTCCATCTCTAGGTTTCCTATGACGTAGGTGGTTCACCACCAGACAAACCAAAAAAAGCCTCGGTGTTGAGCGGCGTGCAAGTTTTTTGATGAAAAACTGACTGTGGCCCGCTGACTGCAGCATGCTGACGCATCCATCTCTAGTTTTTTGATGACACTCTCGCTAACGTGTCATCATCTTATTTGTTTTGAAGGTATGCTAGTTAAACTAAGAATTAATAAAGGGACCAACAACATTTCGACACATCAGCGGGATGACGCATGGGAGGACAGATCGGGAGGGACACGGCTTGTATACTCCCATTCAGTGCTTCCATGCGTTCTCCTACTTAAGTTTCATGATTTTAATGGCCCTTCATTTACCTAACATAATGCCTGATTTATATTCAAGCAATTAGATGATGACACATAAGCGGGAGTACGCATGGAAACACAAACGGGAGCACCGAGGTTGCATCTGAATGGGAGGCCCCCGCGGTCAGTTTGTCATCAAGAAATTTGCATGCCGCTCATCATCGAGGCTTTGCTAGTTTGTCTGGTGGTGAACTGCATGCGTCATTGGAAACCTAGATGGAGTTGGAGGACAGGAATCAGAACATACCTGCAGGGGTCTTCCAACCACCACCGGGGATGCACAATGGGGGTTAAGGTACACACCGGCACACCCGAACCGTACATCTGTGCCGGTGAAGATGGAACTCAGCACTCTCACGGTTATGGATATAAAAATGGAAGAAGAAAAAGGATGGCGCGCACTTTGATTTATGAACCGTGAGACTGCTGACTTCAATTTTAATTGGCCAGTTCCCGATTCAGCTGAGTCTTTGTTGTGGTACGTGGTGTTTGGTTGAGACGATGCAACTTGTGGTCATAACTATAAGAATTAAAAAGAGGAGTATATCAGATTCAAAAATCTTCATTACGACAGGTCGTATGATGGCCGGACACTCTCGAATCCACTAAGATTGAAGTGGATCCACTCCTACCCAGTGTTCGTAACGAATTCGTGCGAGCGATTTTGAAAAGCTGTGAACGATTTGTCCCACCTCGGAAATTTGAGCTCGTTGCAACGAGAATATAAGGCAACGCACGCTATCGTAGTCAGACATCCGATTGAAACAATATGTTGTACAAGACTCAGGCACGTTCCTTTCGACATCATCCGCTCGCCCGGTCGAAGTCAAATGGAACGTGAATGAGGCGTGTACTGGGTGGATGTTTTTTTTTTATATAAGCTCTGGGCCCTTTCCGTGTCAAATTAAAAAACTGCCAGTGAAGCCACTGGGACACGTCGAGCTGTTGCGATAACTGAGAGGGATGCAAACTGCGGTTTTTTATAAGCATAATTTTTCCACGCATACGCTGGGCCCTATCCGTGTCAAATTAAAAATTTCTCCTTTTATCGAAAAACATCTCCTTTAATGACGCCAAATTTTCCCCTTTGATCTGAATACCACCCCCATTGCTACATTAACTTATTTAGATTACAAATTGCCAGAGCCAGAGGCATGGATCCCCTGACTTCGTGCAGTCCGTAACTTGGTCACTGACATGTGGTCCCGGACCCACATGTTGGTGGCTGAAGATTAAGTCAAGGGATCCTGATCCGAGCCAGAGACGTGCGCCCGTACATGGGCTCACGTGTCATGGGGACGAACACTAAGCGTTCCGGTGCAGTTTTGGCCCAGGAATACAAAGTGACTCAGTGCAGTTTCATCGCACGAATAACAAGTGGACCAGTGCAGTGTTGGACCTACTCTGATAGCTTCATGTACGGTTGGGCCTGACTGCCTCCCCGCCGGACCCTTCGATCCACAACGGCCCCTCTCCCGATTGCACGAAACGCGCCTGGAGGAGCATCCACCGGCTGCCACGCTCTTGGAGGAGCCTCCGCTGGCCACCATGCTCTTGGAGGAGCATCCGCCAACTGCCACGCTCTTGAAAGAGCATCCGCCGTCCACCGACGTGCAGGAGCATCCGCCGGCCGCCGCATGTGGAGGAGAAACAATGCTAGGTACGATTTCTCACATAATGTTATTGTAGTTGAATCCTCTTACGGATACGCTGACTTAATTGTAGGAAGCCATGTCACAAGATAAGACATGGATGGGAAAAGACAGGCGTACAAAGGAGTGGCAGGATGGAATGAAGTCATTTTTAAATTTTGGATTCCAGGGCACTCGTGTAGAAGAAACTAAGCCTTGTCCGTGCACGAAATGTCGTAATATTTGCCACGGGAGACGCAAGGAAGTTCATCTTCACTTGCTTCGTAATGGGATGTCATTTGATTGTACTTGTTCGGTACACCATGGAGAATAACGAGATGAGAAAAATATTGCTGAGCAATCAGCAAATAATGAGGAGATAATTTCTGATGATGCTGATAAGGAAAATATGATGTCCAGTCTTCTTAGAGGCACTGGTGATCATGGTGGTACTTCAGCAGATGTTGATGATCCAGAGAATGCTATAAACCAGCAGCAGCAAACTGGGTGTGCAAAGACATTCTATGACTTATTAAATGACGCCAAAAAGGAGTTTATCTAGGTTGTGAGAAGGTGACCCATTTACCCTTCATTGTCAGGTTGTACGAGATAAAGTGTTTAACTGGTTTGAGCAAAAAAGCATGTGAATTGATCCTTGAACTATTCTCATATGTGCTTCCAAAAAGCCATTACATTCCTAATACACTTGATAAAGTTCAGAAGGTTGTTCGTGACCTCGGGCTGAGCTACGAAAAGATCGATGCATGTGTCAATGACTGTGTGTTATTGCGGAAGGACTATTCTCTGTTGGATCGATGCCCAAAATATGGTGAATTAAGATGGAAAAACAGTACTGGTGGGGATGCAAGAGAGGCTTTACCTTGTGGAAAAGCCAAGAAGCTTATAGCACGCAAGATTCTACGATACTTCCCTCTTATTCCCCGTCTTCAAAGGTTTTATATGGCAGAAATCAACGGCATCAAACATGCGGTGGCGCAAAGAAGAACGTATTGATGATGGAATATTACGCCATCCTACAAATTTGAAAGCATGGAATCATTTTGATAGCATTCCCCCAAATTTCTGATCTGATCCTCGCAACATAATACATGGGCTAGCATCGGATGGTTTCAATCCTTTTGGAGTATTGAATGTTTCTTACAGTACATGGCCTGTGATTCTAATCCCTTATAATCTGCCACCTTGGTTGTGTATGAAGCAGCCTTATTGGGTGTGTCAATTATAATTCCCTGGCCAAAGTCACCTGGAAACAACATTGATTGTATCTGCAGCTTTTGATTGATGATCTACTGAAATTATGGTCTGATGGTGTTGAAACATACGACAGTTCAACAAAAGAGACATTTCTTATGCGAGCTTTTATATTGTGGACAATAAATGATTTTCCAGCATATGCAATGCTATGTGGATGGAACACAAAAGGTAGGCTAGCATGTCCATACTGCCATGTAAACACTGACCCCTTGTGGTTGAAACATGGATGAAAGTATTGCTACATGGGTCATCTTCGTTTCCTACCTTAGGATCACCGGTGGCGTCAGGACAAAGCTTCTTTCAACAAAAAAATAGAGAATAGAGAGCCTCCAACATCACTCTCTGGTCACAAAGTACTCCAACAATATGAGACTTTTGATCAAGTGAGTTTTGGACAAATGAATTATAAGAGAAATTGCACTGAGGAAGATAGGTGGCATAGTTGGAAGAAGAAAAGTATATTTTTTCAGCTCCCGTATTGGAAGACATTGCTAATAAGGCATAACTTGGATGTCATGCACATTGAGAAAAACATTTGTGATAGCATGTTGGTGACATTGCTTAATATGGATGGTAAAACAACTGATAGTCTACAAGCTTGTTTTGATATGCAGGAAATGGGTATACGGCCAAAGCAACATTCGGTGGGTATGAAAGGGAAATATGATTGTCAGCATCATATACTTTCCAAAATGATCAGAAGACACCCTTGTCAAAGTTTTTGGCGGATGTGAAGATGCCCGATGGTTATGCCTCAAACATCAAGAGAAGTGTGGACATAACAGCACGTCAGGTATCAGGTCTAAAAACTCATAACTTCCATATTATATTTCAGAAGCTCCTTCCTATTGCAATACATGACATATTGCCTGAAGCGTTGTTGAACCTTTAATTTAGTTTAGCAGATTCTTTTCTGGAATTTGTTCTAAAGAATTGGCGGAACCAGATATGGATAAGATGATTGAACAATTTCTTGAAACAATTTGTAAGCTTGAGATGTTGCTTCCTCCACGCTTTCTTTGATATCATGGTACATCTTTCAATCAATCTTGGCGAAGAAGCTCGCTTGGGTGGACCTGTTTCTTACAGATGGATGTATCCAATTGAGAGGTACCTTGGTACATTGAAGAGGTATGTACGTAACAGAGCTCACCCGGAGGGTTCTATAGCTGAGGGATATATTATGGAAGAGTGTATGACTTTTTGTACCCAGTTTTTGGATAACATCAGCACCAAGCTTAACAGGCCAGAACCTCATGAAGCTGCAGCTAGGAATGAACCTTCTCTCTAGTCTAATATATTTATAGAAGTTGATAATTCTAAAAAAGGGTTTAAATGGGGCCAACTTACTATGATGGAACTACATAACATCAGGCATTATATTATTTCTAATGTTGAAGAGGTCGCTCCATTGATCAAGTACGTATAACACTTAGATGTTCTATACTATATATTAGATCATGCTTCTTGTAGATGGCTAATTTAAATTTGTACCCTTTTCAGTGAGCATTTTGAAGAGCTGAAAAAGATTCACTCTCGTGATGTTGAAAAACGCCATAGAGATGAGTTTGTTTATTTGTTTCAGAAATGAGTAAGTACATGCAAGTTTTTACTTTGATGAAATATTGAAGAAATATCTGTTCTGAAGTTGGGTCGATGACCCCTTTTATACTAATTAATGTGTACAGATTACGACATTACATAAAGAAGGCAAAGTAACCGATTATTTGTATGCATTATCTAGAGGACCTGATCGTCGGCACATTTTTTTAGTCGATCATTCATAAATGGCTTCTTCTCTCAAACAGCAAAGGTGGAAAAAGATTTACGGAGGCAAAACAGTGGTGTTGTTGTTCGGGATGGTGATCATGAGTGGTATGGAGTAATCAAGAAAATGATTTCTGTTGATTTTGAAAAAAATCAAGAGGTTATGTTATTCTAATGTGAATGTTTTGATCGGTCTCACTCCGGTCAGAGCCAAAGCAGAGGCTACAAAATGGATCGGTACGGAATGATAGATGTTGACACTACTATTTCTCAATTTAAGTATGAGCCTTACATTCTGGCCACCCAAGCAGAACAAGTTTTTTACGTTCGAAGTGTTAAGCAACCTAAATGGGCTACAGTTGTTAAAACGAAGCCACGAAACCTTTTTGCCATGCCCCCTGGAGACAGTGAAAATAATGTCACTGAGATGATGGAGGCTGAGACATTATTTGGCGATCGACGACTTACTGATATAAATGAGGATATGACCGCATGGGATAGGAATGACATTGACGGAGCAACCGGTGATGCTTCCGCTCATTCAAATGAAGATGACGACAACGACGACGATGATGATGATACATATATCAATGATGGTATTGTACCTCCAATATTTGGGGAGGATAGCGAAGATGATGATTTTTTATATAGATACTGTGTGGGCTAGCTGTACGTGAACTATGTAATGCAACGTTTGTGTTCCGTGGTGATAGATCTTAACGCCACCAACCAGTATTTCGTGGCAACAGATCCTAATACAACGATTGTGTTTCGTGGTGATAGATCCTATCACCACGAATTTATAAATCGTGGCATAAGTTCCTAATGCAACGTTTGTGTTTCGTGATGATAGATCCTAATGCCACGAAGTGGTGAATCGTGGCAAAAGTTCCTAATTCAATGATTGTGTTCTGCGGCGATAGATGCTAATGCCACGAACTATTGAATCGTGGGAACAGATCCTAATGCAGTGATCACGTTATGTGGCGATAGATGCTAATGCCACGAACTAGCGAATTGTGGCAACATATTCTAATGCAACGATCGGGTTCCGTGGCAATAGATGATAATGCCACAAACTATTGAATTGTAGCAACAGATCCTAATGCAACGATTGGGTTACGTGGCGATAGATGTTAATGCCACGAACTAGTGAATCGTGGCAACAGATTCTAATGCAACAATCGGGTTCCGTGGCGATAGATCCTAATGCCATGAACTAGTGAATCGTGGCAACAAATCCTAGTGCAATGATCGTGTTGCGTGGCGATAGATGCTAATGTCACGAACTAGTGAATCGTGGCAACAGGTTCGTGGCGATAGATCCTAATGCCACGAACTAGTGAATCGTGGCAACAGATCCTAATGCAACGATCGTGTTTCGTGGCGACAGATGCTAATGCACCGAACTAGTGAATCGTGGCAACAGATTCGTGGCGATAGATCCTAATGCCACGAATTGGTGAATTGTGGCAACAGATCCTAATGCAACGATCGTGTTCTATGGCGATTGATGCTAATGCCACAAACTAGTGAATCGTGGCAACAGATTCGTGGCGATAGATCCTAATGCCATGAACTAGTGAATCATGGCAACAGATCCTAATGCAACAATTGTGTTCTGTGGCAATAGATGCTAAAGCCACAAACTAGTGAATCGTGGCAACAGATTCATGGAGATAGATCCCAATGCCACGAACTAGTGAATCGTGGCAATAGATCCTAATGCAACGACCGTGTTCCGTAGCGATAGATGCTAATGCCCCAATGTAGTGAATCGTGGCAACAGACCAAGCTTACTGCAACGATTTAATATTTGTTGCAGTACAATTGTTGCAATAGGGCGGAATCCTTGTAGTGGTAAGTGCATGGCCAGAGCAGAACAAACTCCTTCTACTCCTTGAGGAGCAAGGTTGTCCCGAGCCTCTCGCCTTTCACGAGCATGCTCGATGTGGAATCGGTTGTCCTGTTGCTGGTAACAGTGATCCAGTTCCGACCGAAGGTCATGGGTCAGAATTCTGGTGATAGTATGGATGTGTCGTGCCCCGGGGGGCAGCGAGGTCACCTGCTGGGAGGTGGCACACCTCCTTTGCTGAGAGGTTTGTGGACCAAGCCGACCGGACAAGGTCCGTCGTTGTGAAGGTTCCCTTCCCGAAGGAGGTGGGCCTTGGTTACTGATGCCTGCAGCCGCAACTGCGACTAGATGGTCAACATTATCCCTCCACTGCTCCATAGCACCCTGGGGTGCGCCTGGAGGTGGTGGATGTTGCCGAAGGGCTTGCGCAGCATTGATCGCGTGCTCAGGGTTGTTGTTTGCCGATGCGGTGATCGATGCAGATGTCCCATCTCGTTGTTCGGCATTGTTTGCCGGAATAGATGGTGCTACAGTGCCTGCCGGAGCATTGGCACCTGCTGACTGCTGAACATTTGAGGGGTTGCCTCCAGCATGTTTTTCAGCACGATTGTCGTTGGATGACCCAGCAGCTGAATTCACCATCTTCTGATCTCGGGAAAGCTGCCCCCCTACCTGGCGTTCCAAATGTCGAGGTGTGGAATATGACACTTCCCCCGGACCCACTAAAAAGCAGCTCGCGGAGGTTCTTTTGTGGTTAGGGGACACAAGATCAATATCAAGATGATGACCTCAGAGATTTACGTGGTTCGTGCCGCCTGAGCGTAACACCCTACTCCACGGGGTTTGTGTGATTGTATTGAGTGAGTTAGTTACCTAAGGTCAGGTTGTGATACCCCCTTTGATGTTCATGCGGTGCAACCCTTTTATAGTTCTAAGGGTTGACCGTTACAAAGCTGGTCTGGCCCGACATGTGGCCCTGGCGTGCTTAATGACCTAATACATTGTCTAGAGAGTATTAAGTACAATTAATAGTGAGGTAACGAGCCTTCATTGCAGTGTTACCCCTATGAGCAATGAGCTGATAGTGTGTCATTAATACGGCATTAATGACACACTATCAGACCTTGTAACTGTCACTTTAACCATCCTTGAATGTCAGTAACGGTCTTGATCAACTTGTATTCCTGTTGGCGACGAAGGTCCGGAGGTTCCACACATGGCAGATCCGGAGCTTTCCCCTGCGGGAGGGTAGGTCCGGGATTACCATACATGTGTCGGTACCGGAGATCCTCTCTAGTATGGGCTAGTATCAGGGTCGTTGTACACGTGCAATCGCTGGAGCTTCCCTCGGTCGGGCATTTGGTTCTAGGCTTATTTTATACGTGTTAACCCGAGAGGCAGCCATATCAGAGGAGCAGGTCCGGCGCAACGTGACATGTGGGACCTGTGAGGGCCTTCATCTTCGATGGGTGGAACTTTCTTGCACTTGTTGCGGTATTGTTGGGTACCCGGTACGTAAGGTACCGATAGTGGCCCCCGGGCCAACCTTTGGGAGAAACCCCTTGGGTTAAGTTGTTCTGCCGAAGGTGGGGCCATTCTCGATTCCTGCGCTTCGATTTCCAAAAAATCCTCTGATGCGCCAATACAGTAGCGGTTTTGGGGCGAGCCTTCGACGCGTGGCTAGTCATGAATACGGCAGATGAGATCCTTGAGTGCGGATCTCACACAATTGAAGGTCACCGGTTCCCAATACGAAAATCGTATCAGTTTCGCGCGCCCTATCAGAGCGCCGACTTTGGGTTTCCCGCCACCCGGTCAATGATGTGTGGACCTGGGGCCACCCTGACGAAGAGATCGAGGTCCTTACCCAAGGCCAATGCCATACCCATCAGCAAGGCATGCACACCTTAAAGGAGTTGGACATGATCGTTGCATAATTGAACCTCTTCATAAAGAAAATGGATGGACAAGTCATGGTGATGTATGTGGCAATCTGTGAGGATGCCCCATACGTAGTCATCAATGGGAACAACAATGGCTATCGTCCAGGAGGTCAAGAGTGGGGGCCAACCACGCTCATTATTTCAAGGGGGGTACAACAACAACGACAACAATGGAAATCAACTTGATTTGAGAGAGCTTGCCATTAGCCAACTGAAGATCAATGTTGCCCAATCAATGAAGTTGTCGGATAATGACAAGACCCTAGAAAGCATTAATGCCAAGATTGAAGGACTATGCTCGGCCTTCAAGAATCAGCTGAGCTTCAACAGGATGCTGAAAACTCACTTGGCCCATCTGGCAGCAGCTGTTTCACCAGTGGAGAATGGCAAGATGCCAGGACAGCCTGAATCTCCCGTGGAAAATGTCTACATGATCTCTCTACGGGAGGCAACTGGCTGAAGGACCCTAGATACCCCATCATATCTTGCTTAATTGGGGCTCACTACTACGACAAGGCACTTTGTGACCTTGCAACAAGTGTGAGTCTAATGCCCAAGGTGATCTTCAACCAACTAAACTTCATGAAGCTTACTCCAACACCAATGCAGCTCCAACTGACTGACTCTTCAGTCTGTTATCTGGCAGGTATTGCTAAAGATGTTTTGGTGAAAATACAGAATTGCTTCATACCCGTGGATATCGTGGTGCTCGACATGGATTCCTAGAAGTATACGCTGCTCATTCTTGGGTGACCATTCCTTAGCACCTAGAAGGCTCGCACAGATGTGGGAGCCATAAAAACCCACTTCCGTATTAGTGGCAAGGAGGAGAAGTTTAACTTTGTTTCAAAGTTGGAACAATGCTCCATGATTCGTATCAATTATGGGTCAAATGTTAAACACATTCAAGATGTCGAAGTAACACCTCTAAAGGTGGATCTGCTAATTGCATTCATGAGTGAATTGATCTATGCATAGAACCCGCCTTATCGTCCACGCCCACACCACAAGAAGACGTAGAAGTCCGGGCCTCCCCAAAGGCCCAAGTCCACCAAGCCGCCAAAGAAGGAAAGGCGGAAGAAGCAAGACAAGCCGTCTGAACCCCTTCCATCGGGCCAAAATGTCAAGAAATGAAGAAGGAGGAATATCCATCTTCTCGGACGGTGGTGAGACCTAAGCAATAGGTTAAATTGGTAGTTATCTTTTCTTTTATTTATATTTTCTCTTCATTTGTTTTTCCGACTTAGTTTGATTTTCTGCACTGCATATTGTGTTTTCTTAGGAAGTTAAGAATCTTATATTTTCAACTATTATTTTTACACTTCACAAAAAGAAAATTGTTGGGTTTTGAAAAAATGTTTTTATTTGGAAAACAATATTTTCGAGCTGCACATGTGGCAATTCACCAATGTGCTAATTTTGTAGACGTCGGGGAGCCTCCTGACAAAAGGTGGAACAGGGGGGCCCACATTTCAGTTTGGTCGACCCCCCTGTTCGACCAACTAGGGAAGGGACATTCTGGCTCTCTCTCCTCCAATGGCTACATTTGATTCCCTTGTGACCGTTGGAGAGTGTACGCTATAAATAGTGGTCGTGAGGAGCACTCCTCTTTGCACTTCACCTCATTTCACACCTCCCTAGAGTCACTCTTTGCTAACAATGTTTTTCTTGCTCTTCATTGAAGCACTCTTGCTCAGATCCAACCCAAAAAGTTTTGCTTTGGTTTGCATTTCCAATTTGCTCTCAAGTTCTTTAAGGGAAAATTCATCGGAGGTTTTGCTTTCCTAACATCACCTCTTTTGAGTTTTTTCTTTGTTGTGTTCTTGCTTGTTGTGGCCACGAACGGAATGAAGAGGTTGTTTTGGAAAAGGAAGGAGGCTGCAAGCTCAAGCCATGGTGGAGACTCAAGTGCACGTCCCTCTTCTGTTGCTACACCAAGTTCACGGAGAAGGAGTATATATGAGGACACTCCCATGAGTTAGAAGAGCAACCCGCGACAACTTCTCCAGGACGACTACCTCGACATAGAAAGTGAAGTTGAAGATGAACCACGCAAGCTCCACTAAGATCATGAGTTTTCTCATACGAATACTTATGATCTGGATTTGATATCCAAAATAGGTATGGATTCCGAATTATTTTCCATTTGGTGTGCACTAGGATGGGGAATTTTCTCACATATAAGAGAGAGGTTCATGCCTTCTCTCCATAAAATTCCTTTGCACCCTCAAAATAATATTTGATTGTATTACTTTTAGAGTATTTCAAAAAGAATACAACATCCTATGGAAATAATTAAGTGAAATCCTAGGCTTCCATTGCTAGATTTAGACACTTTTCCCAACTTTAATAAACAAAGTTTTTGGCATGAATTGAATTGTGATGTCAAATGTAGTGCTCCTAGGAATAGCCACTTACACAATCCTACTTTGCGCTTCATGCATAGATGGGTGGCTATGACTATTTTCCCTAGAGGAGATGTTAGAACAGTGTGTGATAATGAGCTGAAAATATTATTTGCCATGATTAAAAAGATAAAAGTTGCCCCAGTTATTGCCATGATGACACAATGGTTAGATTACATTTCAAGGATGGGGCCAATTGAATGCACTTCATTGATTACATGTATTGCTACGAGGGTAGGAGCATTAGAATATGCTTCATTTAAATATTAAAAATGAACAAGAATTAATTAATTAAGATTATCTAGTGCAAAGACATAACCTTAACAATGATCAAGATGGCTCTTTGATATTTTATTATTCCGGCTTTGTCAATGAAATTCGGTTACCAAACCCGGATTATCATTTGTACAAATGACGTAGGCTATCCATTGATCTTCTTCCCATCAAAGGAAGCCCGAAGAAGTAATGCCTCTGGCCGGGTAACAATAAGCCGTACAAGGAGAGAGCCCATGCCTCCGACAATCTCCATGGTCCATGAGTACGAAGAGGAAGAGAACCCAAAGGGTGATGCACCCGGATGGACTCAACCTCTGCAGTATGATATCGAAGGTCCGTCTCGGCATGGATTGTTGGGTGCCACGTGTGAGCCACCTCTATCCACTTCAAGCTCTAGCAGCTTGCCTCCAACGTCCATGGGAAGATGTTGTCCCTCTTCAGCTAGAAGTCATCATGACTATAGACAAGGAATGACAGATCTCACTACACGTATGGAAGACCTTGAAGTGAGGGCGGGCCGGTGAAATCTACAACACTCTCCAAGAGCATGTCCAAGGTACCCAAGATTGGCAACAACACATGGACTCTCAATTCACCAACTTCAACTCCATGCTACAACAACAACAAGCCGATCTCGCAGCATACTTCCGTCATCAAGGGTTCAACCCTCATCACAGAGATGATTGAAGAACAAGCTTGGAGGAGGACCCCCACTTGAGTTAAATTGTATCACACCCCTTGCATATTTATTTTCCATTCATCCACCATTCACCTTTCATAAAAAAAACTTAAAAACAAGTAGAGTATATTTTCTTAAAAATAAAATAAAAGATGTATGGTAAAAATGGTTTAGAATTCACATAAATAAAATGATGAATAGTTGCTCTGTTTTAATTTTCCTATGTCCCTAGTTTACAACTTACTACTCTCCAAAAACTATTGCTTTCATTGGCTAAAGTTACTTTTGCATTGATTTAGAAATTTTGGGTAGCAAAAGCTTAATCCAATTCTAAGTTCTTGAGAGATATGATATAGTGATAGGGCTGCTATTTCTAGTTCGAAAGTAAAACTTAGAATTCCGGAGAAATTCTAAAAAGATTTAAGTTACTCTCATTTGATTGGAAACACCTACCAAAGCCATATGATATTATTACATTTAAAGACATTATGCATATGCTATTTGTCTTCACATTGAGCCTAGTCAAACTAGTATAGACTAGAATTCATTAATTTTATTTTGAATTCAAGACTTCACTTGCACATGCAATAATTCTACACTAAAAGTAAGCAAAAATCCATCATACCATCCTTCCACAGTAAAAAAGAGAAACTCCATACCCTTCACGCTTTGTACTTTCACCATGTTTATTGCATAAAAAGGGAGTAGAAGAAATGGCTACAAGAAAAAGAAAAAGAAAATTCATGCTTACATCATAAACATGAGAAAAGAGTTAGCCATGTTTCATCCCTGCAAAATAAGAGAGTCTACATAAATAGTAGTCATCTCAAACATCCACTTCCACTCCATCACACATGCACAAGTCTTGAATCAAATAGTTTTGATTTGATTTCTCCTAAGGCTTGCTTTTTTGAGTTAGCAAAATTATGTGTTGCAAATATGCCTACTACATTCCCTACCAAGCTCCACATTAAAGCCTTATTTAGTGGTAGGATGAGTATAGGAAAAATGCCTTGGTGAGAAAATATTTCCACTACACACAAAGGAGTGATTGAGAGAATCAATTTGAGGTAATTAAAATCTAAATTGAACTCCCCAAAATTTAAGTGGATCTTGATCTCTTGGGTATGCTTGCTCAATTGTTGTTCTATGTTTCAACCACCCATGAACAGGAGAAGGCATAAGCCCCATAATTACTTAAGATGGGTGAAGTACCACGCCAATTTTTGCAATACTAGTTATAGTATTTTGTTGTGCACACGGTATTTTTGAATAATAGAACATTGTATCAACTCATGATCATCAACCTGAAGTCTTGAGTTTGCCCGAGATGAGCAAAGGATAAGCTTGTGGGAGTTTGTTAACGGTTGTTATATACCAATTTCACCTGTCCATATAACTCAATTATGTGAAGGAAATACCATTTCTTGCACACATCACCATTGTATTTAAACTATTTCCACTTGTACATGGAGAAATAGTGCATACAGATATTTATTGCAGGATATGAGGTAAAATAGGGGGAGCAATCCTATAAAATATCATCTCTGCCAATCACGTGCTAACATGTGGCACTGCATGGATCAAATGGCCTACAAACAGAAGCATCCGAGTCCATCCAATGGTGTATCACTTATATCAGTAAGGGGACCTACCTGTAATGGACCTGGAGAAAACACAACCCCAACAGAGCTCTGACCAGGTCGACCGACCCCCCCTAGTCGGCTGACTAGGTCCTGGCACCAAACTCGGTCAATCGACACATGTTGGCTCCTCCCGGCTTCTTGAAGATGATCATGACTGATTCGCGCGCAATTGGTGGCGGGAACCGATCCTTCTCCACGTATGAATAGGAACCCCTACCCTCACTTCACACACACACCACTTGAGTATTCATTCTATTGTATCCATATTCTCCATAGTCTTCGAGGGGGTTAGGATGTAGAGAGGAGAGTCTCTAGTCCTTAGTCCAAGTTAGGAAGAAGTAGAAGGAGTCTCTCTCTTCCCAATTCCAAATTGGGAAAGGTATGACACTCATATTCCTATTTTTACTTGTGACTTTGTTCTTAATAAAGATGCTATCTTTAGTCCACTTTTATTCATATACTTGGACGCAGCATTTCTTATTTGATTGTGGATTCCATGTATGTGGTAGGAGTCATGTTTATGAATATGTCATATCATTTTAATTACATCATCATAAACACTATGAACCCCAACTATAGTTTACTTGCTTATGACATGACCATGTTAATATGAATAACTTATGCTATGTTCCAACATTGGTAAAACTATGTTTAGGTTAGTCATTGCCTTAGGATAGCTTGTGTTGCAGCTCCTAAGGTATTTACTTAATATGCTAGAATGGTTCTAGTATAGTTAAGAAGCATTGGATGTCTCGTATACTCGGATTGAAGAGGTAGGCAGTGGGTGGTGACAACCCTATCTGTCCTTGTAATCCTCCACGTTCGGCTATGCCACAGTCTCTTTGCCGGAGACATCCTAGTATTGCTAGGGGTAAGCCCATGCCAAATGTGTTGAACAACTTAGCTTAAGAATTCACCATTGACAAATTCATTAGTATCTAACTTAGGCTATGTATATGTATACTAGAAGCATTGTAGGAGTAATTCCCTAACTTTTAGCCTAATCCTTCTTTGACCAATTTATCCCCCTTAGAATAGGATGCTCTCGTGTGTTTCGTACTACCTCCACATATTTATTACACATCCTCACTAGAACCCTACCTAGAGCAATCTACCCTCATCATTTGATGATTGCTTTACTTCCACTTAGCCTTACTTTGGGAAAATATAATTGACACCCTTGGGAATACTCTTTAAGGAAAAATGTTGCATCGATAGTTTCTGTGGACTTGCGGATTTTTTCTGTGATGTAAGAAACGTCAACAGACTTCTCAACATGGATGTAGTCTTCTTTGTGATGCTGAACCACGGGATAAATCGTGTGTCACTTGTAGATTTACTTTCCGCTATTCACTATAATTGCTTTTAGGGTTCATCAAGTTCTTCACGTTGTTCTTCATTGAACTCTTGCAACCAATTTGGTGTCACTTGGTAATCTAAGTTGTATTAGGTCGCTAGACATGGTATCTATCTTGTGTGGAACTAAAATCTACAAATTACTTGTAGAAATCAAGTTTTTGGAATTTCATTGTGTACTGAGTGGACTATTCCGGCCATGACCAGACTAGTCCGATCTTAGAGTTTTAATCTCGTTTGATTAAGCAATTTCAGGTCATATAGTCTATTCACCCCCCCTCTAGGCGACTTTCAATCTTGATCAGGGCACCACAGAGAGGCAACACGTGGAAGCTGACCGAGTTTGGCATCAGGAATGCATCGGTCAAACCCCATAATCAGCCAAGCAAAAAGTTCACTACCGGAAACATGTAAAGAAGTGTCGGCCTTATCCCCGTCGGTAGGATACTGTAACCGACGGGTTTACTATAAGACCGTCGGCCTACCGACAGCCATAGCCGTCGAATTGAGGTCGACGTTCTTAACGCATTAAAGTCGTCGGGACTGACGACTTTAGTGCATTAAAGACGTCGGCCGGCCCACCATGACACCTTTACTGCGTAGGCGCAGTATGCTCGTCATGTGCCGCAGACCGACAATCATATTGCTTTGAGGTCATTGAAAGTGCATCTAGGTTCCCCGTAGGTTTTGGATGATTGATGACGACAATTAAGTCGCTAATGAGCTCAAGTGATCTTAGCACAGGTATGGACTCAATTGGAGACGCAAACCCTCAAAAAGGAAAAGGAAGGAAACGGAGTCAACTCGAAGCGTAGAAACTAGGGTTTCTAGCGTGTTTGAGTTAGACTAGCCGTAGTAATAGGAGGGTGTGTGTGTCAAGTGCATTGAGATCAAGTTTGGGAGCTCAAAGTGGTTTAGAGGTCAAACCTATGAAAGAAATGAGTGATTGAGTGGTCTGGCCGTAGGGCCGGACTAGTCCGTGCAGGAGGCCGGACTAGTCCGTCCCTGGCCGGCCAAGTCCGTTTCTGGCCGGACCAGAAGGGTCTGACTGAGATCGGACTAGTCCGTTTGTGACCGGACTAGTCCGGCTAGCTGTGAGTGGGTTTTGGGATGAAGTCCCAAAACCACGGACCTGTCCGTTTTGGACCGGACCAAGAGGTCCTGAGTGAGAACGGACTAGTCCGCCCGTGGGGCCGGACTAGTCCGGGTTGGCTAAGAAAAGGTGCTTCTATGGCTAAGTCTGGGAGGACCGGACTAGTCCGCCCTAGGGGCCGGACTAGTCCGTGGTCCTCAGACTAGTCCGTTTTCACCCGGAGCAGAAGGCTCTGTGTGTGATCGGACTAGTCCGGTGTTGACCGGACTAGTCCGTTCTGGAAGTGACCGTTTGAATTTGAAGTTTGGCGGGTAGCGTGACGATCGTGTGTCAGCTGTCGGGACCTGACAAAGGAGTCAGTGGTCCCCTAGGCCGGACTAGTCCGGGCCAGTGGCCGAACTAGTCCGTCCTTTTGCTGAAGTCAGCAAATTGGGGTTGGGACCTCTATAAAAAGGGGACCCCCGGCCTCATTTCAAACACCCTTGGAAAAACTCAAACCCTAGCGCCGCCACAGCCAACTTGGAGCACTCCTAAGCCTCCTTCTTGCCTACTTTCCCTCTAAAACTAATTCTTGAGTGGATTAGGGTTTAGTGAGGTGGAGAAGAGGAAGAACATCGCGCTTGTGCTCCCGGTTTGATCTCTTGCACTCGTTGAGTCTTTGTGGGCTGTGTATTGAGTTTGCTTTACTGTGTTGATTATCTTTGTGGTGTGGGAGCCTCAGTTTGTGAGAAGCCCCAACGAACTTTGTAATCACCGTTGTGATTAGTGGAGAACCAAGTTAGGCCCGTGCGGTAAACTTGGTGAGGGAAGGGTTGTTGGACCCGGTCCTTTTGTGGACTCCTCAACGAGGACGTAGATTCCTTGTGTGGGATCGAACCTCGGGATAAAAATCCTTGTTTCCTTGTGTTCTTCGCATTTACTCTATTGATTACTTTGTTCTAGAGTTGGTAGTCTCGTTTCATATTCCGCATTGCTACAAACTTGTGGAAACTTGACTTGCTCTTGTTTAGGTTGTTGCTCAACTTGACTTAAACATACACTCACTTGTAGCATTGAGAAAATCCCCTAAAACTTGCTAGAAACATCTTTTTAGGGTTATTCACGCAGGCTGACCGGACTAGTCCGCCCCCTGACCGGACTAGTCCGCCCCCTGTAATTTAATCTCGTTTTATTGAGTCATTTGCAGGTCAATTAGCCTATTCACCCCCCCTCTAGGCAACTTTCAATTGGTATCAGAGCGGGACTCTCCACAAAGAGTCTAACAACTCGGAGAGATGGCCGGAGTGGTGAATGATGATGCATCGAGCAGCAACTACGAGGCGACCCGTGAGGAGACGTTGGCTTATCAAGATAAGCCAACGGACGATGAGGAGACTCGCCAACTCAAGGCGAAGCTCCGGGAGAAGTTGAACATTTCCAAGATTGATCCATCAAACCAATCAAGCGGTGGTGGTGGAGTCAACTACAACCGGCAAGGGTTCAACTATGAACGCCTTGCCGCCAACAACCACTACCTGTCCATCCCATTGGGGAAACCTCCCCAATTCGATGGAACGGACTACGGTATGTGGAAACATAACATGAAGATCCACCTCGTGTCACTCAACCCAGCGTTGTGGCAAATTGTCATGACCGGGGTGGAGATTCCAAAGGATGAGGACAACATAACTCAAGAACAAGCCATCCTCATCCACCGCAACGCTCAAGCTGCGGGTGTGATCATCTCATCTCTCTCTAGAGATGAGTTCAACCGTGTCGATGGCCTTGAAGTGGCCAAAGACATATGGAACACCCTCAAGACGGCGCATGAGGGAAACCGAGTGGTCAAGGAGGCCAAGATCGAGCTCATCGAAGGAGAGCTTGGGAGATTTGCCATCTTGGATGGTGAATCCCCCCAAGACATGTACAACCGGCTAAAGGTGCTGATCAACAAGAGCCGATCTTATGGCTGCACCAAGTGGACCGACCACGAGGTGGTGAAGAGGATGATCCGGGCATTCATGCCTAGGAACGTCTCTTTATGCTCCATGATTCGGGAAAGCCCGGGGTTCACTCAAATGACCCCGGAGGAGGTCCTTGGGAGGATCATTAACCATGAAATCATGGAGAAGGAGGCGCTCTTCTACAACGACCTCCAAAAGTTCACCGCCTCCAAGATGAAGAACGTTGCACTCAAGGCAACGCCCTCTTCAAAGGAGCAAGAAGAAAGTGATGAGGAGAGCCTCGACACCGATGAGGAGGAGGCCTTCTTCATCAACAAATTCAAGAGAATGATGAGGAGGAAGAAAGGGGGGCACAACCATGAAGGCAAGGGAAAGGAAAGAGCAAGACCGAAATCAAGAAGGTCTTGCTACAACTGTGGCGAGTATGGGCACTTCATCGCTGATTGCCCACACGAAGAAACAAAGAAGAAGAAGGAAGGGAAGCCTCAAGAAAGGAGATTCTTCAAGAAGAAGAGGTCCTCCGGACAAGCCCATTTGGGGAAGGAGTGGGACTCTAACGATGAGTCCTCCTCCGAAGAAGAAGAGGAGAAGATGGCCACCATAGCCATCGGGAGGAACTCCAAGGGAGGCAAGCTCTTCCCCAACCTCAACAACGACCACAAGCCTACTTGTCTTATGGCAAGGGAAGGAAAGAGAAAGGTAACATCTCATCCTTCCTCCCCAACTTCCTCACATGATGATTTTGATAGTGCTAGTGAAAATGAGCATATGTTTAAGGACATAAGCAAAAGCACCTTGCGTAGGATGAAGTTGCTTATGGATGAGATCTTTGAGAAGGAAGATCTCATCAATAGACAGGAGGACATGCTCATCCTTGAGAAGGAGAGATGTCAAGAGCTTGATGAGCTCCTTGAGCTCGAAAGAGAGAAGAGCAAGGCATTGGAACACGAACTTGCACTTTGCAAGAAAACGTGTTCAAGTCTTGAGGAGAAGTCGATTGAGCTCAAGGATGAACTTGGAAGCTTGTCAAAAGCTAACAAGATCCTTGAGACTCAAATTGAGTCACTCAAGAACAATGTAACCTCTTCCTTCATGAGCTCAACCTCCTCAAAGGCCTCATCCAAGGCAACATCACCTTGCAAGTGCTCCAACTTGATCCTTAAACTTAAGGATGAACTCAACCTAGCACAAGGCAAACAAGCACCTAAGGGTGCCATCTTTGACAAGGAAAAGGTGGCATATGCACGAAGTGCATTCACCAACACAAGACCACCCCATGTCAAGGATGGTCTTGGCTATACTAGAGGTGCAAGGCATAACACCAAAACCTCTAAGTATGGCAAAGATATGATTGTCTTTGTTAAGGGGAGTTCATCCCAAACTAAAAATGAAAAGAACTCACCCTCAAGCAACAAATTGCCTAAATCTGAATTGCATCCTCTATTTCATGATTTTGATGCATCCTATGTGCTAAAGAGGAACAAACACGGCAAAGTGTTTGCTAGATATGTTGGGCCACTCCGCAAGAGCCCCAAGCCTTGCGTGTGGGTGCCCAAATGCCTAACTACTAACGTGAAAGGACCCAACTCAGCTTGGGCACCTAAAAGGAAGGCATAAACTTGTTTTGTAGGCATACTCCTCCGGTGGATCGAAATGGGTGTTGGATAGCGGATGCACCAACCACATGACCGGAGAGAGAAGCATGTTCATAGAGTATGAGGAGAATAAGGACCCAAGTGAAGGAATCTTCTTTGGGGACAATAGCCAAGGGAAAATCCTTGGCTCCGGTAAAATTCCTATCTCCTCATTACATACTTTATCAAATGTCTTGCATGTTGATTCCCTAGACTATAATCTCCTATCCATATCACAGTTATGTGATAGAGGATATAAATGTGTGTTTACTAGTGAGGGAGTGAATGTCATTAGAGAAGGTGATGACTCGATAGCCTTTAAGGGAGTGCTCAAGGGAAAGCTCTATCTTGTGGACTTCACCGCGGATAAAGCTCAACTTGACACATGCTTAATGGCAAAAGCCAACATGGGATGGCTTTGGCATAGAAGGCTAGCCCATGTTGGAATGAGGAACCTTCAAAAGCTCCTTAAGGGTGAGCATGTTCGTGGCCTAAAGGATGTAGTATTTGAAAAGGATAGGCCATGTAGTGCTTGCCAAGCGGGAAAGCAAGTAGGAGCTCAACACCCCTCTAAGAATGTCATGACGACAACTAGACCTTTGGAGTTACTCCATATGGATCTTTTTGGCCCCATTGCTTACATTAGCATTGGTGGTAGCAAGTATGGTCTAGTCATCGTTGATGACTTCTCTAGATATACTTGGGTGTTCTTCTTGCATGATAAAAGTGAAACTCCCGGTGTCCTCAAGAAATTCCTAAGGAGAGCTCAAAATGAGTTCACCTTAAGGATAAAGGCTATAAGGAGTGACAATGGCACCGAATTCAAAAACATGCAAGTAGAAGAGTTCCTAGATGAGGAGGGCATCAAGCATGAGTTTTCCGCTCCCTATTCTCCACAACAAAATGGCATAGCCGAAAGAAAGAATAGGACGCTCATTGAGATGTCAAGGACGATGCTAGATGAGTACAAAACATCGGACCGGTTTTGGGCGGAAGCGGTTAACACCGCTTGCCATGCCGTAAATCGATTGTACCTTCATCGCCTCCTCAAGAAGACTCCTTATGAGCTTCTCATTGGTAAGAAACCCAATGTTTCTTACTTTCGGGTCTTTGGTAGCAAGTGCTATATCCTCAACAAGAAGCCTAGGACTTCGAAGTTCGCTTCAAAGTCCGATGAGGGTTTCTTGCTTGGATATGACTCAAACACTCATGCGTACCGTGTGTTCAACAAATCCTCCGGAATTGTTGAAGTAGCACGTGACGTGGTGTTTGACGAAACCAATGGCTCTCAAGTGGAGCAAGTTGATCAACATGCCCTTGATCAAGAGGAACCTCCACTAGAAGCTCTAAGGAAAATGGCACTTGGAGATGTTCGCCCTCAAGAACCATCTCAAAGCCCAAGTGACCATCATCATTATGAAGTAGGTCAAACCCCCATTGGACAAGTTGAAGATCCACTAGAAGCTCCCCAAAGTGTTAATGAGAATGAAGATCAAGGGGGAGGCTTGGATCAAGGGGGAGGCTTGGATCAAGAGGGAGACCAAAGTGAAGAAGATGAACCAAGTAATTCAAGAGGTCAACCCCCGCATCCTCGTGTTCATCAAAGTGTTCAACGGGACCATCCCGTTGACAACATTCTAGGAGATATCACAAAAGGAGTAACAACACGCTCACGTGTTGCAAACTTTTGTGAGCATTTCTCTTTTGTCTCATCCTTGGAACCACATAAGGTTGAAGATGCCTTAAGGGATCCGGATTGGGTAGTTGCCATGCAAGAGGAGCTCAACAACTTTGAAAGAAACAAGGTTTGGGAGCTTGTCAAGCGGCCTCAAGCTAATGTTGTTGGAACCAAGTGGGTGTTTCGCAACAAACAGGATGAGCATGGCGTGGTAACTAGGAACAAGGCACGACTTGTGGCAAAAGGATACTCACAAGTTGAGGGATTGGACTTTGATGAGACATTTGCCCCCGTAGCTAGGCTTGAGTCAATTCGGATATTACTAGCCTTTGCTACTCATCATGACTTCAAACTCTACCAAATGGATGTTAAGAGTGCATTCCTTAATGGCCCAATCAAGGAAGAAGTTTATGTAGAGCAACCTCCAGGGTTTGAAGATCAAAACTATCCTAACCATGTTTACAAATTGCGAAAGGCTCTTTATGGTCTCAAGCAAGCTCCTAGAGCTTGGTATGAGTGCTTAAGAGACTTTCTAGTTGAAAATGGTTTTAGGATAGGAAAAGCGGATTATACCCTTTTCACAAAGCACTTCAACGAGGATCTTTTTGTGTGCCAAATATATGTGGATGACATCATATTTGGTTCCACAAATAAGGTGTTTTGTGATGAGTTCTCCAAGATAATGACGGAGAGATTTGAAATGTCCATGATGGGTGAATTAAGTTCTTTCTAGGATTTCAAGTGAAACAACTCAAAGAAGGGACGTTCATAAGTCAAACTAAGTATACTCAAGACATTCTAAGAAAGTTTGACATGGACAAAGCAAAACCCATCAAAACCCCTATGGGGACAAATGGACACCTAGACCTAAATGAGGACGGTCCAAGTGTGGATCAAAAGCTATATAGGTCTATGATCGGATCACTCCTCTATCTTTGTGCATCTAGGCCCGATATCATGCTAAGTGTGTGTATGTGTGCACGCTTTCAAGCAGCACCCAAGGCTTGTCATTTGACCGCCGTTAAAAGGATCTTGAGATACCTAGTACACACACCTACCCTAGGACTTTGGTACCCCAAAGGATCCAAGTTTAACCTCATTGGATATTCCGATGCGGACTATGCGGGGTGCAAAGTTGATAGGAAGAGCACATCGGGTACGTGCCAATTCTTAGGTCGATCTCTTGTGTCTTGGTCCTCCAAGAAGCAAAACTCTATTGCTCTATCCACCGCCGAAGCGGAATATGTTGCGGCCGGAAGTTGTTGTGCACAACTTCTTTGGATGCGACAAACTCTTAGGGACTATGGGATTAACTTGCGTAAAATTCCACTCTTGTGTGACAATGAGAGTGCAATCAAGATAGCCCATAATCCGGTGGAACACTCTAGGACCAAACATATAGACATTCGACACCATTTCCTGCGAGATCACTCAATGAAGGGAGACATTGAGATTTCGCATGTGAGGACGGAACATCAAGTTGCGGACATTTTCACAAAGCCTCTTGACGAGAAGCGTTTCTGTGAGCTAAGAAGTGAGCTCAATGTGTTGGATTCTCGAAACGTGGCTTAAAGCACCATACCTTATATTTTTTGAGCCACATTTCGAAAAACTCCTCTCTATGTCGATTTCTCCTCAAATTTGTTTGAGAAATCTATTTTCCTCATGAAAAATGTTCATAAGTTGTTCTTTATTGACTCCTAATCATGTTTGTCATGTTTTCCTTGCTATACTCGTGCAAAAGGACTTAACTCTATGGGCAAAACCCAAATATATTCTTTTTCAGCCCAGCTGAACCGGACTAGTCCGTTCCTACGGCCGGACAAGTCCGGGTCAGACTAGTCCGCGGCTAGTCCGCACACCGGACTAGTCTGGCCTTCAACCGGACAAGTCCGGACCCGGACTAGTCTGGGTCTGGTCCGCTGACCGGACTAGTCCGGCCCCTCAACCGGACTAGTCCGGCCCTTGGGGACTTAAACCCCCAGGCGGCCCAAACCCCCTCTCTCTCTCTCATTTGCCTCTCAAACTTCCACACGCGCACAACCGCCCCCGAATCGGCTATTTTGCGCTCCAACCACCAAAACTCAACTCCAATCCGCGCATCGAAGTCCTTGGGAGTGAGGGATCACTTCCCCGCGCTCCACCTTTGAGATCCACGCCGATTTCGACGACTCAAGCGGATTTTTGAAGGTATTTCACCGTTCCTCAAAAACTAGCCCCATTCTTGATTCTTCAAGTTTTTGATAGGAACACCTTCATTAATGTTGTTCTATACATCCTTGCGATCATAGCCTAGGAGTATTGCACATTGATTCACAAATTTTTCGATGAATTGATTAGGGTTAGGGTTCTTCCTGTGTAACCCGGACTAGTCCGGCCACCAGGCGGACAAGTCCGGCCAGCGGACTAGTCCGTCCCTGGGGCGGACAAGTCCGGTCTGCACAGGGCAAACCCTACTTCTAGTTGGTTCTCGAGATCTTTTCGGCAATACTTCTTCTTCCTAGGCTCATATCTTCCTTCCTCCATCTTTTACAGAATGTCGAACTCCGAGCGCTCTCCTCCGCGTGTCCACCTCGAGGGGCGTACCAAGGCCCAAATTGCCGAGGCTCGGACTAAGGCTGCGCTAATTGAGGCGCAGAAGGCCAAGGAGGAAAGAAAGCTCAAGGCACTCGAAGCATCCAAGGTGGCTGCGAGCATTTACAATGAGGATGAAGCCATTGCTCGTGCCACCGCGGAATCCCTCCATGAGCTGAGGAAGAAGAAAAGAGAGGATAGGGAGGCCCACAAGTCCAGGGCTGCTGAGGCCAGCGCTCCTAAGCGAAAGAAGCTCGTCACTGTTGGCGAGAAAGCGAAAGGCAAGGAGCCAGCCCAAGAAGAGGCTGCCCCTAGGGTCGAGCGCGACCCAAAGAAGGGAAAAGCCCCGGCTCCAGTCGAGCCGAAAAAGAAGAAGCCCTCCATCAAGATGCCAGCCAAGAAGGCACCCGGAGGGGTTGTGATCAAGGAAAAGGGGAAGGCCACCTCTATTGGCCCCCTTGAAGTCCACACACCGGAAAGGAATCCCAACCGGCAGAAGGAACTGTCGGCAAATGTATTTCATGGCAAGGGGTCTGAAAAGGCAAGGAGGCTAAGGGAAGAAAAGGTCTACAAGTATGAGAGGAGCACGGCAGATCCCAGATTTTGGTGTGACTTCCACTGTGATTATTACAGGCTAGTCTACCAACAAATGAAGAGGCCAGTGATAGAGGCTCAGTGGGTGGACTGGGACTATATGGCAAAGAAGGAGCACTCTGCCTTTGATGCTGTGATTGAAGCTGCCGAGCGCCATGATCTCAAGAAGATCATGGGCTTCAAATATGATTGGAATGTGGAAATCATTCTTCAATTCTACTCCACAATCTACTTTTCAAGCTCAGGTGACAGGAGGATAACTTGGATGACTCATGGTGAACAATACTCTGTCACCTATGCTGAGTTTGCAAGGATCCTTGGTCTTGAGGCTCACATGGACCACGAGATCATTATCTCGAACCTCAAGGCTGTGGATCGTGAGGAGCTGGCTTACATGTATCCAAGCCACCTCCCGTTTGATGCTGGACTCGCTCGAAACATCAAGCCCTTCTACAACATCATGAACAGAATCCTCAGACGGACGATAGCACCAAAGGATGGTGATGCTGGGGTGATTCAAGGGAATCTGAGGCACCTACTACTTCTGATTGATGGGGAAGAAAAGTTCAACCTCGTCGATTACATCTTCGACGACATCTTCAACATCTCACATACTCCCAACAGGGCGTGCGGGTATGCCCCCTACATCATGTGCCTCATTGAGAAGGTATCGGGCGTGTCCTTTGTCAAGGATGTATCGCACCGACCTCTGCGCCCCCAGAAGCCGCCAAATGTGCCGGTGCCTCCTCGTCGCAAGAATGCAGATCCTCCGTCTCGCCCAGTGGCACCTCCTTCTCCGCCTCCGCCTCAGTCCATGAGTGCGTTCTTCAAGTGCTTCAAGGCCATCTTCACCTCGTGCCGGAAGCAAGAGATTCGCGCTCAGAGGGCACACAAGCGCCAAGAGAAGTATCTTAAGGCGGTGTGCAACAAGCTGGAGGTCCCGATGTCCTCCCCGGAGGTGAGTGATGGGGAGATCACTCCTTTCCCCACCTTCACCGCCGATGAGCTCGCCCAGCTCCAAGAGGATGGAAGCTCCTCTCGGGCTGCTCCCTCGGCAAGGAACTCCGATGACGACGACGACGATGTCGATGATGAGGACGACGTCGAAGATTCCGAGGCCACGGAGAGTAGAAGTGGCGGCGACGAGGACTAGTTCTTAGGTGTTAGCTTCCTCCCTTCTTTTCCTTTTTGGTGCCTTGATGCCAAAGGGGGAGAGTTAAGGGGGAGTTAACCGTGTGTGGGTGTGTTTTGTGATGCATGTCCTTCATGTAACATATTTATGCTCTTGGATATTTATATTTGTGCAAGACTCGTTAATGTTGCTTACTATCAATATATTGCTCTTATTGTCAATCTTATGAATGTATTGATGTCATTCATGTCTTGACACAAACTGTTGAGCACATCACGTAGGCACCCCACCATAACGTGTGTGGGTATGAAAGAACTCCTCCACCTCTTTTACATGTTGCATACATTGAGGGGGAGTCATTCATACGCACACATGTTATGAAAACCAAACTTTACACTCTTATTTGTGAAGGACTTAATGTGTTGTCATCAATCACCAAAAAGGGGGAGATTGAAAGTGCATCTAGGTTCCCCGTGGGTTTTGGATGATTGATGACGACAATTAAGTCGCTAATGAGCTCAAGTGATCTTAGCACAGGTATGGACTCAATTGGAGACGCAAACCCTCAAAAAGGAAAAGGAAGGAAACGGAGTCAACTCGAAGCGTAGAAACTAGGGTTTCTAGCGTGTTTGAGTTAGACTAGCCGTAGTAATAGGAGGGTGTGTGTGTCAAGTGCATTGAGATCAAGTTTGGGAGCTCAAAGTGGTTTAGAGGTCAAACCTATGAAAGAAATGAGTGATTGAGTGGTCTGGCCGTAGGGCCGGACTAGTCCGTGCAGGAGGCCGGACTAGTCCGTCCCTGGCCGGCCAAGTCCGTTTCTGGCCGGACCAGAAGGGTCTGACTGAGATCGGACTAGTCCGTTTGTGACCGGACTAGTCCGGCTAGCTGTGAGTGGGTTTTGGGATGAAGTCCCAAAACCACGGACCTGTCCGTTTTGGACCGGACCAAGAGGTCCTGAGTGAGAACGGACTAGTCCGCCCGTGGGGCCGGACTAGTCCGGGTTGGCTAAGAAAAGGTGCTTCTATGGCTAAGTCTGGGAGGACCGGACTAGTCCGCCCTAGGGGCCGGACTAGTCCGTGGTCCTCAGACTAGTCCGTTTTCACCCGGAGCAGAAGGCTCTGTGTGTGATCGGACTAGTCCGGTGTTGACCGGACTAGTCCGTTCTGGAAGTGACCGTTTGAATTTGAAGTTTGGCGGGTAGCGTGACGATCGTGTGTCAGCTGTCGGGACCTGACAAAGGAGTCAGTGGTCCCCTAGGCCGGACTAGTCCGGGCCAGTGGCCGAACTAGTCCGTCCTTTTGCTGAAGTCAGCAAATTGGGGTTGGGACCTCTATAAAAAGGGGACCCCCGGCCTCATTTCAAACACCCTTGGAAAAACTCAAACCCTAGCGCCGCCACAGCCAACTTGGAGCACTCCTAAGCCTCCTTCTTGCCTACTTTCCCTCTAAAACTAATTCTTGAGTGGATTAGGGTTTAGTGAGGTGGAGAAGAGGAAGAACATCGCGCTTGTGCTCCCGGTTTGATCTCTTGCACTCGTTGAGTCTTTGTGGGATGTGTATTGAGTTTGCTTTACTGTGTTGATTATCTTTGTGGTGTGGGAGCCTCAGTTTGTGAGAAGCCCCAACGAACTTTGTAATCACCGTTGTGATTAGTGGAGAACCAAGTTAGGCCCGTGCGGTAAACTTGGTGAGGGAAGGGTTGTTGGACCCGGTCCTTTTGTGGACTCCTCAACGAGGACGTAGATTCCTTGTGTGGGATCGAACCTCGGGATAAAAATCCTTGTTTCCTTGTGTTCTTCGCATTTACTCTATTGATTACTTTGTTCTAGAGTTGGTAATCTCGTTTCATATTCCGCATTGCTACAAACTTGTGGAAACTTGACTTGCTCTTGTTTAGGTTGTTGCTCAACTTGACTTAAACATACACTCACTTGTAGCATTGAGAAAATCCCCTAAAACTTGCTAGAAACATCTTTTTAGGGTTATTCACGCAGGCTGACCGGACTAGTCCGCCCCCTGACCGGACTAGTCCGCCCCCTGTAATTTAATCTCGTTTTATTGAGTCATTTGCAGGTCAATTAGCCTATTCACCCCCCCCTCTAGGCAACTTTCAGTCATCGGCCCGACTGCCCCGACAGCTTTAACTCGCCTTAAAGTCGTCAGCCCCGATGACCATATATGTGCCATGTAGGCACTCTAGGGACCTATAGCCGTCGGTTTTGGTCCTACACCAATGACTTTATGGTAATTATCACCATCGATCTTTTGAAACCGACGGCCATAATGCCATTTTTTTTAAATCCGCGACTGCTTTTTCTCCCTCCTCGGGTGCGAGGCCTTCGGTTTGATTTGTATACAGATCAGATCTTATACAGCACTATAATCCTCAATTTCCATACAGCACATATAATCCTCAGTTCCATACAGCACATTAGTTGCATATATCACAATTTCCACACAATGCAACAGATATATCACATTCTTCACATAGTCATACAACAACTAACTTAATGTATCAATAAGTTCAATCCAAATAAGTTCAAGAGAATACGCATCGCAAACACCATTGTGAAGATTACTCTGCTTCCATCTCATTGTTCGAACCACCACCACTTGCACCCCCGGCATTCAAATTGAAGAAATTATCGCAACCATGAGCGAAACCCTACTAGGAACAAAAAAATGTTAACTTTGCATTAATAGTTATAATTCATATGTCTCAATCTTTCTAAAATTCACAAAGCCCATCTCACTTTTGTAATTAACTTAAAGGTATTACCAACTATGTTATTGAATAAGTCACTAAGCATCATTCAAATTAAGCTACACTTTCTTAGAGCTAATGATTTAGTAATCATACTGCTGCGGTGCCCGAAGGTGTTGATGGTTGACTATGCACCGAAGTGAATTAGTATGAAATGTGGTTATACCTGTGAAGAAGAGCCAACTTGTTGTCCGGGCTGCATCGACCGAGGCATACCGAACTGCCATCCAAAACCACCTTGAGGGAAGAACTTCATAAAGTAATATTATTCCGTTACTAACTTTAACACAAATATGGTAATAAGTATACCAACTTAAGTAAATCAGTAATTTACCTGCGACATCATCTCGAACTGAGGTTGTTGTACCATATTGAACTGAGTTCCATTGTTGCCTTGACCCAAGAACTACACGAAGGAAATTATTCATGAAATCTTAAATACAAGCAGTGTGTAAATGAATAAACTATTTAATTGTTAAGATTACAAGTTACCTGCGTCATATACAAATACTGCATCTGCTGCATCTGTATTTGCTCTATTTGCTATTGTTGTTGTTCCACTTTCTCCTCGAACCGTCTTAATTTTTCATGCAATTCCTCATCTGAAACACGGGATCGACTCAAACTGGAAGTAGCAGACCGTCGTTCCACATAAGCGTCACGCTCCACATAATCGTCGCCTAATCAAAGTCTACAAAAAACACAAATGTGATGAATATACGGTAATTAACCTTTAAACAATCATTATCTTCACACGTACATCTTATGCGGTTTGCCTCCACCGACTTCGTACGCCGCACCCACATCAAACGGCGCTCTTAGATAATCTACATCATCTCCATGTTTTTTTCTTTAGACACTCAACATATTTTGCCTGCAAGAATAAATTAAGTTCACAAGTAGATGTCATAAAAGATAGATTCAGTTCATAGATAGAGAGCAGTCAACACACTTACCACTTTTTGTGTTGCCGGCTCGTCACACAACTGCTCCTGGCATGCCGGATCTGTGCCTTTGTGCCCCCTGAGGTAAACCTCGATAAAAGAAGGAGCAACACCGGTTTCAGCTTCCTGCAACAGCAGAATACAACATCAGTTCAATCAATGCAATTTTTTGAAGCAACTTAAAAGTGATTGTGATAGTTCATACCATCCTTTGTGCCATCCGCACATGTCATCTTTCCAATAACATTGTAGTCCAGGCTTGATTTTTCGATTGCTACGGTTTCTCTTCGAAATATTTTTGAACTTCTTCGACGCCCAATATTCGCATAGCCATTCCAAAGCCGCCAGATATACACAGATCTAATCCACACTACTCTCCATGTATTAATGCTTCTGCAAATAAATTGTAGCTGATCGCTTGTTTGTCATGGGTTGACGCAATCTGGTCTTGTAATCCACGGTCACAACCTTGATCCGTGCATTAGAGAAGGAGTCCTTCGTGAGCTTTCTCGCTTACGTATCGAAAATAGACCTCACATATGCTGGAACCACACTTTCCTACAATTTATATATACCCTACATAAAACCAACAATTTGTATAAAGCAAAGTAAGATGCAACATATTTTAAACAATGAAAACAAACTTACCCAAAAAATCTCCCAAACTTTGTCCTGACAAGTACCCGAAGTGCCATATGGTTTCAGGGCTAGTGATCCCAATTATGTGCGGCAACTAGTTGACCTCCCGCAAGAACCACTCCCGGAAAGCAAAAGCGGATGGCGTTTCCCAACTCTGTGTTAACACAGTGTTGATGCCCCCTTCCATCCCAACCAATCTCGATCGAACACCCAGTACCCTTTAGCCTTATAACTACACGCGTATCGGGAGTTTTACTTGGAGTACATGAAAGGTGCCTCTAGAGCCTGTACAAATAACATTAGTTAGTTGACAAGAATACCAAGTGTATAAGATAACCTATCAAATAATTCAAAAAAATACCTATAAGGGCAACAATCACTATGCCCCTCTGCTGCCTCTTGTAACTCTGCCAATCTTGCCAACCTTTCATCTCATTCCGGATCATCTTCCTCTTCGCCACTCTCGCCCTCAGTACCACCCTGTCCACCCTCAGTACCATCCTGTCCACCCTCATCAGAAAACGATGTCCCAAAGACCTGTGTCAGAACCTCCTCTACTCCTAAGCCTCCTCCCTGCTCCTGAACCTCGTCCATTGTGCCTGCTCCTAAGCCTCCTTCCTGCCCCTGAGCCTCCTTTGAGTACACTTCTAAGACTCCTCCTGAACCTGGTGCTAGTGGGCTCGATGCCTGCTCTGTCACACACCCCATAAGTTGTCTTTGTGTATCTGCACCCACGGTCGTGCCCTACAAATGCAAATAAACATATAACAAATAGTAAATAGCTGATTATTATATTGAAGTGTTAAGAAAAAAACAATGTACCTGAAACAAGGACGTGTGAACCGAACCAATACTGTGGTGAGACGCGGAGGAAGAAGTATCATCACTTCGCTTCTTTCCTTTTTTGAAATGCTTCCACAATTGCACAAATTTCAAAATAATGATTAGTATACGAGATTATTAAACAATAAACATTAAATGATAAAGACTAAAAGATGTACACAATAAAAATTTAAATTTCAAAGAATGCGTACAATAAGAACTAAAAATCACCAGCATTGGAATCTTCTAAAAATCATCAGCATCTTTGCTTCTATCACTAGTGCATGAATATTTTCATGTCTCTCTTCTTCTACCATCTCTTCTTCAAACTCTTCTCCTTTACTATGTTCTTTAGTAACTCTACTTTGTATTTCAATAATCCTTTGAGATTTCCGAGGACGTTTTCTCAAAGGGCCGACTTGTTCTTCAAACATTAACTCTAGAGTAGTACTAGCAATTTCTACAAGTCCTATCCCAGAAGATATCCTCATATCTTGTACTTCCTCAACTTCATCTTGATAAACACCACCATCATCATCTTCCTGATTGTCTATGTACTCATCATAATGACGAGAGTGCACTTCACGGTTAACTTTATATACAAGCCACCAATTTTTCAAACTTGGATGAGGATAACTTAAATAGTACACCTGTTCCAGTTGATGTGCAAGTACAACATTGTTGTTAGGGTTTGTATAGCGTGAGTTGTGGTTGACCTCAACCATTCCAAAATCCTCAACTCGCATGTTCGATGTTGGATCAAACCAGTGACTGTCAAAAAACACCAACTTTAGTTCTTTCATACTGCCAAATGTGTACTCAATTATTTTTTAAAGAACACTATAGTATTCATTCACTTCTCCACTACCCTCTGCAGCCATTATACGCATTCCACTGTTTGATGTGGCTGCAAGTGGGTGACTTGCTTCTAAACTTTTCGTTCGAAGACGATATCCATTGATATCATATCGGCTAAATTCTCTAGCTTTCAATTGACCATTCGCGATTTGTCGCAAATCATCAGAGATGTTGACATCCTTCATAGACTACATGTACAACAATATACAAAGTTAGCATCTTATAATAAATATATGAACTATGATTGAGGAACAAAGGATATCGGAGAAGTTACCATCTTACGTGTTCATGGAACCAGTTCACGAAATTTTTGCCACCTTTTATGCCATGCTGATGTAGATTATCCAATTGACTTTGCTTTGGCCTACGAGAAGATGTCCAATACAGATTGTCAAACATTTCAAATAATGGTAACACTTCTTTCGTGTTGAAAAACATATAAAGGATGGTGTAGATTCTCTCTTGCTCTAAAATATAATGAGAATTGGCAACCCCAACATCTTTACTGTTCCAATGAAAAATTTTAAGCTCATTCATAGGCTGCTCTTCAGCATCATGATATCGTGTCATAGATGCATCCAAATTGTTGGCACGTGCAAAATATCTGCTAGAGAAGTTTGTAATCTCTTTAGCTACAAATGCTTCTGCAATACATGCCTCAACTCTTGCCATGTTGCGCACTGTAGCTCTAAGTTTTTTTAGTTCTCTTTCTTGACTATATATCCACCTGAACTGTGCAGGTCCTGCTACTAATGCTTCATAAGGCAAATGCACAAGCAAATGTTGCATAACATTCATAAATCCAAAGGGAAAGACATTTTCCATCTTACATACAAGCACGATGATTTCATTCTACCACTGTCGCATTATCTTCTTTGACACTTCTTTAGCACATATATGCCTATAAAAATATTTAATTTCAGCAAATATCTCCCACAGGTCAGGTTTGAAGTATCCACAGAACATTACTGGTAAAAGTCTTTCTATCATAATGTGGTAATCATGATTCTTCAACCCATTCAGTTTACCAGTTATGAGATTAACACATAGTTTGTTTAAAGTCACAACCCTACATCTATTGTCCAGGATAGGTTCTAAAATTTTGACAGCATAACGTCTCCTATTTAACACTACACCCACCTATCTGATGCAGTTCTTAAAGTAAAAAGGGGCAGGCAGCACTGGCGGCCTAAACAACGGTGGCCACGCGACTGCACATGACGCAGGGCCGAAGCCCCTGAACGCATGCTTTAACTTCGTACTAAATGGGTCTTGCCGTTACTTCATAGTTTGTTTAATGTCATGACCCTACATCTATTGTCCACGATAGGTTGTAAAATTTCAATAGCATAACGCCGCCTATTTAACACTACACCCCCTATTTGGTGCAGTTCTTAAGGTAAAAAGGGGCAGACAGCGCCGGCGGCCTAAACAACGGCGGCCACGTGACTGCACATGACATCAAGGCCGGAGCGCCTAGATGCCTAGGGGGCGACTAGACATCACCTAGGTGACGCCTTATGAAGCCTGCTTTAACTTCCTACTAAATGGGTTTTGCAATACTGCCCGTCGTGCCGCCCGCTGTCGCCTGGCGCCATGGCGTTCATTTCCAGGTGTGGTGTCATCGCTCATCCATTGTGCGCCGCTGTCCTTCTCATGTCCGCCTCCCTACGCCGTTCTCTCCTGTCCCCTCCGCCTCCTCCTTTCTCAATGCTGGGATTGTACCTTTCTTCCCTGTCCCATCCGCCATCTCCTTCCTCAACGCCGGGATGATGGTACTTCCGGCTCTGTTTCCTTAGTGTCGACTAAAACATTTCTCTAAAATACGTTGGACGACTACGAGGTCGACTGGGGTCGACTACGGTCAACAAAACACCCTAGTCGACAACTAGTCGCCTAGTCGATCATAATCGCACAAAATTGATAACATTGTATATACATATAGTACATAAACAATAAAAAAATTCAAATAAACATAACTGAACTCTAATAACTGACATCTTTGTTAATTAAGTTAACGTACAAATATATGAATAAAATACAATATAAAATTGCATAAGTAATGATATAGCCACTATAAGGATTCCGACCTGTTGCAACTATTGTACTACAACGAATACTAAATCGTTGCAGTAAGCTTGGCTTTTTGCCACGATTCACTAGTTCATGGCATTAGGATCTATTGCCACGGAACACAATCGTTGCATTAGGATCTGTTGCCACGATTCACTAGTTCGTGTCGTCAGGATGCTAATGCAACGGATCACAATCGTTGAATTAGGATCTGTTACCACAAAATACTGGTTCATTGCGTTACATCTTTATTTCCATGGAAAAAAGTCGTTGCATTAGGATCTGTTGCCACAAATTACTGGTTCGTGGCATTATAGCTTTATTTCCACGGAACACAGTCGTTGCATTAGGATCTGTTGCCACGAAATACTGGTTCGTGGCGTTACAGCTTTGTTGCCATGGAACACAGTCGTTGCATTAGGATCTGTTGCCACAAATTACTGGTTAGTGGCATTACAGCTTTATTGCCACGGAACACAGTCGTTGCATTAGGATCTGTTGCCACGAATCAGCAAGCAGTTGCATTTGGACCGTAATGCAATGAAACAGAATCGTTGCATTAGGATGTGTTGCCACGATACTCTGGTTCATGGCGTTACAGGTTTATTCCCACGGAACACAATCGTTGCATTAGGATCTGTTGCCACGAATTACTGGTTCGTGGCGTTACAGCTTTATTGCCACGAAACATAGTCGTTGCATTAGGATCTGTTGCCACGAAATACTGGTTCGTGGCGTTACAGCTTTATTGCCATGGAACACAGTCGTTGCATTAGGATCTGTTGCCACGAGTCAACAAACAGTTGCATTTGGACCGTAATGCAACGAAACAGAATCGTTGCATTAGGATGTGTTGCCAAGAAATACTGGTTCGTGGCATTACAGCTTTATTGCCACGGAACACAATCGTTGCATTAGGATCTGGTGCCACAAATTACTGGTTCATGGCGTTACCGCTTTATTGCCACGGAACACAATTGTTGCATTAGGATCTGTTGCCACGAAATACTAGTTCGTGGCGTTACAGCTTTATTGCCACGGAACACAGCCGTTGCATTAAGATCTGTTGCCACGAATCAGCAAACAGTTGCATTTGGACTGTAATGCAACGAAACAGAATCGTTGCATTAGGATGTGTTGCCGCGAAATACTGGTTCATGGCGTTACAGCTTTATTGCTACGGAACACAATCCTTGCATTAGGATCTGTTTCCATGAATTACTGGTTAGTGGCATTACAACTTTATGTCCACGGAACACAGTCGTTGATTTAGGATCTATTGCCATGAATTACTGGTTCGTGGCGTTACAACTTTATTGCCATAGAACACAGTCGTTGCATTAGGATCTGTTGTCACGAATCAGCAAACAGTTGCATTTGGACTATAATGCAACGAAACAGAATCGTTGTATTAGGATGTGTTGCCACAAAATATTGGTTCATGGCGTTAGAGCTTTATTGACACGGAACACAGTCGTTGCATTAGGATCTATGCCACGATCCAGCAAACAATTTTCGCGTTCTCCTTGGTGCAGTGCTAATCAATGATGTTCATTACTTTTTGCCTCCTGACGACTCAGTGCTGGACTAATGACGCTGATGATCCGTAACATACTCAACGATGTAAAACATCAGGTATTAACGCATCAACAAATATGAGGGGGAGAATACCAACACGCAAATTTAAAAGTACCGCAGGTGATTTCAACGCACGCACTGCGCGCGTCTAAGGCGCCTCGATGACTGGCGCGCACGTAAGCTCGGTGCGCCCGGTCGCATCAGCCGCCTGTACAAATGGCTACGGCTCTAACGAAGGACGAATCCTTACGCGGCAAACACAACGTATAATACTTCTTCCGCCCAACTCAACTCTATTTCTGTTTTGGTCGAAGTAATTACCTTTGACAAATGATTTATATGGAATTTATTAACTTCAATAACATGTAGTACTAGATTGTATATTATGGAAATACTTTTCATGGTGAATCTAAAAGTACAATTCTTATATTGTTAAAACAGATCAAAATTGCGTAAATTTGAAAGATAGATTTGACGAAACCTAAGACTTCCCTTTGAAAAAGTTTTATACTGTATATCCCATATATATGCTACTACTACGTAAATTAGGGGTGGGCAAATAAACCGAGACCAAAAAACCAAAACCGATAAAACCGAGACCGGAACTGAAAAGACCAAAATATCGGGTATCGGGTACATTTCGGGTAGCAAATATAAATAACTGAAAAATAAATGTCGGGTTCGGACGGATGAATTCATTGTGGAGCTACATGTCACGTACTTAATTATACAAAAAATTATCATCTTCGCTGTCGTCCCCCCACAATGGAGCTACATGACCATCATTGGTATATGTATCGTCGTCGTCTTCCTTTTCTGATGCAACTCCATCTTCCTCAAACTGATCACCTGACATTGTCATTATAATAGTGGAAGCATCGCTGTTGGCTTCCTCAGTTTCATTCCTGGCCCATGCGGTCGTATCCTCATTATTGATATCATCAGTAAGCAGATCATCATGAAATGTCTCAGCCTCCATCATCTCAGTCACATTATTTTCACTGTCTCCAGGGGGCATGGCAAAAAGGTTCCGTGGCTTCGTTTTAACAACTGTAGCCCATTTCGGATGCTTCACACTTGGAACATAAAAAACTTGTTCTGCTTGGGTGGCTAGAATGTAAGGCTCATACTAGAATCGAAACAGAGTAGTGTCAACATCTATCATTCCGTATTGATCCTTTTTGTAGCCTCTGCTTTGGTTCTGACTGCTTCCAAAAGGCCAATCAAACCATTCACACTAAAATAACAGAACCTCTTGTTTTTTTTTTCAAAATCAACAGCAATGATTTTCTTGATTACTCCAAACCAATCATGATCAGTGCCCCGAACAACAATACCACTGTTTTGGGTCCGTAAATCTTTTTCCACATCTGCAGTTCAATAGAAGAAGCCATTGATGAATAACCGACTAAAAAAATGTGCCCGACGATCAGGTCCTCTAGATAATGCATACAGATAATCGGTTGCTTTGCCTTCTTTGTGTAATGTCGTAATCTGTACACATTAGTATAACAGGGGTTATCGACGACAAACCAATTTCAAAACACATATTTGTTCAATATTTCATCAAAGTGCAAACTTGCATGTACTTACTCGTTTCTGAAACCAATCAACAAACTCATCTCTATGGCGTTTATCAACATCACGAAAATGAATCTTTTTCAGCTCTTCAATATGCTCACATTTTGTTAAATTAAATTAGCCATCTACAATAAGCCATATATATGGTATACAACATCTGAGTTATACGTTATTACTTGATCCATGGAGCGGCCTCCTCAACGTTAGTAATAAGATAATGCCTGATGTTATGTAGTTCCACCATAGTAAGTTGGTCCCATTTATACCCTTTTTTAGAATTATCAACTTCTGTAAATATGTTAGAATTATCAACAGAAGGTTCATTTGTAGCTGCAACTTCGTGACGTTCTGGCCTATTATGCTTGGTGCTGATGTTATCCAATAACTGACTACAAAAAGTCATACACTCTTCGGCAATATATCCCTCAGCTATAGAACCCTCCGGGTGAGCTTTGTTACGTACATACCTCTTCAATGTACCAAGGTACCTCTCAATTGGATACATCCATCTGTAAGAAACAGGTCCACCCAACCGTGCTTCTTTGGCAAGATGGGTTGGAAGATGTACCATGATATCAAAGAAAGCGGGAGGAAACAACATCTCAAGCTTACAAATTGTTTCAGAAATTTGTTTGCTCATCTTGTCCAAATCTGGTTCTGCCAATTCTTCAGAAAAAATTCCAGAAAAGAATGTGCTAAACTCAATTAAAGGTGCAACAACCTTTTCAGGCAATATATTACGTATTGCAATAGGAAGGAGCTTTTGAAATATAATATGACAGTAATGAGTTTTTAGACCCGATACCTTACATGCTTTTATGTCCACACATCTCTTAATGTTTGAGGCATAACCATGAGGCACCTTCACATTCCCCAAAAACTCGCACAAGGTGGTGTTCTCATCTTTACCCAAAGTATATAATGCTGGTGGGAATGTGTACTTTCTCTTTATGAACTTCGGATGTTGATCTGGCCGTATACCCATATCCTTCATATCAAGACGAGCTTGTAGACTATCTTTTGTTTTACCATCTATAGCAAGCAATGTCCCCAATATGCTATCACAAATGTTTTTCTCAATGTGCATGACATCCAAGTTATGCCTTATTAGTAATGTCTTCCAATAAGGGAGGTCGAAAAATATACATTTCTTCTTCTAATTATGCCATCTATTTTCCTCGGTGTGCTTTCTCTTATTATTCGTCGGTCCAAAACTCACTTGATCAAAACACTCGTATTGTTGGAGTACTTCGTCACGAAAGAGTGATGTTGGAGCCTCTCTATTCTCTGCCTTGTTGTTGAAAGAACCTTTGTTTCGACGCCATCTGTGATCCTGAGGTAGGAAACGATGATGACCCATGTAACAATGCTTTCTTCCATATTTCAACCAGAAGGCGTCAGTGTTTATATGGCAGTATGGACATGCTAGCTTCCCTTCTGTGCTCCATCCACATAGCATTGCATATGCTGGAAAATCATTTATTGTCCACAATAAAGAAGCTCGCATGACAAATGTCTCTTTCTTTAAACTGTCATGTGTTTCAACACCATCAGACCATAATTTTAGTAGCTCATCAATCAAAGGCTGCAGATACACATCAATGTTGTTTCCAGGTGACTTTGGCCCAGGAACTATCATTGACATCATCCAATAAGACTGCTTCATACACATCCAAGGTGGTAGATTATAAGGTATTAGAATCACAGGCCATGTACTGTAAGAAACATTCATTACTCCAAAAGGATTGAAGCCATCAGATGCTAGCCCAAGTCTTATGTTGTGAGGATCAGCTGAGAAATTTGGGTGAATGCTATCAAAATGCTTCCATGCTTTCGAATCGGCGGGATGGCGTAATATTCCATCATCAGTACGACCTTCTTTGTGCCAGCGCATGTTTGATGCTGTTGATTCTCCCATATAAAACCTTTGTAGTCGGGGAATAAGAGGGAAGTAACGTAGAACCTTGCGTGCCACAAGCTTCTTGGAATTTCCACAAGGTAAAGCCTCTCTTGCATCCCTAGCAGTACTATTTTTCCATCTTGATTCACCACATTTTGGGCAACTATTCAGTAGAGAATAGTCCTTCTGGAATAACACACAGTCATTGACACATGCATCGATCTTTTGGTAGTCCGGCCTGAGGTCACGAACAACCTTCTAAAGTTTATCAAGTGTATTAGGAATGCAGTGGCCCTTTGGAAGCGCAAATGAGAATAGTTCAAGAAACATCTAACAAGCTACTTTGCTCATACCAGTTAAACACTTTATCTGGTAGAACCTGACAATGTAGGATAATTGGGTCAGCTGCGAACAACCTGGATACAACTCCTTTTTAGCATCAGCTAATAAGTCATAGAATTTCTTTGCATCCCCAGTTGGCTCCTGCTAGTTTATAGCATTTTCTTGATCATCAACATCTGCTGAAGTACCACCATGATCAATGCCTTTAAGTAGACTGGACAACATATTGTGCATAGCACCATCATCAGAAATTATCTCCTCATTATTTGCTGATTCCTCAGCAATTTCCTAAACTCGTATTTCTCCATGGTGTATCCAACAAGTATAATCCAATAACATCCCATTTCTGAGCAGATGTAAATGAACTCCCTTGCGTGTCTTGTGGCAAATATTACGACATCTCGTGCAAGGACAAGGCCTAGTTGCTCCTTCACGAGTGCCCTGAGATGCAAAATTTAAAAATGACTTCATTCCATCCTGTCACTCCCTCGTATGCCTGTATTTTCCCATCCATGTCTTATCTTCCGACATCGCTTCCTACAATTCAATCAGCCATCAGCCTATCCGTAAGAGGATAGATGTACAAGAACACATTTTGTGAGCAATTGTACCTAGCTGTTGTTACTCCACGCGCTGCGGCCAGCGGATTCTCCTACAAGCGTGGCGGCCGACGGATGCTCCTCCAAGCGTGGCGGCCGGTGGTTGGTCCTCCAAGCTTGGCGGCCGACGGATGCTCCTACAAGAGTGGCGGCCGACGGATGCTCCTACAAGCATGGCGGCCGGCGGATGCTCCTCCAAGCGTAGCGACCGGCGGATGCTCCTCCAAGTGTGGCAGCCGGCGGATGCTCCTCCAAGCGTGGCGGCCGGCGAATGCTCCTCCAAGCGTGGCGGCCCGAGGATGCTCCTACAAGCGTGGCGGCCGGCGGATGCTCCTACAATCATGGCAGCCGGCGGATGCTCCTACAAGCGCGTTGCGGAGAGGGGGCCGGCGTTGCGGGTCGAAGGGTACTATAATAAAATATTATTTTCGTTTCTTATTTTCCTTCTTCATTCGGCGTGACAAAAATTTCCCGCCGCGGGCAGGCAGGACAAAAATGCTGGGCTGCTTGTTATTTGTGGGCTGAAACTGCACTGATTCACTTTATATTCAAGCTGGGCCTTCGCGCATTCATGATGCTTGCACAGAGCCGAAGGCCTCGAAAGGTCCGGTCCTATCACCGGATTTTTGTGATATCCTCAAGGGACGCTGCTTCCGATGTTTGGCCTCTTCATCCTCGCCTTCTTAAACCACCCCCCCTCCCTATTGCTCCAGGCTCAAGTTTCCAACTGATTCCCATCCATGCTCCCGTGTGTTGCCTAAGAAGTCCTTTGCCTCCGTTGTCGCAGCGCCATGCCTCGCAACCATGTTAGACGCGAGCAGGTACCAGCAGGCTCACCGTCCCTGCACCCTCGTGAGGGGCAATGCACGATGGTCAACAACCACCTCATGACGACAGAGTTTATCCGTTTGCGCCACCAAGCAGCTGTTCTGGGACCCAGAGGAGGTCGCAGCGAGGCGACGCCCATGGAGATCACCCTGGCCATCCATCACCAACTTGAAATCCCGCATTGGGCTTTCACCGTGTCCACATTTGGGGATGGTGAGTTCCTAGTGCGGTTCACCCGTGATGACTATCGGGAGCTCGCCATCGAGACGGCAATCATCTCCATGCCGGATGATAACCACTACTTCCGGCCATGGATCTTTGGCGTCAGTGTGCCGATCGTCGGGTGGTTCTTCCACGTGCAGGTAGTCATCGAGAACCTCCCTCTACATGTCTGGTCTACGGAGGGCATCAAACAGGTTCTGGGTGACGTCTTCCTCTTTGATCACTTCGATGCTTCCACTTACCACCGGGAGCGTGCTGACCTGTGCACGGTCGTTGGGTGGATGAATGACCCAAGCCTCCTGACTCGATCCAAAATGGCCACCTTCTTTGCAGGAAGTGATGGCCGGACTGGGAGTGACGGCGGCCGTCGGCGGAACCTTTCAACCATGCCGCAGTGGTCCGGCCTGGTGGCCTCACGACGGAGCTCATCATCCACCTGGATCACTAACTCGACTATACGCCGCTGGTCCACCCCAACTCCCCGGCCACCTCGTCATCAGGCGACTCTTCTGACGGACACTCCTCGGTGTCCTCGAACTCTTTAGGGGACACCTTCCCGTGGCCGAAGAGATTCTACTAGCGGCGTGGGGAAGTGGATGAGGCGGATAAGCAACTCTTTTAGTATGGCTACCAAAGTTTCCTAGCTCATGTGTTACGTTTCCTATGGAAACTAAAAATCCTTTACAAATCCTATCCTTCAAAGGGAGCCTATGTTTGAGAGGATTACGACTGGATTAATTTTTGTGAAAAGATTTCCTTTTTAACATTTTGGTTGTCCTTCCTTTTTTCAAACTTTTTCTTCCTCGTATTGTCTTCACTTTTTTCTTTCCAGTCCTAGCTACCGACCTGTTGCATTTTCCTGTTACTACTACTTTACAGACCGCTTTGCGGGCCCCGCTGCGGGCGATCTCCTGGCAACTCCACCGGTTTGGGGACAAGGTGGAATTTTGCCTTTTTAAAGGACCCACATTTAATCAAGAATATTAATTAAGAAGAAGTAAATATCTTCACAAGCGCTTGGTACTTAATAACCGTCAAGGAAGATTTTTATCTCAGTCGGGTATTACTTACCAACCGTTTGAGATAATGCCCGATACTGTTCTTCAGTTTCCTTATCCCTTGCTTCTTTTTTATTTAGATTCCAATATAAATACTGAAACATGTTTAGATTCTGCAAATTGTGTCCAAATTATATGATTCTTTTTTCTACATTTGTATAAAATTAACATCTACCACCTGAACAAAAAATTTTAAAACTTGTATTGCTGACATTGTAATGATTGGTAAATATCAAATTAATTTCTACTCACATATTATTCATATTTTTGTATCTCGTAAAAAAAAGATCGTTCACTCAAATTTGTTTGTATGAACATATTTGTATCTTTTATACATGTATGAATTTTGTTAATTTTTTTAAAAGCATTCCAACATGTCAAACTTCAAATTATCCATCATTCTAACTAAATGTTCATATACATATGAGGCATTCATCAAATTATGAACACACATTGATTCAAAATTTTTTAAAAAAATCTGAAAAAATTCATAGAGGTTGGTATGATGAGTAAAAATGTCCACTGAAAAAATAAATGAAAAAGGCATTGTATTCATCAAGATAGAAAAATGAAAAATATCATTTGTTGTATGTTTTTTATGTTCTGACCGATTTCAAAAGATTTATGAAGTGAAATTTAATGGTAACCTTTACTTATCAATAATATTACAAGAAAGTGGAATTTTGGCTTTTTAAAGGACCCACATTTAATCAAGAATATTAATTAAGAAGAAGTAAATATCTTCACAGGCGGTTGGTACTTAATAACCGTCAAGGAAGATTTTTATCTCAGTCGGGTATTACTTACCAACCGTCTGAGATAATGCCCAATACTGTTCTTCAGTTTTCTTATCCCTTGCTTCTTTTTTATTAAGATTCCAATATAAATACTCAAACATGTTTAGATTCTGCAAATTGTGTCTGAATTATATGATTCTTTCTTCTACATTTGTATAAAATTAACATCTACCACCTGAACAAAAAATTTTAAAACTTGTATAGCTGACATTGTAATGTTTCGGTAAATATCAAATTAATTTCTACTCACATATTATTCACATTTGTGTATCTCGTAAAAAAAAAGATCCTTCACTCAAATTTGTTTCTATGAACATATTTGTATCATTTATAAATGTATGAATTTTGTTAATTTTTTTAAAGCATTCCAACATGTTAAACTTCAAATTATCCATCAGTCTAACTAAATGCTCATATACATATGAGGCATTCATCAAAATATGAACCACATTGATTCAAAAAATTTACAAAAATCTGAAAAAATTCATAGAGGTTGGTATGATGAGTAAAAATGTCCACTGAAAAAATAAATGAAAAAGACATTATATTGATCAAGATAGAAAAATGAAAAATATCATTTGTTGTATGTTTTTTATGTTCTGGCCGATTTCAAAAGATTTATGAAGTGAAATTTAATGGTAACCTTTACTTATCAATAATATTACAAGAAAGTGGAATTTTGCCTTTTTAAAGGACCCACATTTAATCAAGAATATTAATTAAGAAAAACTAAATATCTTCACAGGCGGTTGGTACTTAATAACCGTCAAGGAAGATTTTTATCTCAATCAAGTATTACTTACCAATCGTCTGAGATAATGCCCGATAATGTTCTTCAGTTTCCTTATCTCTTGCTTCTTTTTTATTTAGATTCCAATATAAATACTCAAACATGTTTAGATTCTGCAAATTGTGTCTGAATTATATGATTCTTTCTTCTACATTTGTATAAAATTAACATCTACCACCTGAACAAAAAATTTTAAAACTTGTATAGCTGACATTGTAATGTTTCGGTAAATATCAAATTAATTTCTACTCACATATTATTCACATTTGTGTATCTCGTAAAAAAAAAGATCCTTCACTCAAATTTGTTTCTATGAACATATTTGTATCATTTATAAATGTATGAATTTTGTTAATTTTTTTAAAGCATTCCAACATGTTAAACTTCAAATTATCCATCAGTCTAACTAAATGCTCATATACATATGAGGCATTCATCAAAATATGAACCACATTGATTCAAAAAATTTACAAAAATCTGAAAAAATTCATAGAGGTTGGTATGATGAGTAAAAATGTCCACTGAAAAAATAAATGAAAAAGACATTATATTGATCAAGATAGAAAAATGAAAAATATCATTTGTTGTATGTTTTTTATGTTCTGGCCGATTTCAAAAGATTTATGAAGTGAAATTTAATGGTAACCTTTACTTATCAATAATATTACAAGAAAGTGGAATTTTTCCTTTTTAAAGGACCCACATTTAATCAAGAATATTAATTAAGAAAAACTAAATATCTTCACAGGCGGTTGGTACTTAATAACCGTCAAGGAAGATTTTTATCTCAATCAAGTATTACTTACCAATCGTCTGAGATAATGCCCGATAATGTTCTTCAGTTTCCTTATCTCTTGCTTCTTTTTTATTTAGATTCCAATATAAATACTCAAACATGTTTAGATTCTGCAAACTGTGTCCAAATTATATGATTCTTTCTTCTACATTTGTATAAAATTAACATCTACCACCTGAACAAAAAAATTTAAAACTTGTATAGCTGACATTGTAATGTTTTGGTAAATATCAAATTAATTTCTACTCACATATTATTCGCATTTGTGTATCTCGTAAAAAAAAGGTCCTTCACTCAAATTTGTTTGTATGAACATATTTGTATCATTTATACATGTATGAATTTTGTTAATTTTTTTAAAAGCATTCCAACATGTCAAACTTCAAATTATCCATCATTCTAACTAAATGCTCGTATACATATGAGACATTCATCAAATTATGAACGCACATTGATTAAAAAAAATTTAAAAAAATCTGAAAAAATTCATAGCGGTTGGTATGATGAGTAAAAATGCTGGGGCAGGCTGTCAACCAATTAATCCTTTGGCACCGACGCGATATCGTGTTGGATGATGAGCCAATTTCTAGCCCCGTCGCATCTCCAAATACTGCAACCCCATCTTCTAAGGCGAAAGTGCATGAAGATCCACTCCCAGTCCAGGAAGATTCACTCCCCCTATGTCTCAGTAAGGATGATATCCAAGAGCAACAAGTTGGACAACAGCGTCAAGCAGTACCAGAGCAAGCTGTTGCTAGTAAAGAGCAACCAGTTGAGCAACAGGTTGAAGTAGTACTAGAGCCAACTGCTGGGAGTAAAGAGCAATCAGTTGAACAACAGGTTCAACAACAAGCCAGTGTCCAACTTCCGACGACTACTCCTCAATCATCGGTGCCTATCAAAGTTACCTCATACGAAAATAAGAAACCTTCATCAGAAGTGTCAAAATATTTGGAAACTATGAAGTAAAATATTATAAAATCGAGTGCATCTTGTTCTTCTCATGAGCCATCATTAGGAGATATCAAGCAGTGGGAAGAAGACGGTGTCATGTATAATCGGCGGACGGCTTTAGTTAAACCAGGAGTTCTAATATACAAGCTTGAGGATGTTCCTCCTGAATTTAAGAATGAGAAGCCGTTCATGAAATCCGTACAACTTAGCAACCAACCCGTCCACCTCAGAAGAATGCATGAGTGGTACATCCTTGCCAGCACAAAATATGGTATTAATTGCATCACATTTTGTATTCCAAAAGAAGCATTCTGGAGCACTGGAGTGGATAGACGAGTCATTTTATTTGAAGAGATGCATGCCCTTTTCCATCGGGGCATGCTCGAAATCAAGCTGCTGCCCGTCTGGTGCTTGTAAGTGCTCTAATATTTTGTATTTGCTTTTCTTACTACACGCATACGCATTTCATGAGATTATAACAATTCTGGACTTCTTCAAGAGGATGCAATACATGATTAATGAAAAGTTGGAGCGCAAGACAGGTATCCTTGACCCTACTAGGATTGCAAAGGTGCTATTCGACGTCCAGGCGGATCAAGACTCAACACAGTTCAAACACATGAAAAGAAAAGATTTTGACACAGCAATCGCAAAACTTAAGAAGGATAAAAGGATAGAAGTTGCAGCTTACATAGGACATGTGATGTTTAACTTTGTCAGAGACGACAAAGACCTTGTAAAGGCTCTATACCAGTTCGAGTAAGTTCGACACATGACATTGAAATAGCAATTATTGGTAATTGTTAACACATGTGTTTGTATGTTTGCAGTAATCACTACATAATGATCTTCATCAAGCCAACACAGAGAATGGCAACAGTCTTGGACTCGGCCAATTTCTCACCAGATCGTTACAAAGATTTCCTTTCCATTTGAAATCGTACGTTTATTAAATAATTGAATTTACGCACATTCAGAATGTGTTGACAAGTTTTATATGACATTTCTTGTATTACAACGCTTGGTCGTTTTACGCGGAATGGCTTGGCGGTGAGAGACCTTCCAATAGGAATGCATTGGACATTAAAACGTATTATGGTTGTCCGAAGCAGCCTGCCGGGAGTGTCTTATGCGGGTATTATGTATGCGAGCATCTTCGGACCGCCGGCGTATATAGAGTGAATCGTGAGGATATAAGTTATCTTTAATGTCGATACCTTATTTTCTTACTTTTGTGTTTCATTTTCATTGTAACTAGCATAGTTTAATACTTATATTCTCTGCTGTTCAATATTACCAGAAACATTATTTTAATATTTTGATTCCAACTTCAAAATTCAATTGCTCATAGTACAACTGCTACAAAAATACCAAATAAATTCCTGTATACTCTCAATTTAATCTATACTTTGAGATTGTTCAAACCAATACATTCTAAACCTTGTTATGTGTTATATTGCAGCACACGAAGAATCTGAACGAAGAATGGCCAGTTTGTAGAAGTATTCCTAGTGTTGTAGCCGACAGGATTGCTGCTGAACTCTGTCAATTCATTCGCCACGAAATTTTGCACAAAAGAGGGGAGTTCTTTGATGAGGATGGTGCAGCAGCTGATGTGCCAGAACTTTGCGACTATGCAATAGAAACAGTTTTTCGTGAAAACTTGTAAACTTTGAGATGAATTGTATCTGTAATTGTACATATGTATATTGTTTTAGTGAAATTGACTTCTGTGATAATAATATTGTTGACTTTTGTTCTGTGATGATATTATTGATTTTTGTTCTGTGATTATATTGAATTGACCTTGAAATTAGAAATAACAACAGTAGTACTGCATAGGTTATACCTTATTATAGGCGGTTATTAACCAACGACTAGGCATGTCTGTGAAAAAACAATTATCAAAGACGGCTAGATACAAGTAAAGAACCATTTATAATAACCTAATTATCTCAGGCGGTTACTGTTATGGTAGAAACCGGCTACGGTAAAAGGTCTTCATAGAGGAACAATGACATTGAGTTTATTAACATAAAACAATACTACTACAAAACAAGAAAAACAACATCACAAAACAAAAAAACCAACATCACAGACCCTTTCTTCCTCGCGCCGAGGACGCGCGCACGGTGCCGCCGTGGCGGGGCTCGTCGGGCCCGAAGATCTCGCCGCTGGCCTTTCTAGTGCGCCAAGTAACTGACGCGCCGCACGAGGTCTGCGGAGAAGTTAATAAGCCGTGGTGCTGGTATGCGCGCGCGACGTTCCACATGGATACTAAAATCCCCTGCAGTACTGCAGGTGCATTAGAAGTCACTGACATGTGGGTCCCACAGAGCATAGGGCCCACATGTCAGTGAGCTCTAATGCACCTGCAGTACTGCAGTGGATTCGGTTCCACAAGAGAGATGGAAGGATCTCTGAAGATTGTCTTCCATAGTGGTTTAATTGCGTTGCACGAGGTCTGCAAAGAGTTCAATGCGCGGGAAACGAACCACTCCCTCGTCTACTCTGCACAGACCATATATGTGCGTCGTCGGTTATGTACAAGCACAAAACTTTTGCACTCCTTTCTTCTTCTTCCATCGTTCCACCTCCTAGCCCGGCACCAACGAAACACCACAACCATGGCCAACCTTCCGCCTCCTAGACCGCCGAGGCAGCCACCCTGCAAGCGGATATGCTGCAGCTCCCCCGAGAGGGTGAACGATGACCAGCGCCTCATTATGGCGCGAGAGGCGTACAAAAGTACATCTCGGGCTTGGACGCCTTGGGTCATGGTACCCTTCCTGAGTTTCTGGTAATGGATACCACCGGCCACTACCTCTACGCCCTCACAGGTGTGGCCGATCGCCTGGACATCTTGTCCGGGACGATGGCCCAGGAGCTCGGCACCGAGGGCCGTAGTGCCCTGGTGGCGGTGATGGAGAGGAACTTACGTCGCGGCGGGGTTCCACAGCCGGTGCAGCCGGAGCCACCGGTGCAGCCGGAGCAATCGGCTCAGCCGGAGCAGCCGGCCCACTCTCCTGCTGCATCGTCGTCGTCGTCGTCGTCAGAGGAGGAGGAGGAGCAGGAGGAGGAGGAGGAGGAGGAGGAGAAGGAGGAGGAGGAGGAGGACGACGACGACGATGATGATGACGACAACGACGACGATGATGACGATGATGATGGCGACGACGACGGCGACCACCACTTCCACAACGACGACGACGATGACGACGAGGATGAGGAGGACCACTTGTCGTGGTTTGAGAAGTTGGGGGAGAGGGCGGAGGAGGCGGGTCTGGCATAGTAGTTTTAGGAGTTCTTGTACATATTTATTTTGTAGTTTTAGGAGTTCTTGTACATGTTTAGCTTCAAATCTATTCTTGTACATATTTCTTGTGTTTTGTAATATATATGTGTTCATTCGTGTCAATGAATACTGGTGTGTTAGAATTTCTGGATTTCAATCAAGTGAATGTGCTCTAAGTTTAGTGATGTGTTAATCTGTCACAAGTGAACCGAGCAAATTGGACAAAAACAAAAGATCTTAGGGTTTGAAGCTCGTCTCGATTTGTAATTGCAAAGCTAAAGGAGACAAACAATGACTTTAAGCGCATCTCGCATCACTTTGTGATCGATGGACATCCGTTCTGTCGCCCATCGTTGTCTCCTATTTGGGTTTCTTATGTAGTGTAATTGGTTGATTATGTTTGCGGTCCGTGCATGTTAGACATAGCTAGAATTAAAACACCTCGATCATGTTTAACAACACTAACATGCATGCATATATATATATATATATATATATATATATATATATATATATATATATATATATATATATATATATATATATATACCTCAAACCTCGGTAATACCTGCAGGACTAGGCCCATGTTCGCTGCAAGGCATCCCCTGGCACGGACGCGCGGTCACGAAGTTGGCTTAGGCATGTACGGACGGATTTTTTTTATATAACGAAAAAATTGTTTTTCCCTGCGTGTAAATTTACTCCTAATGGGGCGCGTCGAGCCGTTGGGACCAAGAGGATGCAAACCATGGTTTCGAGGAAACCGGGGCCACCGACCGGTTCATAATTAAGCGCGGTTGCCTCTAGTGTTCGATCATCTCGACACACCCGCTTAGACGACGACCCGCTATAAAGGCTCACCGTCCTCTTGCTTCTCCGCCGCGCCACTCCTTAGATCCTAGCCTCTAAACTTCTCCCCCCCGCCACCGTCGACTACCTCTTGCTCTTTCTCTGCACCTCCATCGCCACACAAATGGGTAGCCCCGTGCCGAAGCGCTCTAGGCCATCGACGTCCTTCGAACCTCCTTCTCCGTTTCCATCGCCGCCGGCAATGCAGGTGGAACTGATGGCGGCGCCCGCATCTGCGCCTTTGGCGCCTACACTTCCTCATCCCGGTTGGGTTGAGCAGACTCTTAGACTCCTCACCGAACGCATTGATGAAGTCGATCGGCGCCTTAAGGTGGCCACTGATGCCAAGTCCGCCATCGCTCATAGCGCACTAGCGCTCAACGTAGTGGTTCGGATGGTCTTTTCCGACACAGATCGCTCGTGTCGCTGTCTGGGTCTTGGGACCCTTCCTCTCCACATGAGCATGGACACCGCGGGCCAATACTGCTACGGGTTGATGATTGTGGCCAGTCGTCTCGACGCCCTCCACGAGATGATCGTGGAGGTTGCTGCGGTAGAGGGCCTCCTGAGGATTAAGTGTCGCGTCGCCGGGAAGCTTTGGACTGTGATGGAGGTTGAGGATTATGAGGCAGCTTGGGCAACAGCGGCAGCGGAGGAGGTGGAGCAAGAGGCGTCTCTTGAGGCGAAGGTGGACGCGGCTATGGAGGTGGCGACAGCGGCGGAGGAGGAGCAGGAGGAGGCGGCAGCGGCGGTGGAGGCGGAGGCGGAGGCGGCAGCAGCGACGGCAGCAGCGGATGAGGAGGAGGAGGAGGCGGCACCGGCGGCAGAGGCGGAGGAGGCGGCAGCGGCGGAGGAGGAGGACGTGGTTTTCTCCCAGTAGAGTAGTATTAGGAGTGGTTTATCTATTTTGTGATCTCTGAGTAGAGTAGTATTAGGTGTAGTTTATCTTGTTCTTGCTGTCTACTACATGTTTTCCTATTACTTGTTTGTTAATGAAATATGTTTTTATGTTCATGAACAATGTGTTCTATATATGCAGTATCGAAAAACTTCTTTTATCGAAAACATCTCCTATATGTTTGTAACTTGGGATGGTTATATTTCTTGTGGCAGAATGAATGAAATCCGGTAAACATTATCCTTACAAGTAATAGAACTAACAATAGACATGATGCATAATTAACTTGATTAGGAAATTACGTCATCTAAATTGCTAACTTGTCCATCACCTGATGCAACAGGTGCCTAAAAAGTACTTTATCCGTTGTAACTAATATCTGATGACATTGTTGATATATATATTGTATGTACGTGTGGTCCTCGTATCACAGGCGGCTTTGGATTGACGGCCTGAAGATTAGACATCATAGGGGAAAATGCTTTTTTTGTAGTAGTAGTATATGCTCTGTATATGTTATCATTTCATTGCGACGAATGTTATATATAAAATGCTGATTGATTACCTTTTACTAGACCATGGATTTGTCGTCCTCCTTTCGTGGACTTGGGTGTTGTCGGTGGTTTTGATCCGGCGGATCTCCCAACACTACTAAAAGTGTTTGTGGAGTTTGAAGTTCGGTGTGGGCGCGCGGAGATTCAAGAAGGTGAAATGTAAAATAACACAGGAGACACAAAGATTTACGTGGTTCGGGCCGCCTGAGCGTAATACCCTACTCCACGGGATGTGTTGGTGTTGTATTGGATGTATGAATTCAACTCAGGTGACGTGAGTTGAGTGCGCGTGTGAGCCGATTAGACCAGATCAGATCTTAGTATGTCAGATCAGTCTCTCCTATGTATCGTCGGCCTGTCCTTTTATAGTATAAGGACAGGCCGTTACAAGTTGGCCTGGCCCGACATGTGACCCCGGCGGTTACTAATATTGATACACATTTGATGCGCTTACTTACCTTTAATGACCGAGTTACAGACTTTGACAGCACCGTTACATGGTAATTAAGGTCGTCTGATCGTGTGTCATTAATATAGTATTAATGACACTTAATCGGTTCTTGAGGTCCTTGATTCTCTTTTGAAGATCTGGAGCTGTTTGGAGTCTACCGGAGGTTTAAGGCTGAAGATCTGATGGTAGGACACGTGGCAGCTCCGGAGCATGCTGTGAAGAACAGATAGGTCCGGCGTCACCAGACACGCGTCAGTTCTGGAGCTTCCCTCGGTCTGGGGTTGGGTCCGGGGGTGCCGTTACGGTACATAGCCCGGAGCTTCCTCCTTGTGGGTGGTAACTCCGATTTGATGGTACACGTGGCGACCTTGAGACTAACCATATTGGGGAAGCGAGTCCGGTTATGTCTGACATGTGGGCCTCCGAAGGTCTTCAAATCAAGTAGATGACATTTTCTTGAGTCTTTGCAATCTCAAGGGGTATACAGTACCCAGGGTACCGACAGGTGTTCTCTGTATTTGCATGTCGTTTGCATTAGCACAATGATACATTTGGCGATTCATATTTTTGTTCGTATTTTTTTCGGAATGTCCCACTACCACATGACTGCTTTTACATCTCCATGAAAACAAAGATGAACGGCAGGTAGCGGTCCCTCATAAAAAATTTCGTTCTTCTTGGCGCGCACAATTGAGATTTTCACAATTGAAACTTCACTCTGTGCGCCCAAAATTCCAGTCCCGCCCATTTGTAGCTAGCCACAACGAATATAAATGTGCGTCTCCCTCTAATCCCCCAGTGGCTTCCGTTCCCGGCACACATGTTCTCCTCTTAGTGTTGTGTTCCAAACTTGCATTCCTAAGAAATTCATGTGTGAGTGGTGGTGGTGACTGTGGGTACAACGTCGAGCGACCAAGTTTGACGGGCTCTACCGAACCTCTTCGTTGCCGACCCCGCCGTGTGACATCCCGGACTCCAGTTTTGTGCTACGTAAGTTCTACACGGTCCATGCTGTCTTTTTATAGAGCTACTCCTTCCTTATCGCTTTAGTTGTCGTCCCAACAGCTGCAGCCAGTTCATTCCTAGTTGTCGTCCCAACTCCTTCTTATATGCTCTTATGATTCATGAATGTCTAGTATAAAATGTGATTAATGGTGCAATCGTGCAATCAACTATCCTCAATCCTTAGATCTGCTTCCTACAGTCGATTCATCTTTTTATTTTACCCTAGCATCTGATTGCATTCTACTTTTTTCCATATATAAAATACACTACACCTCTGCCCCGAAATAAATGTCATTCCGACAGTTTATGGTAGTGTATTTCTAGTACATTTCCATGTCAAGAAAGATAACTATTAAAAACCGCATGTACTATGTAATTTCTTGATTTAGAAGTAAATGACGCCAGGGTTATCTTATCAACCACTCCTAATGTTGTACTCTCATTCCTGTGTTCCAAACTTGTATTCCTAAGATTTTCAGTTCCCACGGTTTATAAACGTTTTTCTTGTTTTTCTTTCTTGGATTATACGGTTTTTTTCCTACTCCTTCATTTCTACCTCCTCCGTTCAAAACAAAAATTTTCAGTTCATAGCAACGACACCGCCCGATCTAAATACACATCCTCATGTAATCTGACATTATCACTGTTACTTACTATATATACTCTTTACTTTAGGAACAAGACACCAAACCGTCATGTCGTCTACAAGTAATCGTGATGGGCAACAAGCACCTGGTATAACTATAAATGTGTTAACTATCAAAATACACATATTTATAACACGTTAATTCCTTTGCATCGTATGCAGCAAATATTGCAGCACCTAATGCTCAGGAACCCAGAGATTCGTGATTCCATGCTGGTACTACGAGTATAAATATGTATCGGGCTCTACTAAATATTTTAGCATTGCAATTGTAGTTTCCTAGTCCCAGTTAACAGTTAATCAGTATATGTGATGGCGTGATTTATTGATGCCTACACACGCATGATGGGCTCTCTCGCCGCCGGCCACTCCGGCACCGGCGACCACACCCTGCTGCTGCTCACTTCAGTGTCCTCCCTGACGCGTCTCCCTCCACCATCGCCACGTCCCATCCTTCGTGTGTCATGATGACCCCGCCGCCCGCAAACCCCTGTCGCCGCCGGTCACTCCGGCACCGGCCGACACCCACGCCCTGCTGGTGAGTATATGTGATGGCGTGATTTATTGATGCCTACACGCGCACGCTGGGCTCTCTCGCCGCCGCCACTCCGGCACCGGCGACCACGCCCTGATGCTGCTCACTTCAGTGTCCTCAGAAATGCGTCTCTCTCGACCATCTCCACGTCCCATCCTTCGCGTGTCATGATGACCCTACCGCCCGCAAACCCATGATGCCGCTGGTCACTTCGGCACCGGCCGGCGCCCACGCCTTGCTGGTGGTCACTTCACTGTCCTCCCTGATGCATCTCCCTCCATCTCCATGTCCCATCGTTCGCGTGCCATGATGACCCCGCCGCCCGCAAACCCCTGGCCATTACGGCGTACATACATGCTATGCCCAATATGACATGGCATACCCTGGAAAAAATAGTCCAATATCATTAACCCCTGTCCACTATGAAATGTTAGCATCATATAGTTTAGAGATGCATGTACATGAGGGTTCATTGCTGCTTATATGATCTCAATTCCGTTTTTTACACTGCCAAATGCGTTGCTGATATGTGGTAATTAACGCAAGATTATATTCATGTATCCGTTCTAGTAGCACTTTAGGGCAAGATGCTAACATGCAGAGCAAAATATCAGTATGCAATCCACCTAAATTTAATTCCTAGATCTGCCACACTGTCCTAGCCTCGAGACATGCTCCGGGGTGATATCAATGGAAGCAGATCACCTGATTTATAAGTTTTTATTGCACGCGATGCAGTAAAGATCCAACGGAATCACACCGTTGGATCTTTACTGCATCGCCTGCAGTAAAAACGTAAGTCACGTGAGATCACCGGTGTGATCTATACGTCCACCTCTGACTTAAATGTAGTCACTGCACTGCCATACCAAACCCTAGCTTTGTTAAAAGTCGCAAGCTGACCGCCTCATCTGTCTTGCATCCTCTACCTGCTAATATCACTGACGTCCATGACTCGCCCTGCCACCAATTCGCCTCGAGACGCGCTCCTGCTGATGTCGTTCAGACAGAACCGGCAGTACTGCAGAGGATGAGCACCCGGCGAACCCTCTCTTTGTCTGGCATCGCCAGCTACTATCTTGCCTGCTTCGCAGCTGGACTGAAAATCCCCGGCAGTACTACGGGTGCTGTAGCGCCACTAACTACTGGCTGATGCCTGATTGTAGGGTATGAACAGCAACATAGAAGTCAACAAGTCGATGCATCGCCCAATATGGAGCAAAAAGCTGTTGGGACGTGATGTTCCCACGCTCGTATTTGCCGCACTCGTCCTGAAGATGGTAAAACATCAGACTTCTTCTTCTTTCACACTATTTGTACATGATACTAGGCCTAGTCAATTGATAATTTGCTTTAAATGTTTAACGTTTAAATGACACTAACAGAAGGAAAGAAGTTTGGAAGATTGGTTGCTAAAGGACTTCTGGTTGCTAAATTGCGCTATCTAGCATCTTCAAATAGAACGAATGATCAGAATCGGAAGCTACAAATTCAGTGGTCCGATAGTTTGGGTGCTGCGGTTGGTCCTAATCAGCGGCACTTTGTCGATGATGTGGTTATTACAACAAAAAAAAATGCACCCCTCGCTGGTGTAAGGAAGTGGGCAGAGGTTGGCGATACTTTGAAGAGCGATATAGTGAGAGACACTCTGGTTAGTGTTGTGACCACATAAGTATTTTTTTTCTAGCGAATCCATCTTATACGTTTATAATAGTGTGATATAAAATGTACAAAATGCCTGGGACTTGAAGGACACAGATGATACCAGAAGAAAAATATTGAAGATTGCTGGTGAGTGCTACAAGGGGTTGCGATCAACATTGCATGCCACATATAAGAAGTATTCGACCGATGAGGAACGTATACAAAACAAGCCTGTTGATGTAGAAGATTCCGATTGGCTGGCGCTTATGGACTATTTTGGGTCCAAGCGATTCAAGGTCAGCTAGCTTTCTAATACCTTCATATCCTACAAAAACTATTTGATAACACCCATTCGTGAAATTAATTCTTAAAATTGCAGTCAATAAGTAGAACCAATTCATGAAATTGAAGTACTCAAAAGACAAAACACTTGCTTGGCTCGAAATCCTACGCCCAACTTAGTTACGAGAAGGTATGAAAACGAAATCATGCTTTTACTTTGCACTGCAGTCATTCAATCAAATTTTACTTGTATTTGATGTAGCGAGACCCAGAGACCGGAAAAGAACCCAATGACATAGAACTGTTGGAGGCAAGCCATGTGAAGAACGATCAATGGGCAAACGAGTAGGCAGAAGCTGTACATGTGAGAAACACATCAAACAGTCCCCATTTAAATAAATATTTGCAATGTACATGTGACTTTTCTTTTTGTATATAGACCCAGACACGTGCCCAAATCAACGTCAAGGAAGCCGAGCTAGGAGTCCCAATCCCAGATGAGGAAAGAAACAACATCTTCCAGCTTACTTATATATCCGCAACCGGTTCTGGAGGATCATAGTTTCGGGGGCGTGGTTATATGGCTAAACCTAATGTTTCTGAAAGATTGCGTATCCAGATGTCTGACCAGCTCGGCCAGCAAGTTCGATCCTTGCAAAATAGAAATGAAGACCTCAGCTCTCAGGTGCAAGAGTTGGAAGGAAGAAATGATTATATGACCTCGCAGATGGATGGCTTCGTCCAGGAAAATGAACAGCTCAACCAGGAAGTCCGGGCTTTACATGATCAGATGGCAGCCAATTCTGCACGGCAAGAAAAGGAGCTAGCAGACATGCGCAGAATGATGGAGAGCTTGCAAAATCAACAACGGCTAGCAGCAACTCCTCAAAAGGCTTCTGCTCGCACCAAGTCGAAGCTGGATGTTCGAGAAACTATTCCTAATACTACAACTCGTCGTGGTGGTCTTTTAATGGGTACAATGTTGAAACCTGAAAAAACTGTAAATAACATCGTGTTGCAACGACGCAAGGGTCCTTGAGCGTTGCATCAATTGCTAGATGTTTGTTGTTATGTCGGCATACGTATCATGTGCGAATAAATTGATTCTGTTGCCACTAATTTTCAAACCTGGTGCATTAGGATTCTAGTGCCGCTAATTATAAAACATGGCATTAATAGATTATTGCAACGAAAATAAACTGTTGCAATAGGAAGCTAGCTATTTCCACAAATTGTAAAACATTGCACTACAAACATTTGGCTATGACCAAAAAAGCGTTGCACTAGACTGCTATTGCCACCACCCAGAGAACGTCGCATTACGACCCTGTTGCAACAGATTTGAATATGTTGCATTACGAACCTATTGCCACACATCAGAAATCGTTGCAATATGATACTGTTGTCACGGTTTTGAAATCGTTGCAATACTGTACTATTCTCCATGAACGTGAAATCGTTGCATTACCGTATTATTGGCCACGGCTGTGAAATCGTCGCGATACCATATTATTCGCCACGAGTGTGAAATCGTCGCGATACCGTACTATTCGCCACGGAAGTGAAATCGTTGCAACACCGTAGTATTCGCCACGAATGCGAAAACGCCGCGATACGATATTATTCGCCACGAGTGTGAAATCATCGCGATACCGTACTATTCGCCGCGGATGTGAAAACGTCGCGATACCATATTATTCACCACGCGTGTGAAATCGTCGCGACACCGTACTATTTGCCACGGATGTGAAATCGTTGCAACACCATACTATTTGCCACGAATGTAAAAACATTGCCATACTGCCATACCGTACTATTCGCTACGGATGTGAAATCGTTGCAACATCGTACTATTCGCCGCGAATGTGAAAATGTCGCGATACCATACTATTCACCACGGGTATGAAATCATCGCGATACCGTACTTATCGCCACAGATGTGAAATCGTCGCAAATAATGTACTATTCATTGCAATACATTAAATCGTCGCAATACGTTAAACCGTTGCAATACCATACTATTTGCCACGAATGTGGAGTCGTTGCAATACCATACTTTTTGCCACAAATGTGGCATCGTTGCAACACCGTTATTTTCATTGCAATACGTTAAATCGTCGCACTACGTTAAAACGTTGCAATACCATACTATTTGCCACGAACGTGGAGTCGTTGCAATACCATACTTTTTGCCACGAATGTGGCATCGTTGCAACACCGTTATTTTCGTTGCAATACGTTAAATCGTCGCAATACGTTAAACCGTTGCAATACGATACTATTTGCAACGAACGTGGACTCGTTGCAGTACCATACTTTTTTGCCACGAATGTGACATCGTTGCAACACCGATATTTTCATCGCAATACGTTAAATCGTCGCAATACGTTAAACCGTTGCAATACCATACTATTTGCCACCAACGTAGAGTAGTCGCAATACCATACTATTTGTCACGGATGTCAAGTCGTCGCAATAACCTATTGCCACGGCTGTTATCGCCACGAGTCGAAAAAACTATTGCGACGTTCTATTTCGTTGCAACAACAACCTATCGCGACGAATTTCGACCGATTGTAATGATTTTTTTCATCGCAATAACCCGGAATCCTGGTAGTGAGCAATGCGTATAGACTAATCAATTTTACAATTTAAAACACAATACATTGCAATTTACAAGTTTAGATTTAATCCTTGTTGTGAAGGAGCAAGGGGGCGTGGAGGATCGTCAGCGGCATAGGGGCGCGGCGAGGAGGGGCTTGGGGGAGCATTGCCGGCGTGGGGGAGCGGCAGCAGAGGTGCGCGGTGAAGCACGGGACGTGGGGCGAGACGACACATGGGACGTAGGGCGCGGCGACGCAAGGGGGCAGTGGCGCAGGGCAAGCGAGCAGCAGCGCGCGGTGCGGGTGCTGCGGTATGGGATAGGGTTTACACGGGGAGGAGTTAAGCTGACGTGGGAAATGAACTATGGGCGTCGGCCTCATCGCAGACCGACGAGTTAATGCATAATGGTGGGTCCCACCATAAGGCCGTCGGCCTGGCTGACAGCTTTAAGTTAAGACCGTCGGTCCGCTAACGTGGCTGACATCTTTACGGTTTGGGCGGTGGATTCGAATTTGGAGCCAACCCGGCCCATTTTATGGCCGTCGCCCTCATCGCCGAACCCAACCACCATAGTTATAAACGTCAGCCAAACACGAGGAACCGACGATCATAATTAGGGTCATCGGCTGGCCAACGATTTTAAGGTAACGATCGTCGGTTCCTGAGGACCGATGATTTTAGTCCATTTAAAGTCGATGGCCCCGACGATTTTACTTTAGCTGACACTTGTTTGCCCGATTCTTATAGTGGTTGGACCAATTCCAGTGTGCTTCCTCGGGGTGTCTTCCAGGTGGGTCCCATTGAATGATATGGGTGATACACCATTGGATGGCCTCATATACTTCTGTTTGGCGGCCATTTGATATTGTAATGCCACATGTCACTGCTTGATTGGCTAGGATGATATTTCATAGGATTTTCCCCCTCTTTTACCTCATTTCTAGCAATAAATGCCTGCATGCACTACTTCTCCAAGGACAAGTGGAAATAGGTTAAATAGAAAGGTGATGTGTGCAATAAATGATATTTTCTTCACAAAATTGAGTTATATTGATGGGTGAAATTGGTATATAACAGCAGTCAACATACACATAGCTAGGGTACTCTTGGTCTTCACAGCCTGGTGGTTGCTCTACGTACACCTCTTCCTTGATAGGACCATTGAGGAATGCACTTTTGACGTCCATTTGATGCAACTTAAAATTGTGGTGAGTAGCATAGGTTATTTAAATTCGAATGGACTTAAGTCTATCTATGAGAGCAAAGGTCTCATTGAAATACAAACATTCGACTTGTGAGTAATCTTTGGCCACAAATCGTGCTTTGTTTCTAATTACTACCTCATGTTCATCTTGCTTGTTCCGGAAGACCCATTTGGTGCCCACAATGTTCACCTTCGATCTATCCACGTGCTCTCATACTTCATTTCTTTTGAAGTTGTTCAACTCCTCTTGCATGGCTGTCACCCAATCAGGATTTCTCAGTGCTTCATCAACCCTGTATGGTTCCAAAGACGAGACAAAAGGGTAGTGTTCACAGAAGTTAGCAACACGAGATCTGTTAGTTACTCCCTTTACAATATCTCTAATGATGTTGTCGATGGGATGATCACTTTGTACACTCTGATGTACTCTTGGGTGAGGCACTTGGGATGTCACTGTCGGTACCCAGCAGACTAGGTACCCTCACGTACCAGAAGAAGAAGCGTTTGGTCCTACTTTCTAGGAGAGAAGACCTTCAGAGGCCACGTGTCCTGCAATGTTGGATTTGCCTCCCTCCTAAGGGTGGCTACGGTGTTTCCATGTGTCTCGCAGTGCCCGACCTACCTCCCTCCTGAGGGTGGCTCCGGTGTTGCCACGTGTCCCATGGTGTCGGACCTACCTTCCTCCTAAGCGTGGCTCCGGTGCTACCTCGTGTCTCGCGGCGCCGGACCTGCTTCCCTTCTAACGGTGGCTCCGGTGCTGCCATGTGTCCCGCAGCAACGGACCTGCCTCCCTACTAAGGGGGGCTCCGAATCTACCACGTATCAGACCTTACCTCTCCAACGGGAAGGACTACGAGATCTTCAATGGTGCAGACATTCAAGTGAGTATTACTCAAGTGTTACAAAACCTAATTAACGCGTCGTTAATTCCGCATTAATGACGCACGATCAAAGGGCCTTCAAGCATGGTATTGCTGCCATAAGGCGCATTATTACACAAATAAACCGCTGTTATGCTCCTAGATCGTGTACATGATGCTTAATGGCCCAGGGCCACCTGTTGGGCCTTGGGCTTGCTGTAACAGCCAGACCTTGCCATATAAAAGGTTTGCGCTGCACGGTAGAAGTCATCTGATCTTAGACATACGCAACACGCTCAAGAATACAACACACCACTGTGGAGTAGGGTATTATGCTCAGGCGGCCCGAACCACGTAAAAATCTCTGGGTCACCCTTGTTCCTGAGTTCTTCGGGTTATGCCCCTCCTAAAAAAGAACCTCGGCAGACTACTTCTTAGTGGTATCAGAGGAAGTGTCGATCACACTATTTGACATTTGTCACGCCAAGTAGGGGCCATCTCTCAAGAATTTCAAGCTCAAACTATGGTGAACTCCACTGCTCCTTCCATTGGCCCGGATGCATGGGATGGAAGATGCAATGAAGTTGGCAACACCTCTCGTTATCCTGGTGGCAATCCTGCAACTGATCCACAAGTTGGAGCTCGAGGACAATAGCTTGGAAATAACCAACACCTGCTGCAACAGCAGCTGTTGCTGGTCAGTTGCAAGATGGTGTTCTAGCTTCGGTCATTGAATCGACCTCAAGCACAGTGAACGCGCTGATTGAAGCGTGAGCTCTTCTTTAGTATCCACCTGCATCGAACGCACCTCCAGCAGCGTTGGAGCAGTGGCGCAATGACATTGATCATCTGGTCGTTGCAGCAGCGATGTCGCTTAACAATCTGCCACAACCTAAGCCCAGACTGACACCTACCTGCTGCATCCGGCGGGAAGCTTCAGATGTGTATTGACTACACCACTCGTAATTGGGCATGCCCAATAGACCCTTTTCCACTTCAAATAGTGGATTCTACTTCTGGCTGTGAGTTATTATGCTTCCTGGATGCATATTCTAGTTTTCATCAAATACCAATGACTAAGGAAGATGAACATACAAATTTTATCACAGTAGATGGTCTGTACTGCTACACCGCCATGCCTTATGGTCTCAAGAATGCTCTTTCAACTTTTGTGCAAGCAATGTATAAAACGTTTGGTGGGCCTACCTGTGACTTAATGGAAGTATATGCCGATGACATCGTTGTCAAAGTCAAGACCAAAGACTCTTTGCGGGATAATCTTTAGTCAGTCTTCGGCAAGCTGCGCATGACTTGCACAAAGCTGAATCTTGACAAGTGTGTCTTCGAGGTCTCTCTGGGAAGCTTCTTGGATTCGTGGTAACACACTGTGGAATTGAAGCAAATCCAGAGATGATAAAATCCATTGAAGTGATGCGGCCTCCTACCCGCATCAATGATGTCCAGAAGCTTATGTGATGTGTGGCCTCACTTAGTCGGTTTATCTCTAAACTAGCTGAGCGGGCTCTTCCCTTCTTCAAGCTTCTTCGGTAGTCCAAACCTTTCCACTGGTCTAAAGAAGCATATAAGGCATTCCAGGAGCTAAAGAGTTTCTCACAAGACAGCCCATCATGGTAGCTCTGAAACTTGGTGAGCCTTTACTGCTTTATATTGCTGCAATGATAGAGGTTGTCAGCATGGTCTTGGTTTTGGAGAGGCCAGGAGTGAGAGTACATCTAGGTAACCCTTGTGGGTTTTGGTTGATTTATGATAAAAAATGACATCCTAACCAAATTGTTGAGATGAGCACAGGATTTAGTGAAAACATGGAGTAAGCGCAAAAAGAAGGAAGAGTGAGGAATCAAGCTGGATAGAGCTCAAGAGATGAAAAGGATAATACTTGTATGTGTGGAATGTGTTGGAGAAACACAACCCAATAGCTCAATCACAGGAAAACTCACTCACTGCACTAATTTATATAGGTCAGGACTAGTCCGATATATCCCGAACTAGTCCGATAATCCCTTTGTTCAAAACCAGACAAGTCCTCCCAGTGCAGACTTGACTGCACAGTCCAGGTTTACACAGACCGGACTAGTCCGATATCACCACGGACTAGTCTGATATCTTTCTAACTAAAATCAGACTAGTCCTTCCCACTGCAGACTAGTCCTCAACACTTCACAACTTTGCACGTTATCAGACAAGTCTAATAATATCCAGAATAGTCTCATAACCTCTCTGACTAAAATCGGACAAGTCCTCCAAATGCTGACGTGTCCCCAATTCACTAAGGGATTCACCACAGCCGGATTAGTCCAATAATAACCGGACTAGTCCGAACTTTTCTAGAGCCTAAATCAGACTAGTCCGCCCATGGCCAGACAAGTCCGATATTCCTTAGAACTTAGGGTTTCCGACACGCTGCACACCGGAATAGTCTCGACACCACCACAGACTAGTCCGGACCTTCGAAACCCTAATAGTAACTTTTGGAAACCCCTATAAATAGATGTGCACGACACCACTTTCATCACTCTCGACTCCCAGCGCCATCACACCCTCCTAGAGCATAGAAAACACATCTCTCCACACAATCAAACGCAAGAAATATCAAATCCTCGAGGATTCACGTTGGATCAAAGGAGAGACATGATTTCACACGTTTTAGCACTTGGGTTTGAATCTCTAACACACTCCTGTTATTTCATTGTTGATCTTAAGAGTGTGTTCCTGGTGGTGTTTGATTTGTAATCTTGGGGAGCTCTCAACTTGTGAGAAGGCCCCTTGAACTTTGTGATTTACCCTTTGTGATAGTGGAAGAGAATTGGCCTTCGTGGCGATTCGACGAGGTTAGGGTCAGTGAAGACTCGGTACTTTCGTGGGCTCCTCAACATCGACGTAGGTTGCCTTTGTGGGAACCAAACCACGGGATAAAATCTTGTGTCAAACTTGTTCTTAAGTTTTTCATATCATATTCTAGGGTTTACTTGATCTTGTCCATCTTACATTAAAACATTGAAATCAAAGTTAGTTTGTGTTACACTTAACTTCATTGACTCAATACTTTCAAGTTACATACTATATTCCACTGTGTACTATACTTGTATTGAAATCATTGATCTAACTTGATCAATCTAGTCCTCACGCACCGGACTAGTCCGCACACTACCGGACTAGTCCAATTTCCTGGTATTTGATCAAGTTGTCAAGTGTTGCAGGTTCCGACTACAATTCAAAAAGGCCTATTCACCCCCCCTCTAGGCCACATTCAATTGGTATCAGAGCCGGACTCTTCGCAAGAGACTAATCGCTCGAAGAGAATATGTCAGACATGAAGGATGTGCACAAGAGTCTCAACCAAGAGAAAGTTGAAGATGAAAAAGCTCAAAAATTGGAGAAGCTCCTCGACGCTATTCTGGACTTCGAGGATGATGATGAGGAGATGCTTGAACTCAAGGCGCTCCTAAGGAAGAAAGCCCTCTCCAAAGGGAAATTGAAGATCGAGGACAAGAAATAGGGGAGTAGCCACACCGACTACTCCCGATATCCTTTCAACTACAATCGTTTAAATTCTAACAATACCCATTATTTGTCTATACCTTTAGGAAAAGCCCCACACTTTGACAGCAATGATTACTCAATGTGGAGGCAAAACATGAAAATGCACTTAATCTCACTCAATACCAGCCTGTGGCATATTATGTGTACAAGAATAGATATCCTGGATGAAGATGAAGAGCTTACACCAAGCCAAGAGCAAGCAATTCATCGCAATGCTCAAGCTGCAGCAGTTATCACATCTTCACTAAGTCGGGACGAGATCACCAAGGTGGTGGACTCGAGATTGCAAAGGAAATCTCGGACACATTGCAAACTGCACATGAAGGCGATCCTCATGTGCGAGAGGTGAAGATCGAAATGATTGAAGGAGAACTGGGAAGATTCACCATAGAAAAGATGAGTCGCCACAGGACATGTACACCCGGTTAAAGACTCTCATCAACAAGGTTCAAGCATACGGAAGTAAGAAGTGGAATGTTCACGAGGTAGTTAAGCTCATCCTTAGAGCTTTCATGCCTCGAAATGTTACCACATGCTCAATATACGGGAAAGCCCCGGGTAAAAGAAAATGACCCCGGACGAGCTGCTTGGAAAGATTATCAACTTCGAGATGATGGAGAAGCAAGCCAAACATGTCAAGGAGATTGCCGACCTCACCTCGTCAAAGAAGAAAGGGGTCACCTAAAAATCCACTTGCAAGCCCTTGTCAAAAGAAGCTCGAGAAGCTCAACAAGAAGAGTACAGCAATGATGAGAGCAGCGATATTGACGAAGAGGACATGATCCTCTTTATGAAGAGATTCAAAAAATGATGAAGAGAAGACAAGGGGGCAAAACAAGTGAAGGAAAACACAAAGAAAAATCAAGATCGAAGATGAGGCGGGCATGCTATAACTGTGGTGAATAGGACCACTTTATAGTTGATTGCCCATATGAAGAAAACCAAAATAAAAACAAGGAAACAAAGCCTAAATCCAAGGAATTATTCAAGAAGAAGAAGCAAGCTGGACAAGCGCACCTAGGAAAAGAGTGGGACTCAAATGATGAGTCCTCATACGAAGAGGAAGAGGAGATGGCTAGCATAGCCATCGAGAAGACAACTAAGATGTCCATCCTCTTCCAAACTATCGGTGCATGGAAGGGCAACGACACTTGCCTCATGGTGAACGAAGGTAAACGAAAGGTAACAAAAAAAATATACATCTTCGCGTTCTTTTGATAGTGACAGTGACAACTATAGTGATGATGAGGATATGCTAGTTGGCTTAGATAAGAAAACTGCTGCTAAAATGAAATTCTTGATGGATAATCTTGTTGATAGGGATGGGTTGATTGATCGTCAAGAAGATATGATCATCCTCCAAAAGGAGGAGTATCGCAAGATTAATGAGCTCCTTGAACTTGAAAAGGAGTGAAGCAAATCACTTGAACTTGAGTTAGCTTCAAGCAAGGAAGCTTGTTTGAAGTTAACCGACTCACATGCAATCATCAAGGAAGATCTTTTTAAACTAACCAAAGTTAACAAGATCCTTAAAGTTCAAGTTGAGTCACTCAAACAAAGTGATCCCTCATCCTCTTCAAGCTCGCCCTCTCAACCCCTTAAAACTGAAACTAATTCTACTTGTGCATGTGGTAAAGTTGACACTAGATTGAAAGACAAGTTAACCTCTACCAAGGACAAGCATCCTTCCAAAAGTGGCATATTTGACAAGGAGAAGGTCAAATATGCACATAGTGCATACTTGGCCACAAGACCTCCTAATGTCAAATATGGCATTGGGTATTCCTATTGTGAAAAGCAAAATGCTGGAAACCATAAGAATAACAAGGAGCGCATTGCCTTTGTGAGGGGAAACTCCTCTAAATCTAGAAAGACTAATGATGCTAATAAGTCCAGGATAGTTAACACATGTGAAAACCGGACTAGTCCGGTCTTTACATAGACAAGTTCGGTCCTCTGGACAAGTTCTGTTCATGAACAACAACAACTATTATTTAGAACTTTCGACGCATCATATGTTCTTATGAAAAGTGTTGGTAAAGTTTATGATCATAATGCTGGGCCATGCCATGGGAACACCAAGTCTCATGTGTGGGGGCCCAAATCTCTTGTAACTAACCTCAAAGGACCCAAGCAAGCTTGGGTACCTGAAACCAGGCATAATTTGATTTTGCAGGCCTATTCCTCCAGTGGATCGAAATGGGTGCTAAACAGTGGATGCACCAACCATATGAACGGAGAATGAGTGATGTTCATTGAGTATAAAGAAAATGAGGATCCAAGCGAGGGCATCTATTTTGGAGACAATAGTCAAGGGAGGGTGCTCGGTACCGGTAAAATTGCAATATCATCTCAACATACTCTTTCTCACGTTTTACATGTTGATTCCTTAGATTATAACCTGATGTCCATATCTCAATTATGTGACAAAGGTCATAATTGCTTGTTTACTAATAAGGGTGTGATCGTCTCTAGAAGGACTGATGACTCAGTTGCATTCAAGGGTGTGTTGAAGGGAAAGCTTTATCTTGTTGACTTCAACAAAGATAAAGCCGAACTTGACATATGCTTGATTGCAAAGACCAACATGGGATGGATGTGGCATAGACGGCTAGCACATGTTGGTATGAGGAATCTTCAAAAACTCCTTAAGGGAGATCACATCCGAGGTTTAAAGGATGTTGTTTTTGAGAAAGACAGGCCTTATAGCGCGTGGCAAGCAGGGAAGCAACTAGGAGCACCTCATCCCGCGAAGAACGTCATGACTACAACAAGACCGCTCGAGCTACATCACATGGACCTATTCGGTCCAATTGCTTACATAAGCATCGTTGGTAACAAATATGGCTTAGTAATTGTTGATGACTTTTCATGCTTCACTTGGGTTTTCTTTTTGGATGATAAGATAGAAACTCAAGGAACCCTCAAGAAGTTTCTCAAGCGTGCCCAAAATGAGTTCTCATTAATGATCAAGAATATACGAATGGACAGTGGCACGAAGTTCAAGAACACTCAAGTTGAGGAGTACCTAGACGAAGAAGGGATAAAGCATGAGTTTTCAACACCTTATTCCCCTCAACGAAACAGAGTTGCTAAAAGGAAGAACTGAACCCTCATAGAGATGGCGAGAACAATGCTCGATGAATACAAGACCTCGGATCGGTTTTGGGCTGAAGCGGTTAACACTGCTTGCCACGCCATAAACTGACTCTACCTTCATCGACTACTCAGGAAGACATCATATGAGCTACTTACAGGTAACAAACCAAACATTTCCTATTTTGAGTTTTCGGTTCTAAGTGCTATACTTTAAACAAGAAGCCTAGGACTTCAAAGTTTGCTTCAAAGTCCAACGAAGCTTTCTTGCATGGCTACGATTCGAACTCTTACGCCTATTGTGTCTTCAACAAGACCTCTAGACTTGTTGAATTAGCATGTGACGTAGTGTTCGATGAAACCAATGGCTCTCAAGAAGAGCAAGTTGATCCATGTGTGCTAGATAGAGAAGAAGCTCCATGTCAAGCATTGAGAAGAATGGCATTCGGCGATATTCGACCACAAGCGCCACCTCCAAATGCAAATGAAGAAGATGAACCACAAGTGGAGGTAAACAATCAAAGGGGAGCTCCCACACAAGATCAACATCAAGAAGACAAACATGATCAACAAGCCAATGAGGGCAACCATCTAGGGGGGGGGGGTAGAAGATGATCATGAAGACTCAAGACCACAAGTGCCACACCCAAGAGTACACCAATGCGTCCAAAGATATCACCCCGTCGACAACATAATCAGGGACATCCAAAAGGGAGTAACAACTAGATATCGCATAGCTATTTTTTTTTAACATTACTCCTTTGTATCATTTTTGGAACAGCGCAGGATTGAGGATGCATTGAAGGATCCGGATTGGGTGGTGGTGATGCAAGAAGAACTAAACAACTTCAAACAGAAAAAAGTGTGGGAACTCGTCGAAGACCCAAGTTCAACATCGTCGGCACCAAATGGGTCTTCCGCAACAAACAAGACGAACACAGGGTGGTGACAAGGAACAAGGCGCGACTTGTGTCCAAAGGGTATTCACAAGTCGAAGGTTTGGATTTTGATTAAACCTTTGCTCCCGTAGCTTGGCTTGAATCTATTAGAATATTACTTGCATATGCTACTCACCATGATTTCAAGATCTATCAAATGGATGTGAAAAACGCCTTCCTCAACGGACCAATTAAGGAGGAGGTGTATGTGGAGCAACCCCCGGATATGAAGATAAAGAGTTCCCCGACAACGTCTTTAAATTGTGTAAGGCTCTCTACGGCCTCAAACAAGCTCCTAGAGCTTGGTATGAGTGTCTTAGAGACTTCATAATTGAAAATGGTTTTAAGATTGGTAAAGCAGATTATACGTTATTCACAAATTACTTTGACAATGATCTTTTTATTTGTCAAATTTATGTTGATGACATTATCTTTGGTTCAACTAACAAATCCTTTTGTGAAGAATTTAGTAAGATTATGACAGATAGGTTCAAGATGTCTATGATGGGAGAGCTGATATACTTCCTGGGATTCCAAGTGAGGAAACAAAAGGAAGGGGCATTCATATGCCAAACCAAGTATACTAAAGATATACTCAAGAAGTTTGGAATGAACAAGGCGAAGCCCATAAAGACTCCCATGGCAACAAATGGAGACTTGGATCTCAATGAAGATGGACCAAACGTCAATCAGAAGGTATATCACTCCATGATTGGATCTCTACTTTACTTATGTGCATCTAGGCCAGACATTATATTGAGTGTATGTTTGTGTGCAAGGTCTCAGGACAACCCAAAAGAGTGTCATTTGACAGCCGTATAGAGAATCTTGCGGTATTTAGTTCATACACCCAACCTAGGCCTTTGGTATCCTAAAGGTTCCAAATTCAATCTCATTGGATACTCCGATGCAGATTATGTCAGATGCAAAGTAGATAGAAAGAGTACCTCCAGTACATGCCAATTTCTAGGTAGATCCCTAGTTTCTTGGTCCTCCAAGAAAGAAAACTACATTGCCTTATCTACGGTCGAAGCGGAGTATGTTGCAGCCGGGAGTTGTGCACAACTCCTTTGGATGCAACAAACCCTAAGGGATTACAGTTACAATTTGAGCCATATTCCACTTCTTTGTGATAATGAGAGAGCCATTAAGATTGCCCATTACCCCTTTGAGCACTCTAGGACCAAACATATATACATCCGACACCACTTTTTGAGAGAACACTCAATGAAAAGAGACATATCCATTTCCCACGTCAACACCGAAAAACAACTATCCGACATATTTACCAAGCCACTTGATGAAAAACGTTTTTGCAAACTCCGAAATGAACTAAACATCCTTGATGCTAGGAATGTGGCTTGAAAACTTGCATACCTGCATGGATTCTTCAAAATATGTTGATTGTGTTATGAAAATAATCTCTCTCAATTTTTTCCGGAAAACTATTTCAATTATTTGATCTTGGTAAAATATTGTCATTGCTTGATTGTTGTATGTTTACTGATCATATTCATCAAGATTAATTGATTGTTTTGGCCCCTATTTTTCCTTAAAATAACCTTCAAATATATATGAATGGGCAAATTGGTTCTATTCTGGTGAGCACGGACTAGTTCGTGGTTACCCGGACTAGTCCGCACAACGAAGACTAGTCCGTAGAGTGTCCGGCAGTCCGAAATAGTCCGACCAACCACAGACTAGTCTGATTATTCGACTCCATAACCCCAAGCACTGTCCAAGCTGCTCCGTCTCCAGTGTCGAGTGAAGAGGCTCCGAGGAGGGCTAGAGGAGATGAGAGGACTGCTCCCACCTCTAGGGTCCCTCCCCAAAAAGGGTCTCCTAGTGGAATCTTGAAGTACCTGGCAGCCATCTTTGGCTCATGCAAGAAAGCCAAAGTGAAAATTCATAAGTTGAACAAGGCAAGGAAGGATGACATGAGATACATAAAGCAGAATGTCAAGTATATTTGCCAGAAACTGGAGATCGAGCCTATTGTATCCCCGGTCATCTCTGAAGACTTAGCCTCTGATTTCACTGAGCTCGGACCTTTGACTCCCTCTGAGCTTGCTTACATTGGCATTAGGGGCACTTCGAGTGGATCCGCTCCTCCTCCTCCTTCACAGCCCGAAGATGAAGATGAATATGAAGATGGGGAAAGGGCCGACAGCGAGGAATGAGCCACTAGATCCCTCCTCTCCTTCTTTTTGGTGTCTTGATGCAAAACGGGTAGAGATTGAGGGGGAGTCACTAGATCCTAGCCGTAGGTTGAGAGATGAGAGATGATTTTGTGAACCTTTTGTTCTCTCTTTGGGTTGTAAAACATGAATTCTGTTATCTCTACTTTTATGTATTTTGGTGTGATGGAATGACTATGTTTATGCTTATGTTATGAAATTTGTGATCATGACTTGAGATAATATGTGATTTTGCTTTGTAATTGACATATATGCTTGAAATTGGTATTTTCATGTCAATCACTTCATTCTCATCACGATTGTTGCTCACACTCATGTAGTTTTACACCCCACCATAAAGAGTACACATATGACCTATGTTTTCATTGTTTAACTTGTACCAAACTCATATGTGCACACTTTATGAAAATTCTGTATTTTTATCATATTTTGTGAAATCTCAATTAGTTGTCATCAATCACCAAAAAGGGGGAGATTGAAAGTGAATCTAGGTATCCCTTGTGGGTTTTGGTTGATTTGTGACAAACAAATGAGATCCTAACCAAATTGCTGAGATGTGCGCAGGATTTAGTGAAAACATGGAGTAAGCGCAAAAAGAAGGAAGAGTGAGGAATCAAGCTGGAGAGAGCTCAAGAGATGAAAACGATAATACTTCGGTGTGTGGAATGTGTTGGAGAAACACACCCCAAGAGCTCAATCACAAGAAAACTATTTAGTGCTCTAATTTATACAGTTCTGGACCAGTTCAATATACCCCGGACTAGTCTGATAATCCCTTAGTTCAAAATCGGACAAGTCCTCCCAGTGCGGACTTGTTGGCACAGTCGAAGTTTACACAGACCGGACTAGTCTGATATCACCACAGACTAGTCCGATATCTTTCTGACTAAAATTGGACTAGTCCTCCCCAGTGCGGACTAGTCCTCAACACATCCAATAACCTCTCTGACTAAAATCGGACAAGTCCTCCAAATGCAGACTTGTCCCCAATTCACTAAGGGATTCACCACATCCGGATTAGTCTGATAATAACCAGACTAGTCCGAACTTTTCCAAATCCTAAATCGAACTAGTCCGCCAAATGCCCGACAAGTCCGATATTCTTGAGAACTTAGGGTTTCCTACACGCTGCACACCGGACTAGTCCGGACACCACCACGGACTAGTATGCACCCTCAAAACCCTAACGGTAACTTTTGGAAACACCCCATAAATAGATGTGCATGGCCCTACTTTCATCACTCTCGACTCCCAGCGTCGTCACACCCTCCAAGAGCTTAGAAAACACATCTCTCCACGCAATCCAGCGCAAGAAAGATCAAATCCTTGAGGATTCACTTTGGATCAAAGGAGAGACACGATTTCACACGTTTGAGCTCTTGGGTTTGAATCTCTAGCAAACTCCTGTTATTTCATAGTTGATCTTAAGAGTGTGTTATTGGTGGTGTTTGATTTGTAATCTTGGGGAGCCCTCAACTTGTGAGAAGGCCCCTTGAACTTGGTGATTTAACCTTTGTGATTGTGGAAGAGAATTGGCCTTCGTGGCGATTCGATGAGGTTAGGGTCAGTGAAGACCCAATCCTTTCGTGGGCTCCTCAACGTGGATGTAGGTTGGCTCTGTGGGAATTGGACCACGATATAAAATCTTGTGTCAAACTTGTTCTTAAGATTTTTCATATCATATTCTAGGGTTTACTTGATCTTGTCCATCTTACGTTAAAACATTGAAATCAAAGTTAGTTTGTGTTACACTTAATTTCATTGACTCAATACTTTCAAGTTACATACTATATCCCTCTGTGTACTACACCTGTATTGAAATCATTGATCTAACTTGATCAATCTAGTCCACACGCATCGGACTAGTCCGCACACTAGTCTGATTTCCTCATATTTGATCAAGTTGCCAAGTTTTGCAGGTTCCGACTAAAATTCAAAAAGGTCTATTCAACCCCCCTCTAGGCCACATTCAAGAAGCATCTCCGAGTTCCTCTTCACAAAGACTCGGACCCCTCCAAAAGGGTCCAAAGCCACTTGGTGGAAATCAAGGCAGGTCCGGGACCCAGCTCCCAGACATTGAAGAAGGTCTGGAAGGTCGAGGGCCTCTAAGCCTATCTCTACAAGAAGATACATCAGACCCCTCTGGGAGAGTCCCCACTGCTCGAGAAGAAGACCTAGATCTCTCCAGGAGGGTGCAAGTAGATGGAGAAGATGGACCGGACCTCTCCAAGAGGGACTGGACTGTCCATCGACCTGTATGCTTTATTAGTGAGGTCATCCACGACGCCAACACAAGATATCTTGAAGTGCATAAGTTGCTATACGTAGTTCTTATCGCGTCAAGAAAGCTTCGTCACTATTTTCGAGCTCACAAGATCTTAGTGGTAACATCTTATCCACTGCGGGCTATACTTCATAACTCCAAGTCAACAGGAAACATAGCCAAGTGGGCTGCAAAGCTAGCGGAATTTGACCTTGAATTGCTGCCTCGACATGCCATCAAGAGTAGGACGCTAGTGGACTTTCTGGCGGAGTGAACTCCATCTTTATTTGGACCAGGAGGTCTCTACGTCAGTATGCCAGAACCTAAAGTCTGTCTTCACTGAGCCTCACTAGACCCTATTCTTCGACGGTTCCGTGCAGAGGTGACAAACACCATGGCGGAATATGAAGCCCTCATCTTCGGACTGAAGAGAGCGCCGTCCTTTGGCTGTGTAGCAGCTGCTGGTCAAAGGGGATTCGCAACTCATCACCAAGCAAGTAAAAGGTCAATGATTTTCAACACTCCACAATTAGAAGCATATCATTTTCAAGACCAGAAGCTACAAAAGGAATTCCAGGTCCTGGACCTATGCCATGTCCAGCGTGCCAACAACATTGAAGTTGATGAACTCTCGACAAAAGCTTCTACCTGGACTCTAGCACCCAACAGAATTTTTGAAAGGAGACTACGAGCACCTTCCGCCCAGCTTGCTGAACTGGGTGAAGGTGGTGAGACCAGCACCTTGAAGCTGGCGGTCCCGGTGGCCTTGTTGCAATGGCATCCACCAAGGATCGTAGGTGTCACAGGGGCTCCGTGCAACCTGGCGCGCAAGATCCGAATGCTCAAGTAAATCCCGATGCATGGATCACAGAGGTCCGAGACTACTTGAAAGAAAACATCCTTCCTGAAGAAGATGTATGTGCTGAACGGATTGTCTAGATGGCTTAGAGATAGACGTTGGTATAAGTGGATATCTACCGACGTAGTGCCAATGGCATCTTATTGTGGTTCATACCTCGAGAAGATAGCTGCAAGCTCCTAGCAGAAAACCATGGAGGCGAGTGTAGAAATCATGATTCATCCCGCACGCTGGCCGGTAAGGGCTTATGACATGCTTTTTACTGGTCTACAACTCTCCAGGATGTAGTCGAGCTGGTCAAGAGATGCGAGGCATGCGAGTTTCATGCCATGCAGATCCACACACTAGTGCAGTCACTGCGAATGAGTCGTCCCTCATGGCCATTCCTTGTCTGGAAGATCGATATTCTGGGACATTTTCCCAAAGCCGTCGGAGGGTACTGGTTTTTATATGTCGCCATCGACAAGTTCACGAAGTGGCAGGAAGCAGCTCCTATTTTGACAATCAACAAGCAATCAACAATCAAGTTCTAAGTCCATAATTTGCACATTTGGTGTCCCAAATAGAGTCATCACTAACAAAAGGGCCCAATTCACAAGTGCCGCATTCCAAATTGCAAAGACCTCAACATCAAGATCAGCTGCGCATTAGTAGCAAATCCGGCGAGCAATGGCCAGGCCAAGAGAGCAAATGCTGAAATACTGAAAGGACTTAAGACCCGCACCTATGACCGCTTGAAAAAGCATGGTGCCAAATGGATTGAGGAGCTTCCATCCACACTATGGGCTAACTGGACAACACCCAACCGAACTACACGATAGACACCCTTCTTCTTTGTGTACGAAGCAGAAGTTGTTCTCCCTCATTAAGTCACCATGGGGTCTCTTCGAGTCCAAACCTAAGACAAAGCCGCGCAGGACCAGCTCCGACAAGATGACCTAGACCTTGCTGACAAGGCAACGTGCCAAGCTGCTATTCGAAATGTGCGGTACCACCAGGCGCTCTGGCACTATCAACAAAGGCATGTTCGTAATCGGCGGCTTGAATAAGGCGATATGGTGTTGCGACGTATACTTTCTTGAGAAGTACTGAACAAGCTCTCCCCCAGCTGGGAGGTTCCCTTTCGAGTGATAAAAGTGTCCTGCTCTGGATGTGTTCGCTTGGAAACAAAGGATGGGACACCACTTCCCAATTCCTTGAACATAGAGTGCCTCTGTAAGTTCTACACTTTGCACAAAGGTGAGTTTGTTTTTGTTAAGTATTTTATAGTGTCTATGAACAAGAGGTCGGGTTGGTCCAAGATGTTTATCATACTTAGCATGGTATCATAACTTAAGTGTGTACCCTTGCCTTCCATATTATTTGGACCTATTATAAAACACAATAGCATCAAAAAAGACTCTACGTGCATTTACATTCTGCATGTTATTATCTGCTCTTTGATACCTTCTTGCTAGTAGTAATGTTGTGCAATCCTGCTAAAAATTGGTTCCTATGAATTCCTGTGATACATATTCAAGTATTTTTGGTAGTCTTTTTTAGAACCTAGTGTTCGCTAAATGGCCAACTTGCCTGAAAACCAATGCCAATGACAGGCCCAGAGTGTGCTAAAGACTTAGCCTGGTCCAACACCCTAAGTACGCCACTCTACCTATTATGGTGTTGAGTCAAAATAAGGGGGGTCCGAAAAGCACACGGACCTATGGAAGCACAAACAATATACTAGTATTATCACGTTGAATTGGTTAGGACCCAAAATTCAACTAAGGACAATAAGCCACAACTAATCTATAGGCAAGAAGAAGCACTTTTACTCTATTTCTTATTACTTGTGTGTAGGAAAAATGATTTACATGCTCGATCTGGGAGCTCTGGCGTTCCCAGGGGCCTAATGTTAACGTTCCAAACGTTGAAAGTAGGTCCGTCGGGTCAACAAGCTCTGGCACTGTCAGGGATCCTAATGCTAACGTTTTGCTTGTTGGCAAGGAGTCCCATCAGTGCTCTCGGAGGCCACTATTAAGCTCAGAGCTATCCTAAAAGCTTCAAGTCATTGCCAAGATCCAGATAGTAGATGTCCTCAATCAATTGAGTAATATACCAGGGGGGCAAGTAAGCTACGACAATGACAACAATGAAGACAAAATATGAAGTTCACAAGAATTTCATTCAAGTTCCAAACTTTTTTCAAAGATTTTGAAGATACAATGGAAGATACAAGAGGATGAAGAGGATTTAATTGTCGCTGGAGTTGTGGTGAAACCACACGGCGATCTGCTTGGAAGCATCCTGCATGCTGGCCCTGGCAGCTTCCTCCTTCTCTTCAATAGTTCCTTCAAGCACTAGAGCTAGTAAGTTAGAGGGGTCCCAGCTGCAGAAGCATGTCAGCACATATTTTGCTACTGACTTGGCTAGGGTCCTTCCCTCTCTCTCAAGCTGGTCACTGATGACATCTTCCAACACTCCCAGCTTGGTCTCGGTGGAGTTCAGAGCTGTTAGGACCTGACCAACTTCTGGCTCTGTGTCGCTCAGCCGGCCAGACTAAATCCTAGAGGTACCAGTGCATTTTTCACATGCCCCAAGAAGTCCAAAAACTGTTGGGCTCCTATCAACCGCGTGGCCTACAACTCCTCCTAGAGACATCTTGGTGGTCTTCAGCTCTGAGAAGCCCCCCTTTGAGAACAATTTGACCTCCTTGGCATGCTGTTGCATCCGCTCAGCTAGCTGCCTTTCTTTGTCCGCAACTTGTTTCTAGTTGAGGGTCAGGCGATCCTTCCTCGCCGACAAGTTCTTCGCCTCTGGTTTCATCTCATCCTCCTTGGCAAAGACAGCAAGCTTCCGCTTGTTGACTTCTTGTTCCGCCTGCCATACTTTCTTCTTCTCCTCTTCCGAGCGGGATATAAATAAATCAATGTGGAGAGCCAAATTTTTCTCTCCACGCTCTAGCTTCTAGGAGATCTCTGCGTCTCTCCGTTGGAGCTCCTGCTCCTTATTGTCAACCCCCTGTTGGCATTGGAGGAGCTCCTCCTTCAACTTATTCAAGGACTTGAAACATGCATTTGCTAAGTCATTGGAAACCATCGTTTCGTCATAAATATGACGTGTCTTCTTGTCCCGTTCTTCGATAGCAGATTGTTTGTCGTTCAACAGATCTTCCAGGCGCTGCAACCGCACCAACTCACTTGCGAGGCGGTCCCTCCCGTCGATCGAGTGGGTCTTCGTTAGCTTCGTCTTGAAATTTAGAAGCTTCCGCCACCACCTCAAAATTTCCCACTCTTCCTCCAGAACATTGCGCTCATGGTCGAAGGTGAGTTGCACTTGGCGAAGACTTGAGCAGGCGTTCTCTATGGAGAGAGACAGAGGGATCAAATTCGGACCATCCATCAGGTCCGTTGGCCCCCCACCACATTAGGAACAGTTAACAGAGCCCATGGAATAAGCATGGCCTCCGGCATGTCTTTATCAACAAGGCCGATCTCCTGGAGGTTGTCCTTCCTTGGTGTCGATGTTGATGCAGCATCAGTATATGCCCTTGGCGCCTTCATGGCGTTAGACGGTGGCTCTAGCGTGGCACAAATACTGGCTCAGGCGCCTCCATGGTATCAAGTTCCGGCTCCAGCGTGGCGTCGGTTGCTGGCTCCAACACCGTTGAGGTCCCAGCTAGCAGCTCTAGCGTTACCTCAACATCCATCACTGACTCTAGTGTCTGCTCTGACACTGTTTCCAGCTCCGACGCTGGATTGACTTCTGTCGCCTTGTCCGACACGACCGCGACATCACCGGCTAGGGTTGAAGTCATCTTGGCGTTAGGTTACTCTGGTTTCACTTCAGTATCTATTGCGGCCTCAGAAGGAGCCATGAAATCAACCGGTGGGTCAGCCGACTTGGTATCTTCGGCCCGGCGATGGCCTGTCCTGCTGGTGGCGCCTGAGTAGAAACTGGCCTCGAAGCTTTGGAAACAAAGGAATCAACAAGAAGCAAGAAATGGAAAAGAATACAGGTTCCTAATGTTACTTTGTACTTGGGGGCTCGACAGCTGCTTCCGATGCAAAACTTCTTCCTTGGCCAGCTGGAGTCATCTAATCCCACCGTCATCGATGATGCAGATGGTCCAAACTTTGCCCCTGGAGTCTTCGAAGCAGACACCAGCTTTGCAACCATTGGGACCTTCGGAGCAGACGTCCCATCTTTTGCTGCTGGAGTCACCGAAGCTAGATTCTTTCTAGACCAGTATCCCGCCGTTTGCACCAAGGCTGAAGCTAAAGACTTTTTGGACCCGGTGCAAGCCATTGCACTATGACAAAAGATGAATATTTTAAGTAGCGGGAGGTACGACCAACACGGGCATAAAGTTTGGGTGAGGCACCCACGATGACACTACTTCTGTTAGAACTGGCCTTGCGGAGCTTGTAACAACTCGCTCTAGCTTCCTCATTGTGCTGGAGCAATCGACTGGCTCCTTCCCCTTACTTTGGCTTGAGTCAGACCTCTTCTGCTGGCCAGGGGCCGAAGCTTTAGAGACGATAATTCATCCGGAGGCATCACCCCTCTGTGGTACGGCGAGGCCGACATCGTAGAGGGTTGGCATTTCCTTCTGCACCTGTCTCATTATCTCTGGCACAACAAACATTGGCAAGACTTTGATGGAGGCATGAGGTTGTCTCTAGAGATGGAACCGTTGTAAAAGCTTCGCCAAACTGAACAGTAGAGCCTTCTTGTCCATCTCAATCTGGTTGAAGTCCATCTCTCCATTTTATGCCCAGGCTGGAAACTCCCGCTGCTTATGAGGAGCCCAACATTGAGATCAGAAGTCAATGAGCACCATCAGTGAAGTCAAGCCTCCTTTAGCCAGGTGTCGGATCCTTGTGAGCACCGGGATGTACTCCGCTGATAGGTCCAGAACGATCTACAAGTTGGTGTCTATGGTGAGAAGTCTGGTCACTAGCTCCAAGTGGTCATGCCGGTCCATCTAGATCATCACCTAGTCGTCTTCTAGTTCTCCCAATTCATAGAGGAAAAGGAACTGATGTACTTGTACGAAGCATTCATGTGTCTCACGAAGTATTAAGCTCTGATGAGTCCAAAGCCTTTACCAGTCGACCAGAGGGTGAAAAAGGGCTTGAACAACGGCACGCAGGGCCTCATGCATATCCACATCTTGTAGAAGTGGGCAAAGATCGCCACCGGCAGGATCGAGTGAGGGCTGAGGTGTTGGAGTTGAAGTCCGTACACCTCCAGGAGCATCAGCAGGAAGGAGAAAACTGGCGAGACTAACCCAACAATGGCATACACCGTGAAGAAGACAATGTCACCAGAGCCTTTCTTTGTGAATGGAAGGCTCCCACAGCGCATCATGTTGTCAAAGGAAGGGATTTCCCAGCCCATCAGCTTCTGGGCTCTCATGATGTCCCTCTTTCTTAGGAGCTTGGAGGGGAGAAGACCGGATTCCATGGTTGAGAGTGGAATAGATTGGAAAGCACAAGCACAATGCAAAGAAGGAAGCGAAGAGTTCTATGCGCAAGGAAATAGATTTAGACACAAGAGTTCCTTCACTGTGCAACTCTTCCCTTTATTACTCTTTGCGACACTTTGAAGGTAACTGCACGAGGACCATGGTTACACATCGCATAGATATCTCGTCTATGACAAGAGGGTCCGGGTCCACTTTGCCAAAAAATTTTGTGAGACCTATGTGTACTGAATACATTGGAAACTTAAATAAACGTGAAGGTTTACATGCAAAGTTTTTAATATACTTGAGAAATGCACTTTGGACTGTCCGAACTTTTATCGTACAATGCATAGTTGCTTTTTTGGACTGTACGATCTTTCTATGTGCTGAAATAATCATGTGGCTACTGTATTTTTTATTTGCAATGTTTCAAACATGCTTTACACTTATGGGAAGGTTTGCTTAGTATTCATTTGCTAAGTTTTTGGTGTGTTTTGGTGGTTAAGGCTAGTATTATCTTGCAATGGTTTGCAACATGCTTATGTGTGGTGCTCACATAAGGTGTTGTTGTTATCGGACTAACAAGATTCCAGTTGAGGACTTGCGCTCGCAGGGATTGGTTGTTTATTCATGTGTAGGTGTTGCTTGAGGTCAATACATTGCTGGCGACAGGATCCATTGAACTAGTCTTAGGGAGAAGATGAGGTTCAACGACCAAGTTTGGGAGGAATTGTGGTTGAGTTGATCGGGAGGTCACGCAACATGTTTAGGTCAAGAACCATGCATATGAAGGTATCGTGGATGTTGTTGGAAGGTGTTTGCACATGTGAGAGGAGTGCATGGACGTGGAAACATTTTTCAAAGAAATGATGAAGATAAGTGGACGTAAAGAATTGGTCGGAAAGGTCCAACCGACTGTATTATGCCTCAGGCTGCGGCTGAGGTGGTTATGGCTCAAATAAGGAAAGATTTGAGTTTGTTTTGGTTAGTTTTTATGTGGGTCACGAAGTTTAGTTGTTTTAGGAATGTTTAGTACGTTTCTAACGTGTTTGGAAGTCTTAATATTGCTTCTATCTGCATATAGAAGAGTCTTGAGCTGTTATGGAAACTTTCGGTTGAAACTGAGTAGGATTAGAGTGCTAGTTGGGATTCAGTTGGCCTTAGGGCTGGTTATAAAAGCAAGGGAGGCCAGAGCTCGTGGTGAGACTTTGGGCTGTTCCTCTTGTGTTTTGATCAATAAAATTCATAATTTAGAGGATCTTTTGTGCCTTGTTCGTCTGACTTGTTTCAGGCAAGTTTTTCTCATCGAGTTTCTGCACAACACTATATTGTGTCGATGTTTTTATCATAACTCGAGTTTTACAGATCCAATTGATGTGATTCTTTTTGGGTTGTCTTCACAACTTGATTATCTATCATATGCGAAATTTTTGCGGTCATTGTATTTGTGGTTTCTGATCTACACGAGTCTCTTTGTAGTGTTGCAGATCTGTTTTCACTTGGGTAGAACAAATTGACTTTTGTTCAATCTTTCGATCATAACTTGAATTTTTCTTGATGGTTTTTCATGATTCTTGTTGTGACTTCTTCATGAATTTATTCTTCAGAATCTATACTGGTTTTCGTCATGATTGATCACGTTTAGATTAGTCGCACAAATTGTTTCATTAACAAATCAAATTTTTGCTGAGGGGTTTTTGTTGCTTCCGCTGAAAAAGTTTTAATCTACCATTCACCACCTCTTGGTAGTTTTTCATGTGACCTTTTATCCTACAATTGGTATCAGGGCCGCAGTGCTCTAGTCTTTGTGATTTGCACGTGTTTTGTCTAATCATCATGGAGAAATACTCCGCAAAACCTTGTGTGTTTAGTGGCATTGATTTTCGGGTTTGAAAGGCATGTATGGAATCTTTCATCCAGGTGCAAGGCTTTGCAATATGGGAAAAGGTGTACAAGACTTACAACATGCTGCCAGACGATCAAGACACGACTAAAACTTGAGAGATGTCAACAATAACAGCAAGGCGGGGAACTTGATCATACAAGGATTGACTCAAAGTGACATTGATAGAGTTGCACACCTCCGATCTACGCACGATGTTTGGAAATCTCTATGTGATTATCATTAAGGATCCAACACTATCAAGGAGGTAAGACAATACATGTTCAAGAAAGAATACATGCGCTTTGAGATGCAACCTGGTGAGTCAATCGATGACCTCTTTGCTCACTTTAATAGAATTCTCAGCAACTTGCATAGTGTCAACGTTAATTTTTCAGATGTTGAGAATGCTAGGCAATTACTAAGTGCATTAGACATGTCAATTTGGGAGATGAAAGTTACATCTATTTTATGAATCCGCTGTCATGAATACACTTACAGTAGATGTGCTATATTCCAAGTTAAAAACTCATGAAGTTGACATGATCTCACGTAAGAATCCAAACTAGTCTCTTGCATTTGTTTCACAATGTGACACGCCTGGCTCTAGCCAATATTCATCATGTGGTACACTTTCCTTGTTGTCCTCTTTAACCCTTGAATAGATTGAAGAATTTCCAGAAGAGGAGCTGCCACTTCTCTCCACTCGGTTCTCAAAAGCATTGCAAAATGTGAGAACTAGAAGGAGAGGAAGTGGTGATTCTCAGCGATACTTTGAATGTGGTAATACAGGACATTTTCTAACAAATTTCCCTAACCTTTCAGTTCCTTGTACCCGTGATGAAAAGCAAAATAAGTTTGAGTCCTCTTCTGGCAACAACAACAAGAAAAAGAAGACTTTCAAAAAATGACAGGTGGTGGACAATATCCTCTCCGCTCTACTAGACAACAACTTGAGCGATGTGAACTCCAAAAGTGATGAGGATGGAGACAATTTGACAACTATGTGTTTCATGGTGGGCAACTCAAGATCAAGTATGGAGGAAGCAGAAGACAATAGCAACGATGAAGAGGTATGTCCCACTTTCCAAGAAATGTGTGATGTTATTTCTCGTGCCATTGTTATACTTAGGAAAAAGGACAAAAAACTTAGGGACAATGCTATTAAAATTAAATCACTAGAATCTGAAATTAATCGTTTGAAATCTTTTATTCCTAGTGATGACTCTTGTTCCTCATGTGAGCTTATATATGCAATTGTCCTCCCTAAGAAGTGCACACACCTCCACACTTGATAAACTTGAGTTAGAAATTGAAAAGAACAAAAATCTTGCGACACTTAATGATAAAAACTTGAAAGATGTTTGCTGTTCTACAATTGATTTGCATTGTTCTACTTGTGATGATGTTGATAAGAAACTACACGATGCTATGAATGAGATTTCTGTATTGAATAATGCTTTACATTCTCATGAAGTTAAATATTGTTCTAATTGCGAACTAAAAGGAAAAATTTCATGTGAAAATAGTCTAGTCTTGTCTAAGAAACTTGATGACATGAATAGGACACTAGAGCAGTTTTGTAATGGGAATAAGAATCTGAACTTGCTGCTGAATTCCTCTTAATCATGTAATGATAAAACGGGTTTAGGTTTTGATTCCCATGCTCATTTTAAGGCACATCCACCTAAAATTGTTAGTCATTAGGAAGTGATTTGATTCAAATAGCTCCTAAACAAAAGCAGTTGTTTTCAAATCTGCAGGAGTGTAGTCTCATTTGGTTTCAAATAAACATGTTGTTTGCTCATCTAGACATGAACACAAAGTTAAATTTCATTGTACCTAATGTGGTAGAGATGGTCATTTCATAGATTTTTTTGTTATAGACTAGCTAACAACCGAAAAAGGAAAGCATGATTGCTAGATCACATAATAATCGAGCAAAACTTGTTGCGCGTGTTGAACCAAATGTTAGGAACATGCAACCTGCTGTAATGAGTCGTAAATATGCAAAGTTTGCTCCCAGACCTACCCTTTTTCATGCTACACATGTGACACCTCATAGTTTAGTAGTTCGGTATAAAAATCCTCAAACTTTGGCTCATAAACTTGTTTTATCTCAGCTCTCGCTTGTTATTCCTGTTGGACATCGTGTGACTCAGTACTGGATTCCTAAATAACTTTTGACTAATCCCGGTAATGATTCATCGATGTGTTGTATTTCTATGTAGGTTACATGATTGAGGAAGGAGAACATTTGAATTATGGATTCAAGTTGATCACGCCATGTGACCCGTAACAAAGAATTGTTCTCCTCACTCTCTTTTGTGTCACGGGTTGAAATTGTTACTTTTCCTATAATTCTTAAACTCCTATAATTGCCAATGGTTTAGTTAGAGTTAATAATCACTACACTTTGAAGGATGTGTCACTTGTTAATAATTTGAAATACAACTTGCTTTCTGTTTCACAATTGCTAGATAAAAATCTGTTATTTATTTTCACTAAAAAATGCTGCAAGGTTGTAGATTCAAATAGTGAGCTCATTTTTAACATGTCTTGGTTTTGAAGAGTTTTTAAAGCTGATTTTGATATGTCATCCACTAAGCATAGGTGTCTAGTTGCTAATGACTCAAAAGATTTATATTGTTTTGCATCGTAGACTTGGTCACGTAGGCTTTGATCATCTCACACGTGTTAGTGCTATTAATCACATACGTGGGCTGCCTAAGCTTAAAGGGTTACAAAGAAATTGTGTGCTCTTATTGTAGACATGCTAAGATGGTTGCAGGTTCACACGCTGCTCTCACAATGACCATGACACCTGAACCGGGACAACTTTTGCACCTTGACACCATAGGTCCTTCACGTGTTCAATCTTTTGGAGGCAAATGGTATGTTCTTGTAATTGTTGATGATTTTCTAGATACTCTTAGGTCTACCTTGTGGCATCCAAGAATGAAGCTTTTCGTCAGTTTAAAACTTTATTTCTTAGATTATCAATTGATCACCAGGATTTGTAAAACCAAATAGAAATGATAACGGAGCCAAATTTAAAAATCAATCGTTTGATAACTTTTGTGCTGAAAATGGAATAGATCATCAATTTTCTTCACCCTATGTACCTCAACAAAATGGTGTCGTAGATAGAAAGAATAGAATCTTAGTTGAGATTGCTAGGACTATGCTTGATGAATATCAAACTCCTAGGAAATTTTGGGTATATGCAATTGTAACCGCTTGTTAGGTCTCAAACGTGTTTTCTTGCATGCTAAGCTAGGAAAAACTCCATATGAGCTTCGGTTTGGATATAGGCCTAGTTTCATTCTCTTTTGGGTCTTTTGTTGTAAATGCTTTGTTAACAAACATGGTAATCTTGATAAATTTGAAGCTAGATCTGTTGATGGCATGTTTCTTTGTTATCCATCTCATACTAGAGGCTACCGTGTGACTTTACTTGACACTAACAAAATTTTTGAGAATTGTGAGGTTTCTTTTGATGAAGCTAGCTCAGGTACTAGCTATAATATTGCAGATTCAGATCCACATCCGCAGGGGGAAAGTATTTTCATCGAAGAACACGAAGAAGTGGTGCTGCTGCCCGAAAATTCAGAAGCAAATAACATTGATCACGCTGCTGATTTTGCACCACTACTAGTACCAACAACTACTGCAGCTTGTACAGATCGTACTCAAGCCACAACTTCTTCAATCTGTGATGAACATGAAGAAGAATGAGCTTATGAAGTGTCTACTCCCCTACGTGTCCTCCAAAGTCATCCTCCACAACAAATCATTGGAAGCTTGCACGAACGAATCACACGGTCAAGGTTATGCAATCCAAACTTTCATGCTCATTCTTCTTTTGTTGCTTCTTTTGAACCCAAAGATGTATAACACGCACCCACTAATGAATCTTGGATTATTGCCATGCAAGAAGAGTTATAATATTTTTAAAGAAATAATGTTTGCAAACTAGTACCTCCACCTCAAGGTCACACTTTAATTGGAACTAAATGGGTGTTTGAAAATAAACAAAGTGGGGATGGGGATGTGGTTAGGAATAAGGATAGGTTGGTTGCTCAAGGTTTCACACAATTTGAAGATCTAGATTTTGGTGAAACTTTTGCTCCTGTTGCAACATTAGAAGCCATAAGAACTTTGTTAGCTTTTGCTACATTTAAATGATCAAGTTATATCAAATGGATTTTAAAAGTGCTTTTCTTAAATGCTACATAGATGAAGAGGTTTATGTCAAGCAACCACCGAGTTTTGAAAATCCAGATTTTCCTAATCATGTTTACACTTGTACAGTCTCAAACAAGCCCCTAGAGCATTGTATGATAGGTTAAAAACATTCTTACTTGAAAAGGGATTTACCATGGGCAAGGTTGATAAAACTCTTTTTGTGCTTAAACATGGCAATGACTGATTATTTGTTCATGTGTATGTGGATGATATAATCTTTGGTTTTGCTTCTCGTGATCTTGTGTCCATGTTTTTAGCTATGATGAGTTCAGAATTTGAGACGAGTATGATGGGAGAACTCACGTACTTTTTGTGGGCCACAAATGAAGCAAACCAAGGAGGGTACTTTTGTGCATCAAATGAAGTATACAAAAGACCTCCTAAGGCACTTCAACTTGGACAAAAACAAGCCTCTTCGGACACCAATGGGTACATCAACGACACTTGAACTTGATGAACACTACAGGAATCGCAATAATAGACGACGGCTAGAAACCGTCATCTATAATGGCAATACCATTGTATATAAGCTATCGACGATGGTAAAGCCTTATCGAAGATGGTTTTCGGCCGTCAACGACAATTTGTCATCTATAACATTATTGACGACGGTAACAATCGTCTATTAGTTTATTGACGAAGGTTGTATTTAGATGTCGTCAATAAGGGCCTTCCTCCATGTGACAGCAAGGTAACCTTATCGTCGACAGTCCCCTTAACCGTTGTCAATAACACACTTATAGACGACGGTATAATGGACACCGTCGACTACAGTGGACACTTATCGATGATGGTTACTAGGCAACCGTCGTCCATAATTTGCCAGTATCGATGACGGTTGTCTTGAAACCGTCGTCAATAAGCCATGCATTTTTTTAAAAAAAATGGAAAATACTGCCCTGGCTCGATGGCCAGATCACATAGGCACTTCAAAACAGGCATATAAGCATTTCAGAACACTATACACACACCACTACACACTTTGCGAGTTCGGACGAAAAAAATACAACCGCAAAACATAAAGAGCTTGGTGAAGTCCTTGGCTCCCGGCTCTGGCACTGGCATTGCTTCCTCGCCTTCGAAATTCCTGTAAAACAGATAACACTTTAGTTGGTAGCTGTACAAGCTGATTGATGTGCATCAGGTATGCTGAGTGTAATCTTTATTGCAAATCATTTTATGACGGCAAATAAACCATGCAGTATGCTAGTAATGCATATAACTCCTGCAGGTTCATTCTCAAAAGTTCAAAATACCAGCAACTATCTTGAAGAACATAAACATAAAATAGCTTCTATACTTCCTATACAAAAATCTCTTGAGATAATATGGTACATTTCTGAAATGCATATGAGATATATTACAATTGTTTAATTTAAAGTTTCATCAAATTCGGATCAAAAATATTTGGAAAACTATATCAATTCAGCAACTTCCAAAAGAGATGCTGTCAAAAATTTCCTGAATTTTGTTAATTTTGCAACCTTATAACTCTTGATCCAAAATTAGTATGGGGCATATAAATAATAGTTGGAAAGTTGTTGAAGTTAAATTTAACTTTGGTATTACACACAAGTTATGAAACTGCTGTTTTCATATCCAAATTCTGGTTTGACAAGAGACTGGTCGATTTGAGGCAAGATTGTTATGAGTACGATCAGTTTTGATTCTTCAGAAACTGAAAACTGAATGTTACAAGCGAGGAGCTGACCTGAATCTTAGACGCTACCCCGTCTGCTGCCACCGGAGTTCGGAAAGTCTTCCTGCAGTCGTCCAAGGCTGGAATCTGAGGCGACAGAGTTTGAGCCTCAGTTCACGATCCCTGTGATGTGCAAGTGTGGTTAGACATGTTACAAGTAAAAAAATGCATATTTTACTAAATTTTGTACATGGACTGCTGTCGTCGGCACCAGCGGCTGTTGTATCGCTGGCAGTGCCCATTGCGGAAGGACATGCTGTTGTCCTGGAAACATAGCCTGCAAACACAAAGCAAATCATTATACATGTCATTTATATATTAAAAATGTTAAGTACAACATATAGAATGTACCTGCACCACAGCTTGCATTTGTAGCATGAATGAGCTTTGATATTCGTCCCTAGCCCTCTGCACCTCGTCCCTAGCCCTGAGCATTTCTTGAGTCCTCTTGAGCTCCACTCGAAAACTCTGGAGCTCCAAATCTTGGCTCGCACGGCTGCTGCTGGACCCGCCATGCTGCGATGAAGAAGCCCTTGAGGAAGCCCGCGCCTGCCTTGAGTCGACCACTCCATCGAAGATGGCTAACCTGCACAACAAAGCAAGACTATTAAATTTTTGTATCTCGAAGTTGGTAACAGTAAATTAAAAATAACAAAGCTCACCGTCCGTGAGGTTTCCCACCACCACTTGCATACGCTGCTTCGGGAACGATTGGCGCGCTCTGCCAATCGAAATATTTGCCTCGAATCCTCCACTCCTCCTCCCCGTACTTTGCCTAAAAATACACAAAAAATGTCATTTGAAATGTTAAAAAGAATTCAATTAAGTTGAAAAAATAATTCACCAAAGCCCGTGTCACCGTCTGAGAAGACAGCTAGTCAGGCTGCGACGGGTCACTTCCCAAGTGACCCCTCTTCCACACCTCGATAGGTACGAGCTACTGACTGCTCTCGTACTCCTATCGATACTTGTTATCATAATGATGATTATAAAATTACTTAAAAGAATGCGAGTAGCACTTACCATCCGTTTAGCGAGGCGTACATAGCCATCCCCACCTAAGCGATGTTTTCCATCCATCCCTCTACTCTCTCGACGGGTTTTAGAAAGTTCCTGGAAGCCCTTACTCGCCCAAAGAGCACACAGGGCACGAAACGCGTCCAGACGGCTGACAAGCCATGCTACGCTAACCTGCACAAATTTATTATTGAATGAAAATATTGATCATATTCAGATAATGAAGCAAAATAAAGTAAAAACTTTACCTCTGCATACTGCACCTCTGTCAAGTACATGTTGGACGAGTCCTTCCCGACTCACACTCGTTTGGATGCAAATTGAAGTACTCGTTCATAGCTTGAGTGTGAGCCGACGATACTGATTGTGTCACGATCTTCCAAGCTCAGTTATGGAAGATGAGACGATCTTGATCCGTTAGCTCGACCTCGTTCTCCAAACGATACCGTGCCTAAAAAATATGTACAAGTAAATGTATATAACTTATATTAGATTTGTATTACACAAGTATTATTCATACTTACCATGAAGTCATGCCAAACAGACTCCTGGTGGTTGCTGTGAAGAACGTCTTGGGCCCTATAGTAGTCATCCCAAGACGTAGCAGTGCGTCCGTTCACTACACTGGGGTAGTGCAAACGGACTAGACGACCCAGAACACCGTTCACCAGAGAGTGGCGTCCACAGCCCATGAACAAAGCATCCTCCCAAGTCCTGATACATGATTCTCAATTAGTATATATATAAGTCTAAAAGTATCTGAATTGAATTGTTAGAGATTTACTTACCTATCGCGAATCAGACGAATAATGATCCGATCGTCTGGGTTTGCAGCAGCCAGAGGAGGAGCCACGTAGTGGCTCCTCCTAGTCCGCCGCTGTGGAACCGGCTCAGACGTGGGGTCACCCGACTGCACTGGCTGAAAAGAAGGAGGCTCCAAAGAAGAAGGCACCAAAGAAGAAGGCACCAAAGGAGGCACACTAGTCTCTGTGTCTTCGGACATAATGTCGCGTTGACAATTTTAAATATTCATATTATAGAATAAAGAATCACATATATCATTTATGTAATTAAATGTACTTTACCTGTATGACCGTTGTCGTGATGACTCTGGTAGATGGCTCACCAACTGAGCCCGTCTACCCCGTCTAAGCTGAGTGCCGTGGAAGATCTCTCCTCTCGTGACTGTCGGTGACAAAAAGCTCCGCGCTCCTGCCCCTCCTCGTCTGCTGCTGCTCGACGACATCATGTTTATAGGAAAATTAGCTAATGAATTTAATGGAAAGTATATATAAGAAAAGAAGACATGAAAGAAACGTTACTTGTACTTAATTTTAAAATCCATCAGCATCACGATGTACTCTACTATGTAAACTGGACCATCGATATTCTGTCGTGGTACTTGCCCATTTTCGTTTTCGCATCTCACTAGTCTCTTTGTCTTCTGCATCTCTAACTAAGTCATCGAGTCCTAAATCAGGCTCGACGACAAAAGAGTCTGGCAACTCTTGTTCTTGGTAAACAACATCAACCTCATCATCAAGGTATCCAGCATCGTCTGGTGTATATAACCGCTCACAAGGATTCACCTTGTGTACAACCCACCAAGCTTTAAGCTTTTCGCATGGATAAATTAGATAATACACCTGCTCGACATGGCGTGCAAGGACGAAGGTGTCGCAGCCTCGTAGCCAGTCCTTGTGTTTGACTTCTACCATGCCAAATTTGTTTTGTCGAGTTCCATTGTTAGGATCAAACCAATTGCAGTCAAAGAAGACTATATTAAAGACCTCATTCCCCAGAAAACTTAATTCAAGGATGCTTTTAATGATCCCATAATAATTAATTTCACGTCCTTGGTCGTCAACTGCCCTATTCACAACTCCAGTGTTACATGTTGCTCTGAAAGGATGTTGAGCTTCAAATTCAGTTGAACGGATCGAAACCCATTGACGTCGTATCGACCGTAGCTTTTAATTTTATAGATCCATAGGACAATTGTTGTAATTCTTCATGGCCGTCGACTTCTTTTTGCACTGTGCATGAAACCAGGATAGGAAGTTAAGCCCTCCATGTACTCCATAATATCGCATTGCTTGTATTTGTGTGCTCGTAGGTTGCTGCTTAGATTTCCAATTTGTTGATCGAACTCACTAATTCAGGAAAAATATAATGATTAGCATAAATGTATAACACAACCCGATAATTATTATAGATGTTTAACAAACACTTACTGAAAATATTTCTCCATCCCCTCTATATTAGCGTACATTTACATCAAAGCAGCCGTCTTTTCATCTGGTACAACATCGTAGCTCGTGTCACTACCAACAGTGGTGCCTCTCATTTTAAAAATGGAGAGGCTGCTACAAGGGGGTGTTTCATCCATATTGTACCGCAACGTAGAAACATTAACATTGTGTTCTTCTGCAAAATATATGCTTGAAAATTATCTTATCTCCTAAATGGCGTATGCTTCTGCGATGCATCCTTCAACCCTTGCGCGGTTGCAAACCATTGGTTTAAGAAACCTAAGTGCTCTTTCAACATGATACATCCACCTATATTGCACAAGGCCGCCCACTTTAGCTTCATATGGAAGATGGATTAGAAGATGTTGCATTGGATTGAAGAACCCTGGAGGGAAAACTTTTTCCATCTTACGCAAAAGCACTGGTATATCCTTTTCCAATTTCTTCATCATCTCGGTTGTGATTTCATTAGCACAAAGCTATATATAAAAGTAGCTAAGCTTGGCTAACACCTTTTACACCGCATCATCAATGTAGCCCCGAAACATAACTGGTAGAAGTCTTTCCATGGTTATGTGATAATCATGACTTTTCAACCCTGTGAGATTTCCGATCTTAATATTTACGGCTCGTCTCAGGCTAGCAGCATAACCGTCTGGAAATTTCAACATCTTCAACCATTCGAAGAATTCTTTCTTTTCTTTTGGTCGATGACAGAAAGAAGCACGCGGTTTGCCACCAAATTCTGTTAGCTCAAGAGTTGGAAGTTTACAAACCTCTGCCAAATCCTTATGAGCCTTTATATTATCTTTTGTTCTCCCCGTCAAATCGAAGCATGTGCTTATGATGCATTCGCTCATAGTACGTTCCTAGTGCATGAAGTCTATGTTATGCATTAGAATTAAGGACTTCACATACGGTAGCTCCCATAGTGCACATATAAGAGTCGAATTGTGGTCCTCTCCATAACCAACAAAATATCCAGGACGGCTTTCATCTGCCACTAAGTTGTTCAACTGTTCAGCAATCTCTGACGCATTGAGACATTGCGGTGGTTCTTTTTTGTCAACGGTGTCCTTTTTGAAGACATCTTTCTGTTGCCTAAATACGTGATTGGGCGGTAACCAACGTCTGTGGCAATCGAAGCAGCAAATCTTGCCACCATGATTTAAACAAAAACATTGTGTATCCGAAGCACATATCACACATGTCAAACGACCATGAGTGCTCCAGCCAGAAACCATGCGTAAGCTGGAAAATCATGTACAGACCACAAGTATGCAGCTCGAAGGTTGAATTTATGTTTTTTGTAACAGTTGTATGCATCGCTTCCTATCCATAACATTTTCAACTCTTTGATCAACGGCTTCAACATCACGTTCAGTCGTGAACCAGGATGATCCGGTCCAGGTACAATAAGGCAAAGGAACATGAACTCATACTTCATACAAAGAGATGGTGGTAAGTTGAGCGGAATTGCGAACACGGGCCAACAAGAGTATGGTGTTGCGTTTGTACTAAACGGTGAGAATCCATCTGCACCAACCCGATGCGAATATTTCACGCGTCATTGGCAAAATCTGGATCGAAGCGGTCAAGCGCTTTCCATGCCTCATCGTCGGACGGGTGCACCATCATTTCGTCATTGTCATGCCAACCCTCCTGTGTCTGGCTGTTTTTTTAGAGAAATGAGCGCTTCAACCTAGGTCTGATAGGCAAGTAGCAAAGCTGCTTCTGTGCGACTTCAGTCATTACTTTGGTACTGCCCCCTGGATGGTGTCATAGCTGGCGGCTCCAGCGTCACCCACCATCTCTCTAGAAATGCTGATAGCAGGGCCCCTGGCTGGTGTCGGAGCTGGATGCTCTGGTGTCACCCATCGTCACTGTAGAAACGTCGATGGCAAGCCCCCCTGGGTGGTGTCGTAGCTAGCTGCTCCGACGTCACTCATCGTCGGTGTAGAAACATCGACATCAAGACCTCTGGGTGTTGTCGGAGCTGGATGCTCCGGCGGTGCCCACCCTCAATGCTAAGAAACCTCGACGGCGGGCCTCCTGGAGGTGCCAAAGCTGGGTGCTTCGTCAGCGATGGAGGCAAAACATTTTGAGGGAAAAATCCCCCTACCTGGCGCGCCAAATCTCGAAGTGTTAATGTGACACTTCCCCTAGATCTGCTAAGCAGCAGCTCGTGGAGGTTCTTTGTTCGGCTTGGCTTAGGCCTCAATCAAGTGTTCTAGTGGAAGAGAGTATGGCACGATGGTTTATGTGGTTCGACCCGCAAGGGGCGTAACACCCTACTCCCCGGTGGGTGGTATTGCTAGTACGTGTGTATGCGTGTGTGTGATGTTCGGTCCACTAGTCCGAGCAGACCAGAGAAGATGTCTAAGTCAGTGGCTGCCCAATCCTTTTATAGTCCAAGGCCGGACGGCTTACAAGTGGGGCCCAGGGCCCGATAGGTGGCCTCGGGGTGATCTTATCCTGTTCAAAATCTAAGGATTCTTACGTACAGTGCCTCTGACTGCACTTTGAGGACTTGTTCTCTTGCCGCGTCAGTCACGAGTGGAAGGACGTAGTCCTTGATGATGGCAGGGAACGCCCCATCGCTCTTTTCACCATAAGCTACCCACTTGGCAGTGTGGGGTAGACCTGCGACGCCTTCACTGCGATGTGATTTGGCATAGCGGTACCTAACAGGGGCATGCGCTGCACCGTGCGCCTGGGGAAGGCGTGTGCCTTCAATGGGTGATGGTACAGGACGCGCTGCCCTTTACTCATTGGGATCCACGGATCATTGCACGCCATGGGACATACTCCTGCTCTAGAGCCCTCCTCAGTCAGAGCAAGGGCCCGGAGTCGGAGGACGCGTGGCAGCTCTGGAACCCTCCTCAGCAGGTAGGATGGGTCCGGGGCTTCTCCTTGTATGTGGGGGTACCCGAACTTGAGGGTACTGATAGATACCCATGGTAATACTCTTGGGTTAAATGCTACACGACAATTTCTGTGCGCTTGCATATTTTTATCTGTGATGTAAGAAACGCCAACTGCTCCCATACTTTATTTCTTTCAAAATTGTTGAGCTCTTCTCTCATGGCCATCACCTAATCCGGATCTCGTAGTGCTTCCTCAACCTTGTGGGGCTCCAAAGAAGAAATAAAAGAGTAACATTCACAAAAATTTGCAACACGAGATAAAGTGGTTACCCCCTTGGAGATATCTCCAAGGATATTGTCAACATGATGACCCCTGGTATTCTTCATCCGCATTGTCTGAATGGAAAACCACCCCATGCCTCCCAAGGGCGGGGGTTGTTTTGGTGGAGAGATGTGCTGAGCACATGGGGACACTTCAGACAGCATGTTAAGGTTAGTGTGGGGATTGGAGACACGGTACTTCTCTGGCAAGACGAATGGGAAGAACATCTGCTAAAAAGAGACTTCCCGAGACTCTTCACATTCACCAAAAACAAAAACGTGTCGATAGCTCAATACAACGCGCAAGATAACATACATCAAAAATACTTTTTGCCGCTCTCGGATGAAGCACATAATGAATTGCATCAAGTACATCAGATCATTGATGGTGTGATGACCAGGGGCCAACAAAGTGACATCTGGAAAGGGGCTGTCGCGGGAGTATACTCGTCTCAAAGAGGATACCTATCCTTCACTGCACACATCAACGCTCCAGCACCATTCCTCTGGATATGGGAATCAAAGATCCTATGGAAAATCAAGATATTCACTTGGCTTTTATTCCGAGATAGACTAAACTCAAGGAACCTCCTAAAACGAAAGAACTACGCTATTGAGGGCGACGACTATTCCTGTGTGCTCTGCGGCACTGACACTGAAGAAACAACATACCATCTATTCTTTCAATGTCCTTTCAGTACACAATGTTGGAATATTGTAGGGATCCATTGGGATCACAATCTATACTTCTTCGATACTATAGCGGTGGCGGAATAGAACTGGAACAGGGGATGCTTCATGGAAATAGTTGCCAGCGCCGCGTGGGAAATCTGGAAACAGAGAAATGATAAGATCTTCAGGGCCGCACAACCTACAGTATTGGGATGGAAAGCTTGCTTCATAACATCGATGGCATCCCAATCCTGCCGCTTTAAGGGAATTGACACAACTAGAATTCAGGCATTCATTGACATTCTGTAGGGAGTTTACAAACTCTGGAAACTTCGACAGACTTGTTATGTAAATGAAAACAGATAGGCTTCTTCTATGTAATTACACTGCTTTGAATTAATATATTTACTGTGGGGGTTTCCCTGCAGTCTTTGTGCAAAAAAAAAAAACATGATGACGCCGTTGAACGCTTTGATGTACTCTTGGGTGTGGTGCTTGAGTTCTTTGAACTTCCTCATCTTCTTCCTCACTTTCTTCATCTCCCCTTGATTGATGTCTCTATTTTCATCTTCTTGAAGCGCATCTTGAGGTAATTGAGCTTCATAATTGAGGAAGAGTTTGCTTGATTTGTGGGATGGTCACTTGAGTCTTGAGGTTGTTCTTGTGGTCGAATGTCCCCAAGTGCCATCCTTCCTATCACAACTTGTGGAGTTTTTTCTTGATCTAGAACATGATGATCAACTTTCTCCACATGGGAGCCATTATTCTTATCAAACACTACATCACATAATACATCAACAATTCCGAAGGATTTGTTGAACACACAATAAGCGTAAGTGTTTAAGTCATAACCAAGCAAGAAACCCTTATCGGACTTTGAGTCAAACTTCGAGGTCCTAGGATTCTTGTTAAGAATATATCATTTGCTCTCAAGAACAAAAAAATAAGAAGTATTTGGTTTGTTGTTGGTTAGGAGTTCATAAGATGTCTTGTTCAATATGCGATGGAGATACAACCGGATTATGGCATTTCATGCAGTGTTAACCGCTTCTGCCCAAAGCCAATCTGACGTCTTGTATTCATCAATCATGGGTCTAGCCATCTCAATAAGAGTCATATTTTTCCTCTCAGCCACCGCATTTTGTTGAGGGCAGTAGGGGGCCGAGAACTCATGCTTGATGCCTTCTTAATCCAAAAACTCTTCAACTCGAGTGTTCTTGAACTCGGCGCCGCTGTCACTCCTTATAGTCTTGATTCTCAAGGAAAACACATTTTGGGCTCTCCTCAAGTATTTCTTGAGGACATGTTGAGTCTCGGTTTTGTCATGAAAAAGAACACCTAAGTGAAACATGAAAAATCATCAACATTTACAAGACTATATTTGTTACAACCAATGCTTAAGTAGCCGATTGGACCGAAGAGGTCTATCTGCAGAAGCTCCAATGGTCTGGTTGTTGTCATGATATTCTTGGATGGATGTTGAGCTCTAACTTGCTTTCCGTCTTGACATGCGCTACATGGCCTATCCTTTTTAAACATAACATTCTTTAAACCACGGATGTGCTCACCCTTAAGAAGTTTTTGAAAATTCCTCATCCCAACATGGGCTAGTCTTCTATGCCAAAGCCATCCCATGTTGGTTTTTGCAATTAAGCATGTGTCATGTAGGGCTTTATCCGCAAAGAAATACACAAGATAGAGCTTTCCCTTGAGGACACTCTTAAAAGCAATTGAGTCATGGCTCTTTCTAGTGATGGTCACACCCTCATTAGTGAGAAGACAACTATGACCTTTGTCACATAGTTGTGATATGGACAATGGGTTATAATCAAGTGAGTCGACATGTAAAACATTTGAAATAGTATGATTAGGGGATATAGCAATTTTACCGGTGCCAAGGATTTTCCCTAAGCTATTGTCCCCAAAGTATATTTCCTCACTTGGATCTTCATTTTTATCATAATCCGCAAACATCTTCCTCTCTCTGGAGGACCCCCTTACTCCCACCGGAGGAATATGCCTATAAAATAAAGTTAAGCCTTGGTTTTAGGTACCCAAGTGGTGTTGGGTCCGTTGATGTTAGTCAAGAGGATCTTGGACACCGACACGCAAGGTTTTGGACTCTTGCAGAGTGGCCCAACATACCTAGCATAAGGCTTACCAAATTTGTTCCTCAACAAGACATACGGAGCATCAAAATTATGAAACAATGGATGACGTTTGTTTTTAGGCATGTTGTGTGAAGTAGCTATGTTCTTTCCTTTGTTGTTGTGGTATGATCCTTCTTTAACAAAAAGAATCAAGTCTTTGCCATTCTTGAGAGTTAACATTTTGTCTCCTGACCCTAGAATAGCCAAGAGCATCTTTGACAAGAGGATGTCTTGTGTTGGTGTATGCACAACATGCATATGCCATCTTATCGTTGTAAAAAATGCCACCTTTCGGTGCTTGCTTGTTTTGAGCAACTTTACGCTCATATTTCACATTTAGGATCAAGGTAGATGTAACACCCTCATTTTCATTCATAATGCATTGCATACATCCTTATACATGTACAACGATAAGCAACATAAAGTGAAACAAGATTAAAATGAATTTAAGGCTAAACTGCAAATTATTTCTGTCAGGGTGCGGACTTGTCTGACCATAACCTTGGACTAGTCTGGTGACCCTATTTTCATTCAAAAATTCAGTTTCCTTCGGAGCCCGGACATGTCCGACACAATGCACGGACTAGTTCGGTTTGGTCTCTGATGTTGTCCGGACTTGTCTGTGCTCCAAGTGGCCTAGTAAGTTCCTCGTTGAATTTTAGTACAGAAGCGTTTTATCCTGCAACCCCGGACTTATCCGGCCGTATACATCGGACTAATCTGATGTAGCCTCTAGACCAAAATTAACTAGTCCTTTATGATACCGGACTAGTCTGGTCAGCCTTTCTGTAACATTTTAGACTTGTCCAAAAACACCTAATTTAGTCCAATCCAACCCCGGACTTGTCCGGTATCAACACTGGACTAGTGCAAAGTCCCTTACTGTACGAGAATGGAGTTGTTGGGTCCCTTCTACAGACTAGTCCGGCCTTCGGGAATCAACTCGGATTCCATGATTTCTCAACAATTTGTTTTTGAGTAATTTCCTTAATTGGGCACAAGAACTTCGTAGCCAACCTCAGAGGAGCCCAAGTGGACCTCACCTCGGCCCCTACACGTCCCCCACCAAATTCCACTTGGAGTTCACCCAAAACAATACCTCTACAACCCCTATATAAGCAACCCAATACCCTGACATCCCCACATTTGAGAAAAACCCCTTGTTTCCGCCTTCGATCTCTTGACAATGTCGAGAAGGAGCCCAAGAGCAAGGAGAAGAAGGAGACAAGGGAAAAGGAGCAATCAAGATCGATCTTCATCGATTATTTGACAAATTGACGTTCTTCATCACCACTCCTCATCAACTCGTCTCCATCAAGCCCTAACTGCAAAGATCCAAGGCCTCATGTCGAAACTTTGACCTTTGGATCTCTACACACGTGGTATACCCTATACATCAAAGTTTCTATGCAAATTCAACCCAAAACCCTACTGCCCAGAAAAACCTAATTCTAGTTCTGTATAGAGCGGACTAGTTCGTCCTCTATATCGGACTTGTCCGGCCTCTGAATCTGGATAGTGCTGAATTGATTCCAAATCCACTCAAATCAATTCCAAACATGTTCAAACTTGTTGAAAACTATTGTAACTAGTTAGTAAACTTTAATAGCAACTCATTAACAAGTTTTACCTTATAGTTGCATTAATCATGCATATCATGGCACGTTGAGTACTATATGAGCCTTATTTGATTGAATTGTGTGTTTTGCATGTTTGTTGCTCGAAATAGAAGGAGTTGTTGTAGAGATTGCTTTTGAGGACCTATAGAATCAGAATTACGAAGCCTTCAATCCAAACCAAGCTCAGGAGCAATACAAGTGTCCTTGATCATATTGATCTTGTTTTAAAGGTTTTGTTTGCAAAATTGCATGCTTGTGTCGAAATTGATGGGAAAACCCAATTGTAGGAGTTTACTAGTCTTGTATAACCACCCTTGTCGCTTGAACACTATGTTGATAGTCGGGAAGGGTATTTTGCACATTTTGGTCCGCATTGCTCAATTGGTTTGGGAAACAATCAAATGGCTTAATTGTGAAGTATTGAACACATGAATGATGAGAATAGATATTGATAACCCTTTAGCAACATGGTGCCTAGGGATCTAAGCAAGTCAGTTTTGTTGAATGGGTTGGACTGTTTCGGTGGTTTTGCTTTCTTTAGATATAAGGACCGGTTTGTTGAGAGACCATCCAGGATTTACAGTGCCACCACAGGGCCAAGTATGGGTGCGGCCTAGCTGACTAATTAGTGAATTACCAGTGCTGTTTGGACCGTTAAGAATGCTTGGGGAAGGGGTAGTCAGATTGGGTTTGTAGTGATGGTGGGACAACCCTGAGATCCGAATGGTTTAAGAGGGGGCCCTTCGTTGAATGTGCACAGTTGGAGACATCACCATCGGTGAAACCTCAGTGGGTTCTAAAAAGTATAGTAATCACTTTGTAAAGGCTATTTTGTGATCTCTTGCCACACACCTAAGGAAGTGTGAGACGGCATAAATGAGATTCCATAGTCATCGAAATTTGATGAAATCACGAACTTGTGGGTAAAGTGCTACATCATTTGCAGAGTGTGTTTTAAAACTATCATGATAGCCGTGCTCCCGGTCATGAGCAACCTGGACCCTCACAAGATTAGAATTTGGACTTTAATGGCTGGAATTGAATTAGGAACTGGTATTGGTTAATTAAATGGCTTTGGTATACATAATTTATGAATTTGAGATAAATAAGCAGTTATGAGTTGATTATGAATTATTATTGCTGATATTGGTTATTTAAGTTGAAATTGATGATATTTGGGTTATTTCGAGATAGATCTCATTAAATAATGATATAATTGCATTTTCAACTATTTTGAATGTACTTTTATTCAAATAGCCATTTTACTATCATTCCTTGTTTAAGCTACATGTCATACTTTTCCTGCACTTGCTGAGTACGACATGTGCTCACTCTTGCTATTTCCCCGGCCAAATTAAGAAGCAAGCGACCAGGTGGAGTACCAGGAGGTTTTTGACGAGTACTAGGCACGCGTGTTACCGTCAACCTTGCCTGTGGAGATTGGAGTCATTAGTGTTAAGTTTTTCCGCTGCAAGTTTCATTACAGTTATATTCGAGACTATCTGGTTTGTAATAAAATACTATTATTTGTATTATTATTCGAGACATGGTTTGTATCTTTTTATCAATTGTGAATCACTTGTGTATGTGTGTTAAACATCCTAGGCACACATCTGCATTACGCTTGGTTTATTTTTTGGAACAGGGTGTCACAAGTTGGTATCAGAGCCGTGTTTAATCATAGAATGCATGCCTAGTTAGAATGGACACCACAAATCACTTGGACTCATTTCCTATTCAAAATTAGCCTATTTTGCACTATTTTGCCTTCCACTAGCTATATAAACTGGGGAAAAATTGTGTTTTTGCTACTGCTGCAACTTTTGCTATTTTTGCACCTTTTTGAGCAAATGCACATCCTCTCATATAAATTTATGGCTGCTGCAATTTCAGAACTGACATTTGTATTTTCCTCTATTTTTTCATGTATTCTATTACATGGCTCACACCAAAATGATAGCCCGCAAGAGAGCTCGTTTGCCACCCCTTGGAAGCAAGCTTAGGCCTCGCAAGGAGCCGCAAACGAAACCAGCCCCAAAGGAGGAAGAAGTGAGTTCTCCCGCTAAGGAAATTGAGCATGAACAATCCAACACGACGGAGGAAGACCTTGAAATGGTGGAGTCCTATGATGATGATGAGGATGAGGAAGACCCTACAATTGTGGAATGCTATGATAGCGAAGAAGAGAAAGATGACACACATGAGGAGCAACCACAAGAGGAGGTACCTGAAGCTCAAGGTAATGCATCACAGAAATGAGAAGCCAGAAAGGAGGACAAATGTATAGTTTATCGTGATCCTCAAGAATTCCATTCCGATGGCACTGATGGGGGATTTGCAGCCAAGCAATTGAAGGAGTTTCTTGATCTATGCAAGATGCACCCGGAGTACTATGTTAAGAGAATTTCCTGGCATGGACATGAAGAATAGTGGGCTCAAGTTACTGTTCTTGCTAGAGAAGACGTAGTGACCCAACACTTTGCATCCACATGGAGAGCTACTAGTGAGCAAGCTATTGATGATGTCGCATGGGATGCACTTACTAGATTGTGCCACATCTATTGAGAGTAGATTGGAGGTACTAGTTTTGCACTACACTCGCAATGCAAGAAGGCGACAAGGGAGATCTTCAGACCACATGATGGAGCTCGAGTCAGTTCTCGCGCCATTGGCAGATCTCAGGAAGTACTGGTGAATTTGGGAAATCACTATGTTGATGCCATGGAAGAGATTCGTTACCTCTATAAGAAGCTATTTATCATGGAGAAGCAATAGGAAGTCCGTGCCACCGTGGAGGTCAACAGTGTAGCATCTTCAACCACGCCTACATGGATGGCCAACTCACCCTGGTGTGCCACCATGTATGCCTCACTATCGTTGTCGCCTTTGCCTTCTTACGACCAGGACAGCCACGGTTCACATAATTAAGTCTAGGTCTCCTATTTATAAGTTAGAAAAGCATTTAAATCATCTTAGTCATATTTAGTGTGGTGTGCTGAATTTTCTTGGTGTGTGCTTGTACTTATGTGCTTGGTGCGAGTTGTGGAACGTCTATCTTTTTGTCCACATCCGCACGTAGTGGAGTCTTGTGGGATACTTCTCCACATCCTATAATAGGGTTATTAGTATTAATAAAGAAGTTGTTTAGTTACATATACCTTGAAGCATGTAGTTGGGGTGTTTTCTTTTCAAATTCTAAATCCTTTCGTATCTACCATTCTTTCACAAATAGTTGCCGAGGACTCTTAAACAGAGGAATGCCAATGGTGGGGAGGAGAGCAATGAAGCACCTCAGAACAACCAGGGACCTGCCCAGGGAGCTATCAACCTTGAGTAGCTATTGGCTATGCAAAAACAGCTCATGCAGAGCATGATGCAAACTATGGGACAACTGCAAGCTGGCAACAACCGTCAGCCCCACATGTCACCACCACCACCACCGCCACCACACCACAATCAGTTGGGAGAGTTTATGAGGACCAGGCCGCCGACTTTTGCTCAAGCCACCGATCTAATGGAAGCTGATGAATGGCTGAAGTTTGTAGAGAATAGACTCGCTATAGTCCACTGCAGTAACATGGAGAATGTTCTTTCTGCCTCACACTAGTTGATGGGAGCTGCTGCAGATTGATGGGAATCTCTATGCAATGCCCATGAAAACCAAGAGGGAATCACCTGGGTTGAATTCAAGGAGAAGTTTCGTTCTCACTATGTGCTAGAAGGAGTTATGATACTAAGAAGGCAAGAATCTAAGAATCTTAGACAAGGAAGGTTGAGTGTGAGTGAATACCTCAATAAATTCACTCAACTGCCCCGATATGCTGCAGAGGACATTAGCACTGATAGCAGGAAGCAATATCTTTTCATGAGGGGTCTCAACAATGAAATTCAAGTCCAGTTACTCAATGCCGACTATGCAAACTTTAAGAAGCTAGTTGACAAGGCCATTGTGGTTGAGAAGAAGGTCCGTGAGATGGAGCTAGATCACAAGAAAAAGATGTTGTTTCAGGGACAGCAGCAGGGAAGCAATGTCCATCCTCGCTATGCACCACCTGCTGCACCATATTACAGCCCGTTTGCTGCTGCTTATCGCCCTGCTTATCCACCACGACCGCAACATACAATGCAGCAACGCCCACCCATGCAAGTGCCTCGCTCACCTATGCAGTCTGCGCCACAGCCAAATATGCCTACATATGTTCAAAACCAGCCACGGCCTAACTTTGCTGGCGCCACTGGTGGAAAGACTTGCTATGCTTGTCGTCAGACTGGACATTTCGCTAATCAATGCCTAAGGTCAGGACTGGGTCAAATGAACAATGTTCCAAGGCAGAATCCAAGGCCCAATGGAGGAGAACCTCAAGGCAACCGTCGACCACATAATTTCACTCGTGGCAATGGGAACCATGTATCGGCAGAAGAGGCTCGACAAGCCGAAGATGTTGTGATTCGTATGTTTCTTGCAAACTCCAACCCCGCAACTATATTATTTGATTTCGGAGCATCCCATTCATTGATCTCATCAAAGTATGTTGCAAAGCATAGCATGGCTATATCATACATGAAGTTGACCCTGTTGGTTAAGTCTCATTTATGGGAAATGAGGACAAATATAGCATGTCCAAAAGTAAGTATTTCCATAAGGGGGGTAGTATTCATTGCCAACCTCATAGTTCTAAACATTCAAGGTTTGGACATCATTCCTGGAATGGATTGGCTAAGGAAGCATAATGGAGTAATTCAGTGTGCCACTCAGACAGTGCAATTGACAAATGAGAAAGGAATCAATGTAGAATTCAAGGCAGTTCAGCCAAAAATGGAGAAGGCAATGGTAAATCATGTAGAAGGAGTGACCTTGGAGGAGATTCCAGTTGTTCGTGAGTACCCAGATGTGTTTTCTAAGGAATTTCCAGGTATGCCACCTGATAGTGACATTGAGTTCATCATTGATTTAATACATGGAACTGCACCTATAGCAAAGAGGCCATATTGGATTCCTCCTAAGGAATTAGCAGAGCTCAAGAATCGGATTCAAGAGTAGTTATAAAAGGGTATTATATGCCCAAGCTCGTCGCCATGGGGAGCCCCAGTGATTTTCGTAGATAAGAAGGATGGATCCTAGGAAATTTTTGTAGATTACCAGTCTCTCAATGAGGTGACAATCAAGAATAAGTACACACTGCCCCGCATTGAAGATCCGTTCGACCAGATGAAGGGAGCTAGAATATTCTCTAAGATTGACCTTCGATCAGAATATTTCCAAATGAAGATTCGGCCATCAGGCATACCTAAGACAACTCTCAAGATGCGGTATGGATCCTATGATTATACGATCATGTTATTCGTATTGACCAATGCACCTGCATACTTCATGTATCTTATAAACATGGTTTTCATGAAGTATTTGGATAAATTCGAGGTAGTGTTCATTGATGACATCATAATCTACTCGAAAAGGGAAGAGAAGCACAAAGAGAATTTAAGGCTGACATTGCAGAAACTGCGAGAACTAGTTGTATGCCAAGTTCAACAACTGCCAATTCCAGTTGAGGGAGATATCATTCCTAGGCCATATCATCTCGAGAGGAGGAGTGTAAGTCGACCCAAGAAAGGTTAGAGATGTGCTAAAGTGTGAACTGCCGCAAGGTGTGAAGCAAATAAGGAGTTTTCTTAGAATGGCTGGATACTACCGTCGGTTCATCAAGACCTTTTCCAAGATAGTGAAGCCTATGACTCTTCTGTTGATGAAGGAGAAGCCTTTCAAGTGGACTAAAGCTTGTCAGGACAGCTTTGAGGAGCTAAAGGAGAGATTGGCAACAACATCTGTGTTAGTATTGCCATTCGTGAGCAAGAGCTTTGAAATCTATTGCAACGCTTCAATGCAAGGACTTGGTTGTGTATTTATGCAAGAAGGCAAAGTAGTAGCTTATGCATCCAAGCAATTGAAGAAACATGAGCAGAACTATCCTACACATGATCTTGAACTTGTAGCCATAGTGCATGCTTTGAAGATTTGGAGGCATTACGTTCTTGGTCATAGATGTGAGATTGATACAGATCATAAGAGTCTCAAGTACATATTTACACAAACGGATAAGAATTTGAGGCAACGAAGATGGTTGGAACTCATTAAGTATTATGATGTGGGAATCAATTATCATCCAGGAAAATCTGATGTAGTGGTTCATGCTTCAAGTCAAAAGGGAGCAAACCACCAGCTCATCGTCAGGGAGTTGCCACTCGAGCTATGCAAGGAGTTCGAACGATTGAATCTTGGATTTGTGAATGAGGTGGGAGAAATGGAAGTGAATATAATCCTGGAACAAGAAATTCGAGAAGGACAAACGAAGTACAAGGGAATTCAAAAAATCAAGGAAACAACTCAAGAAGGGAGAGAATTCAGATTTGATGAGGATTACCAAGGTACTCTATTGTTGGGAAACAGGGTTGTTGTGCCTAATGACAAGAGTCTCCGATAGTTGATATTAAATGAGGCGCATGACTCGCTTTGCTCTATCCATCTTGGTTGTACAAAGATGTACAAGGACATTAAGACATGCTACTGGTGGGATGGTATGAAAAGGGACATAGCAGAATATGTTGCACTATGTGATGTATGCCAACAAGTCAAAGCTAAGCATCAAAGACCAGTTGGATTATTGCAACCATTAAAGATTCCAGAATGGAAGTGGGAAGAAGTTGGTGTGGATTTCATAGTTGGTTTGCCTCGCACATCAGTGGGATATGATTCAATATGGGTCATTGTGGATCAATTGACGAAATCATTGCATTTCATTCCTGTCGTAACTAATTATAGTGGAGTCATGTTGGCAGAATTGTATATGGGAAGAATAGTGTGTTTAGATGGAGTGACTAAGAAAATAGTGTCTGATAGAGGTTCTCGGTTTACCTCGAGGTTCTGGCAAAAGTTGCATGAATCGATGGAAACTCAATTGAATTTTAGTTCTGCATATCACTCTCAGACGGATGGATAGATCGAGAGGACAAATCAGGTATTGGAGGATGTGCTAAGAGCCTGTGCGCTAAAGTATGGAGGAAGTTGGGACAAGAGCATGCCATACGCTGAATTTTCCAACAACAGGAGTTATCAAGAAAGCTTGAAGATGTCGCCATGTGAAGCGTTGTATGGGAGAAGGTGTAGAACACCCTTGTTTTGGAATGAGGCAGGGGAAACCCAAGTATTTGGACCTGATGTTATCCAAGAGGCCGAAAAGAAAGTGCAGACTATCCGCGAGAATTTGAGAGCTGCCCAGTCAAGGTAGTAGATGACGAAGCTTATCTTTTGAGGTGGGAGACTTTGTATACCTCAAAGTGTCACCTATGCGAGGTCACAAGTGGTTTAATGTGAATGGCAAGTTGGCACCTCCCTATATTGGACCATTCAAGATTTCAGACAAATAGGGAGAAGTAGCCTACAAATTGGAGATGTCAGCACATCTTTCCGACGTTCATGATGTGTTTCACGTTTCTAAGCTCAAGAAGTGCTTGAGAGTTCCAGAAGGAATTTCCCTATCCCTTTCCCTTTGCGTCGAATCTCGAAGGCGAGATTCATTTTTAGGGGGGTAGGTTTGTAACAGCCTCATTTTCATGCATAATGCATTGCATACATGCTCATACATGTATAACAATAAGCAACATAAAGTGGAACAAGATTAAAATGAATTTAAGGCTAAACTGCAGATTATTTGTGTCAGGGTGCAGACTTGTCCGACCATAACCCCAGACTAGTCCGGTGACCCTATTTTCATTCATAAATTTTGTTTCCTTCGGAGCCTGAACTTGTCCGACATAATGCACCAACTAGTCCGGTTTTGTCTCTGATGTTGTCCGGACTTGTCCGTGGTCCAAGCAGACAAGTCCATTCCTCGTCGAATTTTAGTCAAGAAGCATTTTATCCTGCAACCCCAGACTTGTTCGACGTTATACACCGGACTAGTCCGATGTAGCCTCTGGACCAAAACGGACTAGTCCTTTATGACACTGAACTAGTCCGATCAGCTTTTCTATAACATTTCAGACTTGTTCGAAAACACCTAATTTAGTCCGACCCAACCCCGGACTCATCCGATATCAACACCGAACTAGTCCGAAGTCCATTATTGTACGAGAACGGACTTGTCCAGTCCCTATTGCGGACTAGTACGGCATTGGGAAATCAACTCAGATTCCATTATTTCTCCACGATTTGTTTTTGGGTCATTGCCTTAATTGGGCCCAAGAACTTTGTGCCCAACCTCAGAGGAGCCCAAGTGGACCCGACCTCCGCTCCTACACATCCCCCGCCGAATTCCACTTGGAATTCACCCAAAACCCTACCTCTCCAACCCCTATATAAGCAACCCAATACCCTCACCTCCCCACCTTTGAGAAAAACTCCTTGCTGCCGCCTTTGATCTCGTGCCAACAACGAGAAAGAGCCCAGGAGCAAGGAGAAGAAGGAGAAGAGCGAGAAGGAGCAATCAAGATCAATCTTCATCGATTCTTCGACAATTTGACGTTCTTCATCACCACTCCTTGTCAACTCGTCTCCATCAAGCCCTAATTGCCAAGATCCAAGGCCTCACGTCAAAACTTTGATCTCTGGATCTCTAAACACGTTGTATACCATATACTTCCAAGTTTTATGCGAATTCAACCCAAAACCTTGCTTTCCAGAAAAACACTAATTCCAGTTATGTATAGGGCGGACTAGTTCGGCCCCTATACCGGACTTGTCCGGCCTCTTAATCTCAGTAGTGTTGAATTTATTCCAAATCAACTCAAATTTATTCCAAACCTGTTCAAACTTGTTGGAAACTATTGTAACTAGTTAGTAAACATTAATGGCAACTCATTAACAAGTTTTACCTCATAATTGCATTAATCATGCATATCATGGCATGTTGAGTACTATACGAGCCTTCTTTGATTGAATTTTGTGTTTTACATGTTTGTCGCTCGGAATAGAAGTAGTTGCCGTAGAGAGTGCTTTCGAGGACCTGCAGAATCAGAATTACAAAGCCTTTGATCCAAACCAAGCTCAGGAGCAAGGCAAGTGTCTTTGATCATATTGATTTTGTTTTGAAGGTTTTGTTGCAAAATTGCAAGCTTGTGTCGAAATTGATGGGAAAACCCAATTATAGGAGTTTACTAGTTTTGTATTACCACCCTTGTCGCTTGAACACTATGTAGAGAGTAGGGAAGGTATTTTGCACTTTTTGCTTCGCAAGGCGCAATTTTGTTTGGGAAACAATTAAACAGCTTAATTGTGAACTATTGAACACATGAATGATGAGAATAGATATTGATGACCCTTTAGCAACATGGTGCCTAGTAATCTAAGCAAGTCGGTTATGTGGAATTGGTTGGACTGTTTTGATGGTTTTCCTTGCTTTAGATCTAAGGACCGGTTCATGGAGCAACCATCCAGGATTTATAATGCAACCACAGGGCCAAGTATGGGTGCGGCATAGCTGAGTAATTAGTGAATTGCCAGTGCTGTTTGGACCATTAAGAATGCTCGGAGAAGGGGTAGTCTGATTGGGTTTGTAGTGATGGTGGGACTACCCTAGTATCTGAATGGCTCAAGAGGGGGCCCTTGGTTGGATGTGCTCAGTTGGAGACATCACCACCGGTGAAACCTCAGTGGGGTCTAAATAGGATAGTAATCACTTTGTAAAGGCTATTTTGTGATCTCTTGGCCACACACCTAAGGAAGTGTGAGACAGCATAATTGAGATTTCATAGTCATCGAAAGGTGATGAAATCACGAACTTGAGGGCAAAGTGGTACAGCCTCTGCAGAGTGTGTTTTAAAACTATCATGATAGCCGTGCTCCCGGTCATGAGCAACCTGGACCCTCACAAGATTAGAATTTGGACTTCAATTTGGTTTACTGGCTGGAATTGAATTGGGAACTAGTATTGGTTAATTAAATGGCTTTGGTATATGGAATTTATGAATTTGAGATAAATGAGCAGTTATGAGTTGATTATGGATTATTATTGCTGATATTGGTTATTTAAGTTGAAATTGATGATATTAGGGTTATTTTTAGATAGACCTCACTAAATAATTTTATAATTTCATTTTCAACTGTTTTGAATGTACTTTTATGCAAATAGCCATTTTATTATCATTCCTTATTTAAGCTACAAGTCATACTTTTCCCACACTTGCTGAGTACGACATGTGCTCACCCTTGCTATTTCCCCGCAAAATTTAGACGCAGGTGACCAGGTGGAGTACCAGGAGTATTTGAGGAGTACTAGGCGTGCTTGTTACCGTCAAACTTGCCTGTGGAGATTGGAGTCATTAGTGTTTAGTTTTTCCGCTGCAGTTTCAATAGAGTTGTATTTGAGACTATTTGGTTTGTAATAAGGTACTATTATTAGTATTATTATTTGAGACATGGTCTATATATGTTTATCAATTGTGAATCACTTGTGTATGTGAGTTAAACATCCGGGGCACCCATACGCATTACGCTTGGTCCATTTTCGGAACTGGGTGTCACATTAGGGCACCATCAAGCTCGAGGTGTTTCGGATTTGACTTTTGTGGAAGGTGATCTTTTCGAGGGAGAAGGTGCATTGACCTTGAGAGATTCCACTTGTGTTTCAAGGATCTTGTTATCTTTTGTCAAGCTAACAAGTTCATCCTTTAGCACAATTGTAGTCTTCTGAAGATTTGATCAAGTTTCCTTACTCAAAGCGAGTTCACGCTCAAGTGCATTGCTTCTTTCTCTTTCAATCTCCAAGAGCTTCTCAAACTCTTGACATCTCTCCTTTTTTTAGATGAGCATGTCCTCTTGACGGTTAATGAGCCCTTCCTTCTTAAATATCTCATTTGATAACAATTTCAATCTTTTCAAGGTGCTCTTACTCATGTCTTTAATCATGTCTTTATTATAACTACCACTACGAAAATTATCAAGAGATGAATTTGAATAAGGTGGTTTAGATTTAACCTTCTTTCTTCCCTCCTTGGTCATGAGGTGGTAGAGAAAAAGGTTTAGGCCCGATCTCCCGAAAGGTAATGGATAAGTCGATTGATGGAGATCTCAACGTTGATAATCCGAGGCTCTCGAGTAGAACACGAACTGGTTATCAACCGTGCTGCACACGATTGACCTCACCAAGAAGGCTAATCCCTGCAAGTGCAACTGAGTACACAAGCAAGAACACGGTAGAAGCAATCTGAATTGCTAAGTTGGGGTCTCACAAACCGATGAACGGCAAAACTGTGTATAACAGATTAATCTAAGCAAAACCAGTTTCTCATGGCAGCTACTATGGAGTATATATAGGTGGGAGGACATGCAAGGGGGTGTTGGAGTCGTGACCTAACCCTAAGACACGAAAACAAGAGATGTAGAATTGATACAAGGCCCAATGGCCCAATACGGTGGTGCAGCACCCTGACAGATTCTGAACTCGATTTTGTTTCGATGATTCCCGTCGACTCCGAAGGAATTTTGACATGGGACCAGAGGCATCGGAAAGTTTACCATCGCCCCATTCCATGCATATGTAAAACGTCCAGTCCTGGACATCCGCTTTAGTGTGAACTGCTCCTGGACTCCGAGTTGGACACGATTTTGAGTTGGGGTCGTTTTCCATCTTCTGTGAATGTATCCTCTGGTCCTCCAGGCCCCTAAACCTTCCTCCAGTTATTCCTTGAATCACTCCATGTATCCTAATCACAATTAAATTATTGGGTAGCAATCTATTCTCAAAAATATATAAGGAAACATATAAGAACGAGCTCACCTCTAAAGTTAATTATTGTGTGCGAATTCTATTGATTGCATCTTGTATGTTCAATGGAGTGTTGTGTATGTCCTCATCATCCTCCTCTTCTTGAATTGGAGTCGTCCTCGACTCAAGATCATCTTCTCTCACGTGTGGATCCATATGTGCAACGCCATCAAATATTCTTCTATGCATGAAAGGAGGAGGCCAAGGTGGTGGACGACATAGTGCACCATCTCCACGTTCTTCATCAAATACGCATGCACATTCTGTTAGAATAATATCACATTGCCTATGTAACCAAGGGAGGTCCCCTGACCCCCTTATATATATCTACCACCCCTAGGGATTTTTAATCAATAAAATACAATAATTATTTTTTCCCCAATATTTCCATCATGGTATCAGATTAGGTTCGTTCCTAACTTCCGCTAGCTACGCCCAACTCCGCCTCTTGCGTCGAGTTTGGCTCGCGGCGAATCGCCGCCCTCTGCGCGCGACTTTTTTTTGGCATGCCTGTGCCGCCGAAAAAATTCCGCGCACACCGCGTTCTAGAGCGGGGTCCTTCAAAGACCGCCGCACGCCTACGTGCGGCCTTCCACGCGGCCCGCGCCTGGTCTGAAGTCTTCGTCACCATGCGTCGCGCGTCCACGGTCTCCGCTGCAGCAGATTGACGCTCGTGCATCGTGTTTCTTACTTCATGATGGCTTCTGTTGGCGATGGCTCCGCGGACGCACAAGCAGCCTCACAGTAGATCGCCTTGGCTGCCGAGCTAACTCGATTGACCGAGGAGGCGAATTGACTGGCCATCGAGGCAGCACGTGCACGTGCATCGGCCGACGAGGCGCGTTGCATGTTGCTTCACGCAGCTGACGAGATCCGTCGTGACTTGATCAACCACGACCTCTCTCCTTCGGCGGTTGACATCGTTGCTTCTCTGCATGCTCAAGCAATCGCCGTCCTCAACATCAAGTCAAAGATCCCCATTGTCCTCGACAACCTTTCGCTGCACTATAGTCGGTGGAAGAGTCTCTTCCTCAACACCCTCGGGAAGTACGAGCTCTCCGATCATGTCCTCACCGACATTGATCCCACTGTTGCCGACTCATTGGCGATCCATGGACTGGACCATCATCTCTTGGCTTCACGGCACCATCTCTCCTGATCTTATTGAGATCGCCTCGGCGGGCATACCCATAGCTCGTTCCATCTGGCTTGGGCTTCAAGAGCAGTTCATTGGCAACCGGGAGACCCGTGCTTTGATTTTGGATGCCAAGTTTCGCACGTTCGTCCAGGGTGACCTCTCCATCACCGACTATTGTCATCGTATTAAGTCGATGGCCGATGCGCTCGGTGACTTGGGCGAGGTCGTCCACTACTACACTCTCGTTCTCACGACGCTTCGTGGGCTGAACAAGCAGTTCTCTTAGATGGCATCCCTTCTCAAGCGTCAGAGCCCCTTTCCCACATTTGTCGAGGTCCGCAACGACCTCCAACTTGAGGAGATTGAGATGAAGTCCAAGTCGGGAAACGCCAATGCATTGGCGGCCACCTCCGTAGGTGCGGGACGCACCTCGTCTTTTGCATCATCTGGTGGCGCTCCTCCACGTGCTCCCGTTTCTGGTGGCCCTGCATCAAGCACTCCTACCTCCGGTGCTGCTGTCTCTGGCCTCTCATCCTCCAACCGAGGTCGAAATCGTCGTAATTGGAACTAGCATAATGAAACCAGTAACAATGGTGGATTTCCCACTCCGGGGAATTCATGGAACGGGACCTTGCGGCTTTGGGATGGTGCTTCGCCCCATCTCGATCCTCCTCTAGGCTTCCCGACATGTCCACGCGCACCTGCCCCTCCTCTGAAGTACCTTCTGGCGCATGGAGGATCCTACGGCGCACCTTCCTATCAGCCACAAGGCTTCTGGACACCTGACAGACTGCCAATGTCTTTCTACTACAACCCGACTACACCTTGTGGTAGTGAGACCCCTCCTTCTACAGCGGCCAGACCGCGGCTCCTGGTGATCCAACCACTAGATCTGTGTACGGGGGAGCTTCCAACTACGTCGCATCTTCTACAATATGGGATCAGAACGAGCTGGCTAACTCGTTCAACACCATGTCACTGACGCCGCCACCGTCTACAGAATGGTACGTGGACTCCGGCGCCGATAGCCACATGTGCTCCTCCCTCGGTAACCTCTCCTCCTCCCATCCTCCTTCTTATTCGACTCCTTTGTCTATCGTTGTCGGTAATGGGTCATTACTACCCGTCACCTCCACGGGTCACACTTCTTTCTCTACATCCGCTCGTCCTTTACATTTGCATCGAGTTCTTGTGTCTCCTCACATAATTAAAAATTTGGTTTCTGTTCGTCAGTTCACTACTGATAATAAAGTTTCCATTGAATTTGAACTATTTGGTCTTTCTGTGAAGGATCTGGACACCAAGAACGTGATCGCCAGATGTAATAGTTCCGGGCATCTCTACTCCATATCCTTGCCGATGCTTTCTCCACCACATGCCTTAGCCGCAGCAACCACACCGTCCACGCTTTGGCATCATCATCTTGATCACTTAGGTTTCGAGGCTTTGTCTAGGTTATTTCCACAGTGTAATAAACAGGAACTTGACACTCTTTGTCATGCCTGTCAGCTTGGTCGTCACACACGTCTTCCATTTTCTCTATCAAATTCTCATGCTTCGAACAACTTCGATTTAATACATTGTGATCTATGGACATCTCCCGTGCAAAGTGTTTCTGGTCACAAGTATTATCTTGTTGTTCTTGATGACTGCTCTCATTATCCGTGGACTTTTCCTCTACACCTCAAATCGGACACTTTTCCGACCTTGACATAATTTTTTGCCTATGTATCCACTCAATTTGGCCGCACCATAAAGGCAATCCAATGTGATAATGGTCGTGAATTCGATAATTCCACATCATGCGCATTCTTTCTCCGTCTTTGTGTTTTTTTGCGTCTCTCTTGTCCTCACATGTCTCCTCAAAATGGACGTGCTGATCATATTATTTGAACCACCAATGATACTTTGCGCTCGATTATGTTCCAAGCTAGTGTTCCAACCGGTTATTGGGTAAAAGCGCTCCACACCGCTACACACCTCATAAACTTGCGACCATCCAAAACGCTCCCCTTTGCTGCACCACATTTCGCCCTCTTTGGCACCCAACCTGATATTTCCCACCTACGCGTTTTCGGTTGCAAGTGCTACCCAAATATCTCTGCCACAGCTGAACACAAGTTTTCTCCTCGCTCTACAGTTTGTTTCTTCCTTGGCTATCCATCCGATCAAAAAGGATACCAATGCCTAGACCTAGTCACAAACCGTATCATTATTTCTTGTCGTGTGACTTTTGTTGAGTCCTCCTTTCCGTTTGTGGAAATCTCCAACCCTCCTTCATCCCACTTTGACTTTCTTTTTTATACTAACGATTCATTGATGCTCCCTAGCACTGACTGTTTTGCAGGTACTCGTCAACGTGGGCCTCCAGTAGGCTTCTACGAATCTAAAGGTCAGACCTCGGCTCCAGCCAGTCACACCGCGCCTATGCACAGAGGCCTTCTTGGCCTCTGTCCACCCGACGACATCCCCAACAGAGGACAGGCGGACCTCTATTCGCCTCGACATCCCATCGTGACTCACGATGGTCTCGCTGCGGATCCTTATGGTCCAGCCTATAGTACTCGTCCCGAACACCAGGCGAGCCTTTGTTCGCCGGGTGGTCCAACCGCTACCTCGTGCGGTCAGACCACCCCGAGCTCGTCCTCGTCACGCGACACTCCTCCCGGCTACGTCTCTCCGACGTCTACACCAATTTCCCTTCACCAGCAACTAGGTTTTGTACGTGGTCCACGGTCTGTGCTCGAGGTGCCACCTATCGACAATGAGCATAACATGCGGACACGTGCGAAGGCCGGTCTTCGTCTTCCTGTGCAGTGTCTGAACCTTCAAGCCTCAACATTGTCACAGATTCTGAAGACTTATCGTGGTGCTCCTGCTGATCCCAATTGGCGAGAGGCCATGATCGAGGAATTCACAGCTCTACAGGCAAACAGCACTTGGGATCTCGTGCCACGTCCTCCAGGTATGAATGTCATCACTGAGAAGTGGGTTTTTTGTCACAAGATTCACCCAGATGGCTCTCTTGATTGTTACAACGCTCGTTGGGTTCTTCGTGGCTTTACTCAACAGCCTGGTGTTGACTTTGGTGAGACTTTCAACCATGTGGTGAAGCCTGCTACAGTTCGTACCGTTCTATCAGTTGCACTCTCTCGTGATTGGCCCGTTCACCAACTTGATGTGAAGAATGTTTTTCTGCATGTTACTCTATCCGAGACAGTCCATTGTGAGCAACCTTCTGGTTTTTTTGATACTGCTCGTCCAGATTTTGTCTGTCGACTGAACAAGTCCCTATATGGTTTGAAGCAAGCTCCTAATGCCTGAACCAACCACTTTGCTTCTCATATTATCTCATTTGGATTTACTGGTGCTCGGTCCGATACTTTGCTTTTCGTCTACCGGCATGGCACAAACATGGCTTATCTATTGCTATATGTTGATAATATTGTTCTGACTGCCTCATTAGCACCACTGCCCTATCGCATTATTGATGCTCTTGCTGCAGAATTTTCAATGAAGGATTTGGGCAACCTACATCATTTTTTGGGCATAACTGTTACTCGGAGCAGTGCAGGCTTCTTCCTCTCACAGCGATAGTACATGGTTGAGATACTTGAGAGAGCAGGCATGACTGATTGTAAATCATGTTCTACTCCAGTCGATACGTGTGCCAAGTTATCATCCAATGGTGTTGCGGTTTCGGATGCTACTCACTATCGTGGTCTTGCTGGAGCCCTGCAATATATCACCTACACTCGACCCGACATTGCATATGCCGTGCAGCAGGTGTGTCTCTATATGCATGATCCTCATGAGCCTCATCTTGCATTGGTGAAATGCATTCATCGATGCATTCAAGGCACCTTGGATCATGGTCTTCAGCTTCGTCGCTCTTCGTTTAGCGAGCTTGTGGCATATTCTAATGCTGATTGGGTCGGTTGCCCTGACACACGTCGTTCCACCTCCGGATACGGTATCTTCCTCGTTGATAATCTGGTCTCCTGGTCTTCGAAGCGCCAACACACGGTATCCTGCTCCAAGACCGAAGCAGAATATCGTGCTGTAGCCAACACCGTGGCCGAAACTTCTTGGTTGCATCAGTTGCTGGAGGAACCTCACTGTCCACTACAGAAGGCCACTTTGGTCTATTGTGACAATGTCAGTGCTATGTATCTCTCGACCAATCCGGTGCAACATCAACGCACCAAGCATATCGAGATTGATTTGCACTTCTTTCGCGACAAGGTGGCCACTGGTGCAGTTTGAGTTCTTCACGTTCCCACCAACTCACAGTATGCGGACAACTTCACCAAGGGGCTGCCATCTTTGGTGTTTGTGGAGTTTCGATACAGTCTGAATGTTCTAGCTAATAGACATTCAGACTGCGGGGGAGTGTTAGAATAATACCACATTGCCTATGTAACCAAGGGAGGTCCCCTGACCCCCCTATATATATGTACCACCCCTTGGGATTTTTAATCAATAAAATACAATAATTATTTTCTCCCCAATATTTCCATCACAATCACTCGAGATAGTATCCAAAACAAATAAACATTTGTGTTGTGCTTGTATGTGCAATGACAATGTGCTTGATCTCATCATTGATCTAATGCACTTTTGACTACGATAACTCCATTTTATGGCAAACCTTTGAATATGAAAGTTGTGGAGAACTTCTTAAGCTTTCCAGAATGTACAAAAACGCCAAATTCCAAGTTTGTATGTATGAGATATGATTAAAATACCGAACTGGACAGAGATGAAACTAATCTAGACGAGATGATGCGATTCAAAAAGTTGAATCGACACAATGCAAAACTCAAACTAATACCAAAAACACTTTCTAAACCAGCAATATGACTCAACCATGGACACAAAATCAACAAAACCAAACTGAATAACAAAGTTGCAAAGGCTCAATCGTGGTTTGGACAAAGTGATGAATAGATCTACTAAACTACATGTTTTTTGTGGCCTTTTTGTGGACTCTAGGTATGAAAAACAAAGTAATTGAAAGGATAGATGAATTACCTAACGGTCAACCTGGAAATATGATACCAATTGATAGAGAAAAAGGTTTAGGCCCGATCTTCCGAAAGGTAATGGATAAGTCGATTAATGGAGATATTCACATTAACGATCCGAGGCTCTCGAGTAGAACACGAAAAACCCCTGCAATCACTACACCACCGCTCCGTTGGTTATCAAACATGCTGCACACGATTGACCTCTCCAAGAAGCCTAATCCCTGCAAGTGCAACCGAGAACAGAAGCAAGCACAAGATAGAAGCAATCTGAATTGCTAAGTGGGAGTCTCACAAACCGATGAACGGCAAAACTGCGGATAACAGATTAATCTAAGCAAAACCCAATTGTTCATGGCAGCTACTATGAAGTATATATAGGTGGGAGGACGTCCAAGGGGGTGTTGGAGTCGTGACCTAATCCTAAGTCGCGAAAATAAGAGATGTAGACTTGATACAAGGCCCAATGGACCAATATGGTGGTGCAGCACCCTGACAGATTCTGAACTCAATTTTGTATCGATGATTTCCGTCGACTCCGAAGGAATTTTGACATGGTACTATAGGCATTGGAAAGTTTATCCTCTCCCCTTTCCATGCATATGTAGAACGTCCAAAACAGAGATCGTATGCGTCCTGGACATCTGTTTTAGTGCGAACTGCTCCTCGACTCCGAGTTGGACACGATTTTGAGTTGGGGTCGGTTTCCATCTTCTTTGAACGTATCCTCTTGTCGTCCACGCCCCTAAACCTTCCCCCAGTTACTCCCTGAATCACTCCATGTATCCTAATCACAATTAAATTATTAGGTAGCAATCTATTCTCAGTTATATATAAGGAAACATATAAGAATGAGCTCACCTCTGAAATTAATTGTTGTGTGCGAATTCTATTGATTGCATCTTGTACGTTCAATGGAGTGTTGTGTATATCCATAGGAGTTATGTCCTCATCATGAGGTATGTTGTTCTTGAGCTCTCCATGTTGGGGAAGAACTTGTTCTCCATAGTTGATCTCTTCATGACAATTGTTGTCATCTTCTCTTCTTCGACTGAGGAGTCTTCTTTTGAATCCCACTCCTTCCCAAGGTGGGATTGTCTTGATTGCTTCTTACTCTTGAAGAATTTCTTCTTTTGGGACATGCCCTCGTTATTCTTCTTGTTTTCATGATGGTAGCTCCCCCCCCTTCTTATCATCCTCTTGAACATTTTGATGAAGAGTGCCTCTTCCTCATCGGTGTTAAGGCGCTCTTCACCACTTTCCTCTTGTTCTTGGATCTTCATGATGTTGTGTTGAATGCAACATCTTTCTTCTTTGAGGAGGTGAGCTTTTAGAGGTCGTTGTAGAACATTGCCTCTTCTTCCTAAAAACAGGGGGAACTTGCTTACGCATTTGGAGATTTCTTGGGAAACTATGGGCTTTTGATAGAACACCAATTGCGGCTATCCAATTTAAGGCCAAACTCGGACGCTTTGCCCCCCAATTCAATGGCTTTAAACAACAAACAGGTTAGTTGGCTTTTTTTCTTTTTCAACTGACACTGATTCCCCAACACCAATGTTATGAAACTTGATTATTCATCTTTTTTCTTGCTTACTCTCTAGAGTACACCATGACCCTCTTTATATTGAGGAGGTAAGAACAAAAACCCTAACCCTACTGTAGCAGGTTGCTACGATAGGGTTAGGCCCATAAGGCCCACTACTATCTAGGGATGGCAGTGGGTCGAGTGAATCGAAAACCCGCCCTAATTGAAATTGTGTGCTGGTGGAATTCTGTACCCGAACACGCACCATTGGGTGGAAAATAGCACCCGCACCCACACCCAACAGGTTTCGGGCGGGTCTTAGGTACCCATCGGGCATCTCATGGTTGATGATTCTCCCTAGCACTTCTTCTAGAGTCATCTTGTAAAATCCCAGACTCACACAAATCAAGGAGCAAAGAGCGACATTTCGAGGCATGAATGCCCAAATCATTATCTTTACTACATCGTGGTCCATCCATCGAGTGCGTCATATGAACGACTCTTGTTAATGAGCACCTTGAGGTGGTTGTACATGTCTTGGGGGGTCTACCATCCATGATGGTGAACCTCCCATGTTCTCCTTCGATCATCTCGATCTTCGCCTCCCTTATGACACGATTGCCCTCATTCGATATCTTGAGCGTATCCCACATGTCCTTGGCCACCTCCAACCCATCAATTCGATTGAAATCCTCTCAAGTCAAGGAGGAGGTGGTCACTCCAACCACCTGAGTATTGCGGTGGAGTAGGAAGGCTTGCTCTGGGGTAATATGTTCCTCATTCTTGGGAAGATGAACACCTGTCAGAACAACTTGCCACAAGCTAGGGTTTAAAAAATGAGGTGCATCTTCATTTTATACTTCCACATAGAGTAATCATTTCCATCAAATTAGGGGGGAGGGGGTTTCCCAATAGGAATAGACAAATAGTGATTGCTAGAAGTTAGGCGCTCATAATTGTAAGGATATCGGGAGTAGTCTTGTGAACCACTCCCATTGTCGTTGTTGGTTGCACTAATCGCCTTGGTCTCCTTCTTAAGAAGACCTAGCTTCTCACGAAGTCGTGCCTTTAGTTGGCGGACTTCTTTTTAGTCATTTGGATCGTCTTAAAGCAAATCGACGTTCTTCGTTTTGTCATCTCCATCGCTGATCACTAGGACCTCATTTTCACCCCTTCCGGCCATCTTCTCTCTGAGTGGTTAGACTCTTGATAGAGAGACCCGCCCTGGTATGAATTGAAAGTTGCCTAGAGGGGGGGTGTGAATAGGCAATATGACCTGAAATTGCTTAATCAAACAAGATTAAAACTCTAAGGTCAGACTAGTCTGGTTTGGGCCAGACTAGTATGCTCAGTACATAGGGAAAATCCAAAAACATGATTTCTACAAGTAATTTGCAGATTTTAGTTTGACGCAAGATAGATACCATGCCTAGGAATCTAATACAACTTAGATTAACAAGTGAGAGCAGATTGGTTGCACGATTTCAATGAATTACAATGTGAAGAACGATATGAACCCTAAAAGCAATTCTAGTGAATAGCGGAAAGTAAAGCGACAAGTGAGACACAATTTATCCTATGGTTCAGCTTCACAAAGAAGCCTACATGCACGTTGCGAAGTCCACAAAAGTATCGGGTCTCACTTGACCCTAATCTCACCATGCCACCATAAAAGGTTTGCATGGTTTCCATTAACCACAAGGGTAATCACCAAGTTCTTGGATCTTCTCGCAAGTTGATGCTCCCACTAATGATTTGCAATGAGGAGCACAAGAAGCTCAATATCCACAAGCCACAAAATGCGACACCAAGTGCAAGAGATCAAACCGAGAGCAAAAGCAAGATGATCTTCCTTCTCTACCCTTACCAAAGCCTAATCTCCTCATGATTTGGTTCTAGAGGGCAAGTAGGCGAAGTAGAAGGCTTACAATGGCTCAAGGCAACTTGTGGTGGCACTAGGATTGAAAGGTACCCAAATGGGAGCTATGGGTCCCCTTTTTATAGGGGTCCCAAAATCTAACTGTTGCCTGCAGCGAATGTTTGCTCTAGTACGGACAGGGACTACTGACTAGTCCATCCTACTGGGTCCACACTATGTCACGCTCCACGGAGAGTGATGTATCCTCTAACGTTTGAATTTCAAACGTTCATGACAAACCGGACTAGTCCGACCAACAACAGACTAATTCGACCAACAACGGTCATTCAAAAAATTCAGTTCCTTCAGAGCACGAACTTGTCCGGCGCAATGCACGGACTAGTCCGGCTTGGTGTCTGATGTTGTCCATACTAGCCCGTGGTCCAAACGGACTAGTCCGTTCCTTGTTGAATTTTAGTTCGGAAGCATTTTATTCTGCAACACCGGACTTGTCCGGCCTTATACACCGGACTAGTCTGATGTTGCTTCTGTTCCAAAATGGACTTGTCCGGTCCCTTATGCAGACTAGTCTGGCCTCCTAAAACCCACTCAAATTCTATTATTTTCCCACAGTCTGTTTTTGGGTAATTGCCTAATTTGGGGCCAAGAACTTCGTGCCCAACCTCAGAGGAGCCCAAGTGGACCCCACATCAGCCCCTACACGTCCTCCACTAAATTATTCTTGGAATTCACCTCAAAACCCTACCTCTCCACCCCAATATAAACAACCCAATACCCTCACCTCTTCAATCTTTGAGAAAACCCCCGCTGCCACCCTTAGCCTTGCGCCGACGTCAAGAGGAAGTCCAAGAGCAAAGATAAGGAGGAGAAGAGGGAGCAACACCAATCAAGATCGATCTTTATCAACTTTTTCACAAATTGACATTCTTCATCATCAAACCCTAATCAACTCATCTTCATCAAGCCCTAGACGTCAAGATTCAAGTGTTGCATCAAATCTTCGACCCTTGGATCTCTAGACACATGGTACACCCTCTACAAACAAGTTTTCATGCAAATTGAACCCCAATTCTAGCAGATCAAGAAAACCCTACTTCACAATTTATGGACAGGGCGGACTAGTACGGCCTTGGTAGCGGACTTGTCCAGTGTCTGAATTTGGAAAATTCCTGAATCAAACTCAATTTTGATATAAATTGATTCCAAACCTGTCCAAACTTGTTAGAAACTATTGTAACTAGTTATTAAACATTAATAGCAACTCATTAATATGTTTTTCCACACAGTTGCATTAATCATGCATATCATGGCATATTGAGTACTATATGAGCATTATTTCATTGTATCGTTTGTTTTGCATGTTTGTCGCTAGGAATGGAAGGAATTGTCGTAGAGAGTGCTTTCGAGGACTTGCAGAACCAGAGTTTCGAAGTCTTTAGTCCAACTCAAGCTCAGGAGCAAGGCAAGTGTCCTTGATCATTTTGATTCAAGTTTTTAAATGTTTTATTTGCAAAATTGCATGCTTGTGTCAATTGATGGGAAAACCCAATCGTTGGAATTTACTGGTTTTGTATGGCCACCCTTGTCGCTTGAACATATTGTAGAGAGTCGGGAAGGGTATTTTACACTTTTGCTTCGCATTACTCAGTTGGGTTTGGGAAATAACCATATTACTTAATTATGAACTATTGAACACCATAGTGATGAGAATTGATAATAATGACCTTTTAGCAACATGGTGCCTTGGGATCTAAGCAAGTCGGTTATGTGGAATGGGTTGGACTATTTTGGTGGATTTGCTTGCTTTAGATCTAAGGAACGGTTCGTGGAGCGACCATCTAGGATTTACAGTGCCACTACAGGGCCAAGTATGGGTGCGGATTAGGTGACTAATTAGAATTTTGCCGGTATTATTTGGACCATTAAGAATGCTCGGAGAAGGGGTAGTCGGATGGGTTTGTAGAGATTGGTGGGACTATCCTGGGATCCGAATGGATCAAGAGGGGGCCCTTGGTTGATGTAGTACGCTTGGTTCATTTTTAGAACTGGGTGTCACAACTTGGTATCAGAGCTGTGTTTGACCGTAGGACGTATGCCCAGTTAGAATGGACACCACAGATCACTTAGCACTTCTTTCCTGTTCAAAATTAGCCTGTTTTGCACTATTTTGCCTTCACTAGGTATATACAGCTGAAAAATTTGTGCTTTTTGCTGCTGCTGCAATTTTTGCTACTTTTCCATCTTTTTGAGCAAATGCACATCTTCTAATCTTGATTTATGGCTGCTGCAATTTCAGAATTGATATTTTTGTTTTCCTCTATTTTTCTCACAGTTTCTTGTAGATAACTCACACCAAAATGACAACCTGCAAGAGAGCTCGTTTGCCACCCCTTGGAAGCAAGCTTATGCCTCGCATGAGTAGAAAATGAAACCCGCTCAAGAGGAGGAGGAAGTGAATTCACCCACAAAGGAAGTCGAGCATGAACATTCCAACACGACAAAGGAAGACCCCGGGATGGTGGAATCTTATGCAAATAAGGAAGAGGAAGATCCGGAGATGGTGGAAATGTATGATAGTGAGGAACAGGAAGGTGAAGCACATGAGGAGGATGAAAATGAACCAGCTGCATATGAAGAAGTACTCAAAGTCCAAAGAAATGCCTCACAACCTAGTGATGCCACAAAGGAGGACAAATGCATAGTTTATCGTGATGCCCAAGAATTTTGTTCCGACGACACTGATGGAGGATTTGCAGTGAAGCAATTGAAGGAGTTCCTTGATCTATGCAAAATGCACCCAGAGTACTATGTTAAGAGGATTCCTCGCCATTGATGTGAAAAATGCAGGGCTCAAGTTATTGTTCTTGCTACAGATGAGGTGCTCACCCGATACTTTGCATCCACATGCAGAAGCACCAGGGGGCAAGCTATTGATGATGTTGCTTGGACGCACTCAACAGATTGTGCCAAATCTATCGGGAGCAAGTTGGAGGTACTAACTTTGCATTGCACTCACAATGCAAGAAGGGGACAAGGGAAATCTTAAGGCTGCAAGATGGAGCTCAAGTCAGTTCCCGTGCCACTAACAGATCTCAGGAGGTATTGGTGAATTTGGGAAATTACTATGCTGATGCGATGAAAGAGATCCGTTACCTTTGTAAGAAGTTGTTCATTATGGAGAAGCAAGAGGAAGTCCGTGCCACCGTAGAAGTCAATGGTGTAGCAATATCTCCAGCGCCTATATGGACGGCCAACTCACCTTGGCGTCCGCCCATGTATGCCTCGCCGTCACCATCACTTCATCGCCTCTCTACCAGGACAGCCACATATCACATAATTAGGACTAGGTCTCCTGCCTAGGAGGTAGAAAAGCATTTAGATCATTTTATTCATATTTAGTGTGGTGTGCTAAATTTCCTGGTCTGTGCTTGAGTTTGTGTGCTTAGTGCAAGTTGTGGGACGTCTAACATTTTGTCCACATCCGCACATAGTAGGGAGTTGTAGGATCCTTGTCCACATCCTCTAATAGGGTTATCAGTATTAATAGGGGAGTTGTTTAGTTACATATACCTTGATGCATATAGTTGGGGTGTTTCTTTTCAAATTCTAAATTCTTTTGTATCTACTATTCTTTCACCAGCATATGCCGAGGACTCGCAACCAAAGGAATGTGAATAGTGAAAAGGAGAATAATGAAGCACCCCAGAACAACCAGGGACTTGCCCAGGGAGCTATCAACCTTGAGCAGCTATTGGCTATACAGAACCATCTCATGCAGACCATGATACAGACCATGGGACAGCTGCAATCTGGCAACAACAATCATCCACCACCACCTCCATGGCCACCCTACAATCATTTTGGAGAGTTCATGAGGATTAGGGCGCCTACCTTTGCTCAAGCCACAGATCCTACAGAAGCTGATGACTGGCTGAATTCTGTTGAGCAGAAACTTGCTACTGTTCAGTGAATCGACAAGGAGAAGGTTCTTTTTTCCTCACACCAGTTGGTTGGAGCCGCTGTAAATTGGTGGGAATCTCTATGCAATGCCCATGAAAATCAAGATAGAAGCACCTGGACTAAATTCAATGAGAAGTTCTGCTCTCACTTTGCGCCAGAGGGAGATATGATACTGAGAAGACAAGAGTTTGAAAACCTCAGGCAAGGAAGGATGAGTGTGAGTGAATACCTTAACAGATTCACTCAATTGTCTCACTATGCTCCAGAGGATATCGGCAGTGATAGAAGAAAGCAATATTTGTTCATGAGGGGTCTCAACAATGAAATGCAAGTTCAGTTGCTCAATGCTGATTATGCAAATTTTTAGAAGCTGGTTGACAAGGCCATTGTGGTTGAGAACAAGATTCATGAGATGGAGCTGGATCACAAGAGGAAGATGCCATATCATGGACAGCCACAAGGAAGCAATGTGCGTGTAAAATCCCACTTTTTCCTTTCATGAGAAGTTCAGCTACAAGTGTTTATCAAAAATAATGGAGGTCAATATAGTTGTGCACATGAACTTGACCTCACTAAAAAGTTTCCTTTCTACTGATGTTTAATTTTATTAACATGAGGATTGGACTTCACCACTAATCCTAGAACAATATTAATTGAACCTTTCTGCAAAGTTGGGAATTTAATTGAATGAAATGGCTAGGGCAAATTATATGGCAGCAATATAAAATCAAAACAAATGTAATTTGATTATGTTGCTATGTATATCTGGCCCTAACAAAAAGATTCAAATCCAAGGCTCCAAACTTTTCCTTGGCCTCTTAAATATTTTAAATAGCTTCTCGGAAAATTTTCAAGATTTTTGAAGAACGTACAAAGGGTTTATTTCGCGTCGATCTCAAAATTTAGCTTTGCACTTAACCTTGTCCAAATCAACCCACAATTTTTCCTAAGACCCTTTTGGTTCAGTGAGCTTTGTTTCGAAGTTTGGGGATTTATGGACCTTAGTTACTATTTATTTCAATAAGTTTTATAAACAAGTTTGGTTTCAAATTTGATTTGAATTTGAAACAAACTATCTCCAAATTGAAATCTGATTGCAGATTTGGGTTCCTCATATTTTTCTTAGCCTGTCTGTAAATTTTGGGAATTTTTGGGCAATGTTTGAGGTGGAATTTAGAGGAACAGAGAAGAGGGAGTAGTGGGGCCCACATGTCAGCCAGGTTACCAATTCACCGCCTCTGTTTTCTTTCTCCGCGCGACAACGCGACGCTTGCATGCGCCAGCGTGCCGGTTCGGCCATCGGTCGCCTCCAGCTGCCCCAGCCTCCTTATCTACTGAGGTGAAGCCCTTTTATTCACTCCACCGTCGACCGCAGTCACTCCTCGGCTCCCTCTCGCTCGCGCTGCTTCATTGCTCGCCGCCGCGACCACCCCGGTTCCGCCCGACGCCGCTCAGCCTCGCCGCCGGTACAAGCTTCCTCGTCCTCTGCAGTATTTTGGAAAAAGGTGCGCCATGATCTCATGTAGCTTCTGGTAAAGTTTGAACTCATGTCGTGCATCCTAGCATCCGTATTTCGTGAAAAACTGAAGCACTTTTATAGCTTTGGAGCTAGTTCGTCGATTTAATTCCAATTGTATGCACAATAATTCTTTGATCCAGTTAGACAACATGATCGACGTCTCCTAGCGCACCTTCCCACCAAAAATCAGAAGGAACCATCGAGTAATTAACGAGTTATCCAGTTTTTCCCCTCGCGCCATTGAAGGAGCTCGGTTCACCGTTGACCTTGGTGTTGCGGGCTATGACACGAGTTCTAGACCCTCCTAACCTCTTTCCCATGTTCCCAAGGTGCTTCTCGAGCCTTCATATGAGAGCTTTCGCTAGGAAATTGAGGGTTCCGACATGACCGGAACCCTAGCACCCGCCGCCACCATCGGGAGTGGATTTCCGGTCAACCATCGCCGTCGAGAGGTACTCCAACATGTTTCCCGCATGAAGCTAGGGTGGGGCAGCGAGTCTCGAGACTCCCCGTGGGCTAGAAACCATTGCCGGCGAGAGCGCCGCCGCGCGCTGGCGTGGGCGCCGCCGCCCGAGCCCGTGGCCAGAGGAAGAAGAAAGAGGGGGTGCGGGCCCACCTGCCAGTGAGTGCAACACTTCTGGGATCAGCTTTTGGCCAGGGGATCTAGTGTGGCCACATGGAAATGTTTATGGCCTCCGGTGTGGCTGCCTCCTGGTTGGCTGATTTAAATCCGGTGGGCCCAGGCGCCAAATTTAAAAGCTGAAAATTCCAAATTTATGCAGAACCATTTCCAAACTTGAAAAATCAATATCTCTTTGTAGACTGCTCCAAAAAATTTCAAACAAATTTTGTTTGAAAGACCTTGAGCTCTAGATTTCGTTAGTACCAATTAAGTGTTCTGAAACTTACTTTTAAATTTTGTAGAAAACAATCTTTCCAAATACAAATACAATTTTTTCTAGGTGAACTTTCCACTGAAAAAATCCCTAAAATTCACATAAAATACAATCTCCTATTCTTGACTGCCAGAAAAAGTTTCGGAGCCATTGCACCTGTATAACCCTCTGTATAGTTCAATTACCTTTTCCAATCATTGAATTTTTACAGATGTTCAGTTGCTTTATTATGTCCCAAATTTGGACTGAATCTTCCTTTGGTCGTACACTAGTCCCTGTAAAAATCTGGGATTTAATTGACTTAGTCTCATAGTCCTAATTCAGTTGCCAACTGAATGTTAATTGAAAAGAAAAAATTCAATTATAAAATAAGTCCAGAAATTCTTGCCAACTTTGAAATTCAATAACTCCTTCACCAAGGCTTAAACATTTATGAAACTAATTTTTCTAGAACTAGGACAACCTCCTCTATCATGATTATCAACTGGCAGCTATGTTCAAGCTACAGTTTCTTCTCAAAAATTCTTGGGAGTTTATTGCTTACCATAATTTTAGAGACAACAACCTACTTTGATCATCTCCTGTTCTTTGCCACAGCTTCTATCATATTCCTTAGTATCTACCATCAAAGTCCCAAAGCCAATTACGATCATTATCGTATAATGACCACCAAATATTAGATTATGGTCTTAGTAGTAATTATTTTTCAAAGTCATTCATATACATATTATATGCATATCGTGTAGTGACCGAAGTCGAGGAGGATCCAGAGGCCTTGGAGGTACACCTGCCAGATACTAACACAGACTCGGACCTGCATCCAGGCAAGCCTCGGTTTGCATTTATGTCATTTATAAAGTTTTGCTTTATCACTATGTTGATTAGCATATGAATTATGCATTACGTTAAGGATGCCCGAATACTCCAGATGCATGACCCACAATCCCATTGGTTAATTGGGTAGAGTGATAGCTCGACGTGTAGAACTGCTATGCTAATGTTGTAGGTGAACCGGTAGATATCGAGTAGTTGGAATCTACTCGCAAGATAGAAAATTGACACTCATCTACACTGGATTAACATTTATAGAGAATGACTGTTAAATCTAAACATGAGACCGGTCAGAGATGGATAGGAAGCGGCAAGGCGTGGTCTTGGTCACATAGCTCTGACTGGTCAGTTAAGGCCCGTCTGTATGCGGCCCCTTCAAACAAGGTTGACTTGTACCGGAGACATACTGGATATATGGGCTCCAGTAAACTGACGTAACTCAATAACTGGGATGTCGAGGCCATTAACTCACCATCGATAGGGGTGGGTTAAGGACAGCAAGGTGTAAATCGGTCGGCGGGCACAGAGTTGTTCCGCGCGGAGACCTTCTGTTCGCGGAGGTAAGACAGGTTCGGCGTTCGAGTTTCTTGTGAAAGGTGGCTATATACGACTAGTACTGAAGTGTTATGTAGGTACTGATGTACTCGCTGAAACTTCCGAACGTGCGTATGTGTCGTGTTGTCCGGATGTGTCCTGATTGCAATCATCGTCCCTTACGGTAATAGAGTACCACTTGTTCACTGCACCGTGATGTAGTAAATACTAAAGAAGCCAGACGAATATGTTGTATTGAATTATAATTGCCTTGCACCCTTGTGTGACTTAGAGGTAGCAAAATACAAGTTTACAGTTTCCCCATACTTTAGCTATAACAGCATTATGTGCTCTGGGCATGTCGTATCATCGGCAAAATGTTTCTTGTTTGATTGTGGTGTCTATGATGTGCCGTGCTTGGAGAATGTCATTTTCTACTTAAATAGGACTATAAGGATCCACTTGTAGGCGAGTCGTTTATGCTTCACCTTACCTATACTTAGAATTCACCCTTGCATATGTCTAGTGAGACGGGTCAGTCTTGCTGAGCCTTATGCTCATATTTGCAGTTAACGAGTTTTTGCAGGTTATACGATTGATGACGGGTTTGATGACGAGGCTGCACCCCCTCCATGGTGTACAGCCGAGTGGGAACCCTGCACACCGCCGTGTTTTGGGTGTTCCAGGGCATGGATGACTTTGCTTTTGCATAGCTAGTGCTGAGAGCGTAGCTATGATATATAAGTTTCTTTCCTTCCGCTAGTATTGTAAAACTTCTGCTGTATTATAAATAAAAGATTTAGTCTTGTATTTTATTCTCGTCCTGTTCTTGTATACTGTTGGGTGTCGCATCGCACGACACCACCCAATGAGATCCTGGGATGTCGGGATTCCGGTACCATCCTCACTATGCATTGCCTACTGCATGATATTACAACCCATCTGCTGTTGCATATCGCCCTGCTTATCCACCGCGACTGCAACATCCAATGCAGCAACACTCTCCCATGCAAGCAACTTGCTTACCTATGCAGCCTACGCCACGCCCAAATACGCCTATCTATGCTTAGAATCAGACTCGCCCTAACTTTGCTAGCGCCACTGGTGGAAAGACCTACTATGCTTGTGGTCAACCGAGACACTTTGCAAATCAATGCCCAAGGTCTAGACAGGGTCAGATGAACAATGTTACAAGGCAGAATCCAAGGCCCAATGGAGGAGCAACTCAAGGCAACCAATGACCTTGGAATTTTTCTCGATGCAAGGTGAATCATGTATCTGCAAAAGAGGCTCAACAAGCTGAAGATGTTGTGATTGATATATTTCTCGCAAACTCCAACCCCATGACTATCTTATTTGATTATGGAGCATCCCATTCATTCATCTCATCAAAGTATGTTGCAAGGCATATCATGCCTATATCATACCTGAAGTATACTCTGTTGGTTAAATCTCCTGGAGGAGAGATGAGGACGAATATATTATGTCCAAAAGTATGTATTTCCATAAGGGGGTAGATTTTCTCGCCAACCTCATAGTCCTGAATTCTCAAGGATTGGACATAATACATGGTATGGATTGGCTAAGAAAGCATAAAGGAGTGATTCAGTGTGCCATTCGGACAGTGCAGTTGACAAATGAGAAAGGAGTCAATATAGAGTTCAAGGTAGTTCAGTCGACAATCGAGAAGGCAATTGTAAATCATGCAAAAGGAGTAACTTTGGAGGAAATTCCGACTATTCGTGAATATCCAGATGTATTTCCTGATGAATTGCCAGGTATGCCACCTGATCGTGACATCGACTTTGTCATTGATTTAATACCTGGAGCTGCACCTATAACAAAGAGGCCATATGGGATGCCTCCTAAAGAATTAGCGGAGCTCAAGAAGCATATTCAAGTGCAGTTAGAAATGGGTTTTATACGCCCAAGCTCGTCACCATTGGGAGCCCCAGTGCTTTTCGTAGATTAGAAAGATGGATCCCAAAGAATGTGTGTAGATTACCGGTCTCTCAACGAGGTGATGATCAAGAATAAGTACATGTTGCCCCTTATAGAGGATCTATTCGACCAGATGAAGGGAGCCAGAATATTCTCTAAGATATTTCCTAATGAAGATTAGACCGTCAGACAAACCCAAAACAACTTTCAGGACACAGTAAGGATCCTATGATATACGGTCATGTCATTTGGATTGACTAATGCACCCGCGTACTTCATGTATCTTATGAACAAAGTTATCATGGAGTATTTGGATAAGTTTGTGGTAGTGCTCATTAATGACATCATGATCTACTCCAAAAGTGAAGAGGAGCATGAAGAGCATCTAAGGCTGACATTGCAGAAATTGCGAGAGCACCAATTTTATGCCAAATTTAACAAGTGTCAATTATGGTTGAGGGAGATATCATTCTTAGGCCATGTTATATCTGGAGGAGGAGTGTCAGTTGACCTGGGAAACGTTAGAAATGTGCTAAAGTGGGAACCGCCACAGGATGTGAAGGAAACAAGGAGTTTTCTTGGAATGGCAAGATACTACTGTTGGTTCATCAAGGACTTTTCCAAGATAGCAAAACTCATGACTGAACTGTTAATGAAGGAAAAACCATTAAAGTGGACTCAAGCTTGTCAAGACAGTTTTGAGCATCTAAAGAAAAGATTGACAACAACACCTGTGTTGGTATTGCCAGATGTGAGCATGAGCTTTGATATCAATTGCGACGCTTTAAGACAAGGACTTGGCTGTGTATTGATGCAAGAAGGTCGAGTAGTAGCTTATGCATCCAGGCAATTAAAGAAACATGAGTAGAATTATCCTACGCATGATCTCAAACTTGCGGCCGTAGTGCATGCGTTGAATATTTGGAGACATTATGTTCTTGGCCATAGATGTGAGATTTATACGGATTATAAGAGTCTCAAGTACATATTCACACAAACGGATCTAAATTTGAGGCAACAACGATAGTTGGAACTAATTAACACCGGACTAGTCTAGTCACCCTATTTTCATTCAGAAAATTCAGTTCTTTCAGATCCCGGACTTGTCCGGCACAATGCACGGACTAGTCCGGTTTGGTCTCTGATGTTGTCCGGACTTGTCCGCAGTCCAAGCGGACTAGTCTGTTATTTGTTGAATTTTAGTCCAGAAGCATTTTATTCTCCAACCCCAGACTTGTCCAGCCTTATACACTAGACTAGTCTGATGTAGCCTCTATTCCAAAAAAGACTATTTCGGCCCGTTATGCGTATTAGTCTGGCCTCCTGAATCTCACTTGGATTCTGTTATTTTCCCACAATCTGTTGGAGGATAATTGCCTATTTGGGCCCAAGAACTCCGTGCCCAACCTCAGAACAGCCCAAGTGGACCCCACCTCGGCACCTAAACGTCCCCCACCGAATTCTACTTGGAATTCACCTCAAAACCCTACCTCTCCACCCCTATATAAACAACCCAATACCCCACCTCTTCAATCTTTGAAAAAACCGCCGTTGCCGCCCTTAGCCTTGCGCCGACGTCAAGAGGAAGCCTAGGAGCAAGGAGAAGTAGGAGAAGAGGGAGAAGGACTAATCAAGATTGATCTTCGTCAACTTTTCGGCAAATTAACGTTCTTCATCATCAAACCTTCATCAACTCATCTTCGTCAAGCCCTAGACGTCAAGATTCAGGTATTGCATCAAATCTTCGACCCTTGGATCTCTAGACACTTGGTACACTGTCTACAACCAAGTCTTGATGCAAATTAACCCAAAATTCTCGCAGATCAAGAAAATCCTATTTTGCAATTTCCAGACAAGGCGGACTAGTCCGGTCTTTGTACTGGACTTGTCCGGTGTCTGAATCTGAAAAATTCCTGAATTGAACCCAATTTGATCTGAATTGATTCCAAACCTGTCCAAACTTGTTAGAAACTATTGTAACTAGTTAGTAAACATTAGTTTAACCTCATTAACAATTTTTACTTCAAAATTTCATTAATTATGCATATCATGGCATATTGAGTACTATATGAGCATTATTTGATTATATCGTTTGTTTTGCATGTTTGTCGCTCGGAATAGAAGGAATTTCTATGGAGAGTGCTTTTGAGGACCCGCGGAACCAGAGTTTCAAAGTCTTTGATCCAAGTCAAGTTTAGGAGCAAGACAGGTGTCCTAGATTATTTTGATCGAGGTTTTTAAATGTTTTGTTTGCAAAATTGCATGCTTGTGTCAATTGATGGGAAAATCCAATTGTAAGAGTTTACTAGTTTTGTATGACCACCCTTGTAACTTGAATATATTGTAGAGAGTCGAGAAGGGTATTTTACATTTTTTTCTTTGCATTACTCAGTTGGGTTTGGGAAATAGCCATATTACTTAATTATGAACTATTGAACACTATAATGATGAGAATTGATAATAATGACCTTTTAGCAACATGGTGCCTAGGGATCTAAGCAAGTTAGTTATGTGGAATGGGTTGGACTGTTTTGGTGGTTTTGCCTGCTTTGAATCTAAGGACCGGTTCATGGAGCGACCATCAAGGAATTACAATGCCACCACAGGGGCCATGTATGGGTGCGGCTTAGCTGACTAATTTGTGTTTTGCCAGTACTATTTGGACCATTAAGAATGCTCAGGGAAGGGGTAATCGGATGGGTATGTAGAGATTAGTGGGACCACCCTGGGATCCGAATGGCTCAAGAGGGGGCCCTTTGTTAGATGTGCTCAGTTGGAGACATCACCACCGGTGAAACCTCAGTGGGGTCTAAATATGCTAGTATTCACTTTGTAAGGCTATTTTCTGAACTTTTGGCCACACACCTAAGGAAGTGTGAGACGGCATAACTGAGATTAGTTAGTCATTGAAAGATGATAAAATTACGAACTTGTGGGTAAAGTGGTACAACCTCTGCCGAGTGTGTTTAAAACTATCATGATAGCTGAGCTCCCGGTCATGAGCAACCTGGATCCTCACATGATTAGAAGTTGGACTTTAATATGGTTTAATGGCTGGAACTGGATTGGGAATTGGTAATGGGTTATTAATTGGCTTTGTAATATGGAATTGGTGAAATTGAGATATATGAGCAGTTATGAGTTGATTATGGAATATTATTGCTGGTTTTGGTTATTTAAGTTGAAGTTGATGTTATTTGTGTTATTTTGGGAAGGATGTCACATAATGATGATACAATTGCACTTTTAACTGTTTTGAATGTACTTTATGCAATTATACATTATTATTATAATTCCTTGTTTAAACTACATGTCATACTTTCCCGCACTTGCTGCGTACCACATGTGCTCACCCTTGCTATTCCCCCAACAAATTCAGACGTAGGTGACAATATGGAGTACCAGGAGGTTTTTGAGGAGTACTAGGTGTGTGTGTGTTACTGTCATGCTTGCATGTGGAATTTGGAGTATTAGTGTTTAGTGTTTTTCCGCTGCAATTATTTAGAGCTTGTATTCAAGATTATGTGGTTTGTAATAAGGTACTACTATTAGTGTTATTATTCAAGACATTGTTTATATCTGTTTATCGTTTTTGAATCACTTGTGTATGTTTTTTGAACATCTTTGGCACACATATGCATTATGCTTGGTTCATTTTCGGAATTGGGTGTCACAATGCTCTTGTGTGTGTCACACTAGCTCATATCTATTGACAATCCTTACTAACCCTACCGAGACCAACCTATCCCCTCCATTTGATGATTGCTATGCTTCCACCTAGCCTTCCTCTGGTAGAATATAGATGACACCCTTGGAATACTCTTTTAAGGGGAAATGCTCCATCGATAGTTTCCATGCGCATGCGGATTTTTATTTGTTACGTATGAAACGTCAACAAGCATTTCTAGCACCGTTGCCGGGGAAGGCAGCTGAAGTGTTGCATGATTGAGTAAATAGGATAGGACCCTGGGTAGGATTTTAGTAGGATAAGCCTTCTTGTTTTCACATTTTATGTGAAAACAGGGTAGTGTATGTCTAGTCTCTGCTTGCCGGAAAAGTTTGTTGAAGATCCCAAATCCCTTCGGAGAGATCGCCCTCGTGTCGTTACTCCTCAAAAGTTTTGTGTGGCAAAGCAAGCCAATGCAACTGCACCAACAACCAAAACGCCAATGGCCTAGAAGACCCTTCATGAGTTTTTAGCTCCCTCTGCTAACACAATGTTCCTGTTGGGCCCACTATTAACACGAGAGACGTGAAATTTGAAATCAACACTGGCCTGATCACTATGGTGTCAAGCTGACCCATTTTGTGGGAAGGCTAACGAGGATGCAACTGCTCACCTACAACAGTTCCTTGAGATCAGCAGAACTTTTAAGATCAAGGATGTATCTCTTTATGCCGTCTGTCTTAGGTTGTTTCCGTTCTCCCTTCATGGGAGGGCGAAGCAGTAGTTCTACCCGAACCGAAGTGTTGTAGACACTTGAGAGAAGTGTTCTGCGACATTCCTCGCCATGCTCTTTCCATTAAGAACAACAATTGCCCTGCGTGGAAGGTTTTCCAGCTTCCAGCAATATGCCAAGGAGTCTATTCCAGAGGCTTGGGAAAGGCTTCAGGAGTACATCATGGCTTGTCCCCACCATGGGATGGAGGTCTGGCTGATTATTCAAAACTTCTACAATGGGTTGATCCCTTCCGCCCGTGACCATGTCGATGCTGCCGCTGCTACTGGAGGTGCCTTCTTCTCATTGACGGTGCCAAAGCCAAAGACTTAATTGAGAAGATAGTATCAAACATGGGTTGGAACGACGAGCGCCTCCATACCCGTCAGCGAGGCATGCACACCTTGAAAGAGGAGGGTACAACAATAATGGCGACAATGGAAATCAACCCAACTTGAGAGAGCTTGCCATTAGCCAACTGAAGATCAATGATGACGCATCAAAGAAGTTGTCGGCTAATGAAAAAACCCTAGAGAATATCAATGCAAATATTGAAGGTCTATCTTTGTCCTTCAAGAATCAACTAAGCTTCAACAAGATGCTGGAGACACAGTTAAATCAACTGGCAGCTGTTGTTCTACCAGTTGAGAATGGCAAGATGTCAGGACAACCCGAACCCCCCGTGGAGAATGTCAACATGATTTCTCTACGGGAAGGCAACTGGCTGAAGGACCCTGGATATCCCTTCATATCTTGCTCTATTGGGGCTCACTACTTTGACAAGGCACTTTGTGACCTTGGAGCTAGTGTAAGTGTGATGCCCAAGGCGGTCTTCGACTAGCTAAACTTCATGGACCTTACTCCAACACCAATGCGGCTCCAACAGGCTGAGTCCTCCGTACGTTATTCGGCAGGTATTGCTAAAGACGTTTCTGTAAAAATCCGGAATTGCTTTATATCCATGGATTTTGTGGTGCTCAACATCGATGACGAGAAGGACACGCCGCTCCTTCTTGGGCGCCCATTCCTTAGCACCGCGAAGGCTCGCATAGATGTTGAAGCTGGAGAAATCCACTTCCATATCAATGGCAAGGAGGAAAAGTTTAACTTTCACCAAGAGTCATAGTAATGATCCATGATCCGTATCAAGTATGGGCCCAATGTTAAACACATTCAAGAGGTCGAAGTCACACCTCGAAAGGTGGATCCTCTCATTGCATTCATGAGAAAATTAATCTATGCAGAAAACCGGTCTTATTGTCCACGCCGACACCCCAAGAAGATGGAGATGTTCGGGCCTCTCCAAAGACCCAAGTCCACCAAGCTGCCTATGAAGAAATGGAGGAAGAAGAAAGACAATCCGTCTGAGCCCATCCCTTTGGGCCCGGATATAAATAAATGAACAAGGAGTAAAGTCCATCTCATCGAACGGTGGTGAGACCAAGCAAATAGGTTAAATTGGTAGTTATATTTTCTTTGATTTTTCTTTTCTCTTCATTTTCTTTCCCCACTTAGTTTGATTTTTCCCACTTTATATTTGAGTTTTCTTAGCAAGTTGAGAATCTTATGTTCTCAGATATTATATTAATTTATTTACTTTTCACAAAAAGAAATTTGTTTGGGTTTTGAAAAAGGGTTTTTATTTGAAAAATAATTTTTCTGAGCTACAAATGTGGCTTTTCACCAACGTGTTAATTTTATAGCCGTTAGGAAGCCACCTGCCAAAAGGGGGAACGGGGGGCCCACATTTTAGTGCAGCTGACCCCCCTGTTTGGCTGACATGGGGAAAGGGCCAATTTGGCTCTCTCTCTCTCTCTGTCCTCCAACGGCTACATTTGATCCTCTTGTGACCATTAGGAGCACTCCTCTTCATACTTCACCTCATTTCACACCTCCTCAAAGTCACTCTTTGCTCACATTTTTTTTTGCTCTTCATTGAAACACTCTTGCTCAAATCCGACCCAAAAAAAATTTGCTTGTGTTTGGATTTGCAATTTGCTCTCAAGTTCTTCAAGGGAAAATTCATCGGGTTTTTTTTTTCACTAACATCACTTCTTCTCGAGTTTTTGCCCTGTTGTGTTCTAGCTTATTGTGGCCATGAAAGGAATGAAGAGGTTGTTTGGGAATAGGAAGGAGGCTACAACCTCAAGCCATGGTGGAGACTCAAGTGCACGTCTCTCCTCCGTTGCTACACCAAGTCCACAGAGGAGTGTATGTGAGGAATGTTGACAGCTACTAAGAAACATTAACAAATCATCCCCGGCAATGGCACCAAAATGCTTGTTGACATTTCTTACGCCACAGATCATCTCCTGAAAGAGATGTGGTTTGCAAGCACACAAAAACTGTAGTGTAGCATTTCACCCAAGAGTACTCCCAAGGGTAGCGTATTTATCCCAAAGGAAGGCAATGGAGTAAAGTAAACACTACTCTTATGATCAAGCTATGGGATACTAATCAATTCTCAAGACAAGGGTAAGTTAAAAATATGAGCAGGGTGACACAAACCTAAGCAATCTATTCTAAGGGGTAAATGAGTCCTAATGGAGATTAGACTAAGAATTGGGGAGTTGCTCCTACAAGGCTTCAAATATACATATACATAGCCTAGGTTAGATACTAATGAGCATGTCAATGGTGAATCCCTATGGTAAGTTGTTCAACCCATCGGGCATAGGTTTATCCCTAGCAACACTAGGATGACTCCCGCAAAGAGCTTGTGGCATAGCCAAACGTGGAGGATTATAAAGGACAGATAGGGTTGTCACCACCTACTGCCAACCTCTTCAATCCGTGGGTCTACGGACATCCAACGTTACTTAACTATCCTAGCACCATGCTAGCATATTAAGTAAATACCTTAGGAGCCATAGCAAAAGTTGTAGAATCGAAGAGCATGTGAAAAGCTACCAGAGGAAGGGGGGTGAATGGTAGATTGAAAAATCTTACACAGCAGAAACAATTAAATCTCAACCCCTTCGGCAGAAAAACGATCTGTTGGAGAAAACGTGTGTGAAACTAATCTAAACGTGTTTCACCATGACAAAAGTAATATATATCAGATAGAATCAAGTCACGAAGAAATCACAAAAAGAATCACTCAAATCCATCAAGGGAAACTCAAGTTATGATCGAAAGATCGAACAAAGGTCAATCTATCCTACCCGAGAAAAACAGTTCTGGAACGCTGCAAAGAAACTCATGTATATCAGAAACCACAAATCCAATGATCATGAAATTTTGAAAGATGATAGATAATCAAGGTGTGAAGACAACCCAAAAATAATCACGTCAATTGGATCTGTAGAACTCGAGTTATGATAAAACCACCAACGAAAGGTAGTGCTGTCCAGAAACTCGACGAGTAAAACTTGTCTGGAACAAGTCGGACGAACAAGGCACAAAAGTTTCTTCAAACTACGAATTTTATTCAATAGAACACAAGAGGAACAGCCCCAAAGTCATGCACCACGAGCTTTGGCCTCCCTTTCTTATATAAACAACCCTTAGGCCAACCCAATCTTAACTAGGACTTCAATCCTACTCCGATCATGAACCGAAACATTCCATAACTGCTTAGGACTCTTCTATACGCAGATAGAAGCAATCTTAAGACTTCCAAACACATTAGTAACGTATCTCACATTCCTAAAACAACTCAAATTTGTGACCCACACGAAATCCTATCATAACCAACTCGATATTTTCCATACCGAGCCATAACCGACTCAGCCGCAGCCAAAGCCGTCAACCGATATGATCCGATCATTTCAACCAAATATTCCCATCCATAAACCATCTTCAGAACTATTTTGCCACGTCATGCACCACATGCATACATGCAAACACCTTCCTTCGACGTCCAATAACCTTCATATGCACTGTCCTTGATTCAATCATCCTAGGCGACCTCCTGACCCGCTCAACCACAATTCCTCCTGAATTTGGTTGTTGGAACCTCATCTCCTCCCTAAGACTAGTCCAAAGGATCCCGTCACCAGCCATGACATGAACTCAAGCAACACCTGCACCTGAACAAACAACCAATCCGTACGAGCCCAAGTCCACGACTTGACTCAAGTCAGTTCCAAACACAACACCTTACGTGAGCACCTCACATAAGCATGTTGCAAAGCACAGTAAAATGATATCAGCCATATCAACCAAAACGAACCAAAAACATATTAAAAGAATACTAAGCAACCTTTCCATAAGTGTAAAGCAAGTTCGAAACATTTCACATGAAAATTTGGAACATTACGATTAAGCTCCAAACCTAGCCAAAGCTAACTGGAGCTTGAGCTGGAGCTTACCAAAGCTAGTACAACCTAGCGCCAGAGCTTACCAAAACTAGTCGGTTCTAGTGCTAGAGCTAACCAAAGCTACTCGGACCTAGCGCCGGAGCTAACCAAAACTAGTCGGTTCTAGTCATCCCAAAAGTCGGAGCTAGAAAAACATGTCGGAGCTAACCAACATAAGTCGGACCTAGCAAAACATATCGAAGTTTAACAAAGACATACCGAAGCTATCAAAGACATGTCAGAGCTAGACAAAGAAAGTCGTACCTATTGCCGGACCTTGCAAAAGCTCGGAGCTAGAGTCGGACCTTGCTAAAAAGATGTTATGGCAGGAATCAAAACTTTTATTGTCAAAGACAATGTATTCAGTACAAACCAATGTATTCAGCACACATAGGCCTCACAATCTCCCCCTTGATTAATGCATTGGCAACACCACTTATGATCCGAACATTGGCTTATTCACATTAAAAGTTTTGAAAACAATTTTCTCCCCCTTTGTAAAAAAGAAATAAAATGAGAAAAAGAAATTCCCCCCTGAGAAGAATCGTGCCAAAAACAATTGTGAATATGTGCAATGTGTAATCAATGTCTCTCCCTTGCATATTTATTTTTAAAAATTCACATAGTATCTCTCCCCCTTTGACAATGTATTCAGCAAGGTTTATATACAAATTTTAATTGTGATGACCATATTATAACATATACATATAAAACAAAGCTCATCCAAGCCATAATATCAAGTAACTTACACTATCACATCAATGAAATACATGATGTAGTGTAAGCCATGCTAGAGATCAAATGTAATTTCCAATTTAGCAAGTCATGATCTCACAAACTTATCTATTTCAAAACCTGAAAGCATGACACTTGTTGCTGCATTTTATTACTTTTTAAAGCACAAATTTAGATCATATAATATTTGCAAGAGATTATATGTGCATCTGCCTTATTCTAACCAACCAAGCCAAGCCTATGTCATTTGACAATCAGAAGCTTGAGGACATGGTTTTAGTCATACACAACTTCTTCCAAGTTCATATCTAAGTGCAATGATAAGCCATCTCAAAAGAAGAAGTGCGATGCATGCATATTCTCTTGATCTTTTCTCAACTTATGTTTATTCATAAAAACTCAACATGTGAGGTGATTACTTGATTAATTCTTTATGATTAAAAGCACTTGTGAGCATGCAACAAGTTCAAAACAGCAAGAAAGTTCGACCATGACCAGATTTGGTGTAAGTAATTATTCCAATTACTAGACATGGTAAAAACTACAAAATGTATAACATGAGTAATGTAGTAAGACTTTCGGCATGTAAAAGGAATCACAAGTCATATATTTATGAAATACTATGCTCATATTATTTTAGTTCAGATCCACACATAGACTTCTCAAGTTTCAAAACTCCCCCTCAATACAAGCCATGAGGATGCATAACCCCTACTTCACTACGAATGTAACAAAAACGAGTGAAATCCATAGGTTTTGTAAAAATGTCATCCAATTGTTGTTCGGTATCTACATGGTGAAGCACAATGTTTCCTTTTTCAACATTATCACGGAGAAAGTGATACCTAATGTCAATGTGCTTAGTCATAGAATGTTGCACCGGGTTTTTAGCAATGCAAATGGCACTAGTGTTATCACAAAATAGTGGAACACTATGTAGATCATCCCCATAGTCCTTAAGTGTTTGAACAATCCAAAGAATATGTGAGCAAGCACTAGCAGCAGCTACATATTCAGATTCAGTTGTGGATTGTGCAACTGAATTTGTTTTCTAGAGGACAAAGCAACAAGTGAATTACCAAGAAAATGACAAGCACCGGAAGTACTTTTCCTATCAATCCTACAACCTCCAAAATCAGCATCGGAAAAAGCTTTCAAAGTAACGGTTGAGGAAGAAGGAAGAAAAATGACAAATTCTTGAGTTCCATGTAAGTACATGAGAATCCTTTTGACAGCTTGACGGTGTGAAGCACGTGGGGAGGCTTGAAACCGTGCACAAAGACATACGCTGAATTGTATGTCCGGTCGTGATGCCGTGAGGTACAAAAGAGATCCAATCATGCTTCTATATTCTTTTTGATCTACGAATTCACCATCTTCATCAAGTTAAAGTGTTTTTGCTGTTCCCATTGGTGTCCGAAGAGGCTTGCTTTTGTCCATGTTGAAGCCACTTAGGAGGTCTTTTGTATACTTCGTTTGATGCACAAAGGTACCCTCCTTGGTTTGCTTGATTTGCAGCCCCAAAAAGTACGTGAGTTCTCCCATCATACTCATCTAAAATTCTGAACTCATCATAGCTGAAAACTTGGACACAAGATCATGAGAAGCACAACCAAAGATAATATCATCCACATACACTTGAACGAATAATGAGTCATTGCCATGCTTAAGCACAAAAAGAGTTTTATCATCCTTGCCCATGGTAAACCCCTTTTCAAGTAAGAATGTTTTTAACCTACCATACCATGCTCTAGGGGCTTGTTTGAGACCGTACAAGGCTTTGGACGGTTTGTAAACATGATTAGGAGAATCTGAATTTTCAAAACCCGGTGGTTGTTTGACATAAACCTTCTCATCTATGTAGCCATTGAGAAAAGCACTTTTAACATCCATTTGATATAGCTTAAAACCTTTAGATGCAGCAAAAGCTAACAAAATTTTTATGGCTTCTAATCTAGCAACAGGAGCAAAGGTTTCATCAAAATCTAGACCTTCAACTTGAGTGAAACCTTGAGCAACCAACCTAGCCTTATTCCTAACCACAACCCCATCCTCACTTTGTTTATTTTTAAACACCCATTTAGTTCCAATTAAAGTGTGACCTTGAGGAGGAGGTACAAGTTTCCAAACATTATTTCTTTCAAAATTTTCTAACACTTCTTGCATGGCAATAATCCAAGATTCACCAGTGAGTGTGCGTGATATATCTTTGGGTTCAAAAGAAGCAACAAATGCAGAATGAGCATGAGAGTTTGGATCGCAAAACCTGGACCGTGTAACTCGTTCGTGCAAGCTTCCAATAATTTGCTGTGGAGGATGAATCTTGAGAAACCGGAGAGGAGTGGACACTTCACAAGGTTCTTCTTCTTCATGTTCATCAGAAATCGATGAGCTTGTGACTTGAGGAGGATCTGTACCAGCAATTGTGGTCGTCGATGCTGGGTGTGAAATCAAAATCAGGAGCTCGAACAATGTCATTAGCTGCTGAATTTTCGGGCAGCAGCTCCACCTCTTCCTCATCTTACACGAAAATGCTCTCCTCCTGCGGATATGGATTTGGACTTGCAATGTTTGAGCTTGTACCTGGACTAGCTTCATCAAAAGACACTTTACAAGTCTCCACAATTTTGTTAGTGTCAAGTAAAAGCACACGGTAGCCTCTAGTATGAGATGGATAACCAAGAAACATGCCATCAATGGATTTAGGTTCAAATTTATCAAGAATACCATGTTTCTTAACAAAGCATTTGCAACCAAAGACCCGAAAGTGTGTAACACTAGGCCTATGTCCAAACCGGAGCTCATATAGGGTTTTACCTAGCTTAGCGCGCAAGAAAACACGATTTGAGACATAACAAGCGGTTGCAATCGCATCAGCCCAAAATTTCCTAGGAGTTTGATATTCATCAAGCATAGTCCTAGCCATCTCAACTAAGGTTCTGTTCTTTCTTTCTAAAATACCGTTTTGTTGAGGTACATATGGTGAAGAAATTGATGATATATTCCATTTTCAGCACAAAAGTGATCAAAAGATTGATTTTTAAATTCAGTTCTGTTATCACTTCTAATTGCTTTTAAAGATCCTGGGTGATCAATTGATAATCTAAGAAATAAAGTTCTAAAGTGACTAAAAGCTTCATTCTTAGACGCCATAAAGTAAACTCAAGAGTATCTAGAATAATCATCAACAATAACAAGAACATACCACTTACCTCCGAGGAATTGAACACGTGAAGGTCCTACGGCGTCAAGGTGCAAAAGTTGACCCGGTTCAGTTGTCATGATCATTGTGAGAGGAGTATGTGAACCTGCAACCATCTTAGCATGTCTACAAGAAGAGCACACAATTTCTTTGTCCCCTTTAAGCTTAGGCAGCCCACGTATGCGATCAAGAGCACTAACACGCGTTAGGTGATCAAAGCCTACGTTACCAAGTCTACGATGCCAAAAATATAAGTCCTTTGAATTATTAGCAACTGGACACCTATGCTTAGAGGAAGACATATCAAAATCAGCTTTAAAAACTATTCCAAACCAAGACATGTTAAAAATAAGCTCACTATTTGAACCTACAATTTTGTAGCGGTTTTTATTGAAAATAATTTCCAGATTTTCATCTAGCAATTGTGAAATAGAAAGCAAGTTGTATTTCAAATTTTTGACAAGTGCCACATCCTTCAAAGTGTAGTGATCATTTACTCTAAATGAACCCTTTGCAATTATAGGAGTTGAAGAATTATCGGCAAAAGTAAAATTCTCTACATGTGACACAAAAGAGAGGGAGGAGAACCATTATTTGTTACCGGTCATGTGGCGTGAGCAACCTGAATCCACAATCCAAATGTTTTCCTTCCTCAAGCATGTAACCTACATAGAAGCACACTATGTCGATGACTCAATACTGGGGTTAGTCAAATGGCATTTAATTATCTAGTACTGAGTCACACGACGTGCAGCAGGAAAAACACGCGAAAGCTGAGATAAAACAACAGGTTTATGAGTCAAAGTTTAAGGTTTTTTATTCTTAACTACTGACCTAAAATGTGTTACTTGTGTTGCACAAAAATCAGTAGCTCTGGAGGCAAAAACAGAAGGTTCGGATGTAAACATTGAAAGTTTTTTACTCATAACAACAGGTTGCATATTCCTGGCATTTGGTTTTATATGTGCAGCAAATTTTGCATGAAAGTTATGAGATCTGGCAATCATTCTTTCCGTTTTTTGTTGTTTAGCTAGTCTATAACAAAAATATATGACATGACCATCTCTACCACAATAGGTACAATGAAATTTAACTTTGTGTTCATGTCTAGATGAGCAAGCAATATTTTCATTTGAAACCGAATGATACAACACTCCTGCAGATTTGAAAACCACTTCTTTTTGTTTAGGAACTGTTTGAATCAAACCACTTCCTAATGACTTTACAATTTTAGGTGGATGTGCCTTAGCATGAGCATGAGAATCAAAACCTAAACCAGTTTTATCATTGCAAGACATGGAAGAATTCAGCAGCAAGTTTAGGTTCTTATTCCCATTACAAAACCGATCTAATGTCCTATGCATGTTATCAAGTTTATTGGACAGATCAAGGCAATTTTCACATGAAGTTTTTCCTTTCAATTTGCAATTGGAACAAAATTTAACTTCATGAGAATGTAAAGCATTCTTCAATATAGAAATTTCATTCATAGCATCTTGTAATTTCTTTTCAAGATCATCACGACTAGAACAATGCAAATCAATTGTAGAACAAGAAGCATCTTTTAGGTTTCCAATGTCAAGTGCAGCAAGCTTTTTGTTCTTTTCAATTTCAAGTTCAATTCTATCTAGAGCAGAGGAATTTGCAGTTCTTAATGTGGATAATTGTTCATAGATTAAATCACATGAGGGACAAGAATCATAACTAGGAATCAAGGTTTTCAAATTGTTGATTTCAGATTCTAATGATTCAATTTTAGTAGCATTATCCCTAAGCTTTTTGTCCTTTTTCTTAACAATAATAGTTGCATGAGAAATTGCATCACACATTTCATTACAGGTAGAACATACCTCATCGTCGCCAGTGTTGTGTTCTGCATCATCCTGACTTGATCTTGATCTTGTTTTGCCCACCCTGAAGCATAAGTTGGCCAGATCGTCATCACCTTCATCACTTTCAAAGTCTACATCGCTTGAACCAAGCTCTTGAAGTGCAGTGATGAAGCTGTTAATCATCTTGCGTCCTATGGTACCCTTCTTTTTCTTGTTAGCGTTTCCAGAGGTGGTCTTGATCTTGTTTTGTTTTTCTTCATGGGTAGTAGGACCTGAAAGGTTAGGGCATTATATACAAAAGTGTCCTGTCTTACCACATTCAAAGCATCGTTGAGGTCTGGAGCTTCCTCTCCTTCTAGTTCTCACATTTTGCAGTGCTTTTGAGAACCTAGTAAAGAGAAGTGATAGCTCCTCCTCTGGAAATTCCTCAATCTGCTCCAGGGTTAGTGAGGACAACAAAGCAAGAGTACTGCAAGATGATGATTGGACGGAGCTAGGCATATCACGTTGTGAGACAAATGCAATAGACTTATTTGGGTTCTTACATGATAAGATGTCAATTTCATGAGTTTTGAGTTTAGAGTAAAGCACATCTAAAGTAAGTGTACTCATGACAGTAGATTCACGAATAGATGTAACTTTCATCTCCCAGATTGACATGTCTAATGCACTAAGAAGTTGCCTAGCATTTTCAGCATCAGAAAAATTAGACTTGACACTACGCAAGTTACTGAGAATTTTGTTAAAGCGAACAAAGAGATCATCAATGGACTCACCGGGTTGCATCTCGAAGCGCATGTATTCTTTCTTGAACATGTCTTGTCTTACCTCCTTGATCGTGTTGGATCATTTGTGATATTCACAAAGTGCTCTCCATACATCGTATGCCGATCGGAGATGTGTAACGCGGTCGAAGTCGCTCTGAGTGAGTCCTTGGATGATCAAGTTCTGGGCTTTATTGTTATTGTCAACGTCCCGTAGGTTTGTATACATAACTTGGTCATTTGATGGCACTTCGTAAGGCTTGTACACCTTCTCCCATATTGCGAATGCTTGCACCTAGATGAAAGCCTCCATGCGTGCCTTCCAAACCTGAAAATCAATACGAGCAAACACACAAGGTTTGGCGGAGTATTTCTCCATGATGATTAGTCAAAAACACGTGCAAATCACAATGATTAGAGCACCGTGGCTCTGGTACCAATTTTAGGATCGAAGAGCACATGAAAAGCTACCAGAGGGGGGTGAATGGTAGATTTAAAAATCTTACGCAGCAGAAACAATTAAATCCCAACCTCTTCAGCAGAAAATGATCTGTTAGAGAAATCGTGTGTGAAACTAATCTAATCGTGTTTCACTGTGACAAAAGTGATATATATAAGAGAGAATCAAGTCACAAAGAATGAACAAAAATAATCACTCAAATCCATTGAGGGAAACTCAAGTTATGATCGAAAGGTCGAACAAAGGTCAATCTGTCCTAATCGAGAAAAACAGTTCCGGAACGCTGCAAAGAATCTCGTGTAGATCAGAAACCACAAATCCAATGATCGTGAAATTTTGAAGATGATAGATAATCATGTTGTGAAGACAACCCAAAAAGAATCACGTCAATTAGATCTGTAAAACTTGAGTTATGATAAAACCACCAACGAAAGGTAGTGCTGTCCAGAAACTCGAGGAGTAAAACTTGTCTGGAACAAGTCGGACGAACAAGGCACAAAAGTTCCTTCAAACTAAAAATTTTATTCAATAGAACACAAGAAACAGCCCCAAAGTCGTGCACCACGATGTGTGGCCTCCCTTTCTTATATAGCCAACCCTTAGACCAATCCAATCTTAACTAGGACTCCAATCCTACTCCGATCACAAATCGAAACTTTCCATAACTGCTTAGGACTCTTCTATACGCAGCTAGAAGCAATCTTAAGACTTCCAAACACCTTAGGAACGTATCCCACATTCCTTAAACAACTCAAATTCGTGACCAACACGAAATCCTACCATAACCAACTCGATACCTTCCATACCGAGCCATAACCGACTCCGCCGCATCCAAAGTCATCAACCGATACGATCCGATCCTTCCAACCAGATCTTCCCATCCATAAACCATCTTCAGAACCATGCTGCCACGTCATGCACCACATGCATACGTGCAAACACCTTCCTTCGACGTCCGGTAACCGTCATATGCACTGCCCTTGATTCAATCATCCTGCGCGACCTCCTGACCCGCTCAACAACAATTTCTCCTAAATTTAGTTGTTGGAACCTCATCTACTCCCTAAGACTAGTCCAAAGGATCCTATCACCATCCATGACTTGAACTCAAGCAACACCTGCACATGAACAAACAACCAATCCGCACGAGCCCAAGTCCACGACTTGACTCAAGTCAGTTCCAAACACAACACCTTACGTGAGCACCTCACATAAGCATGTTGCAAAGCACAGCAAAATGATATCAGCCATATCAACCAAAACGCACCAAAAACTTAGTAAAAGAATACTAAGCAACCTTTCCATAAGTGTAAAGCAAGTTCAAAACATTTCGCATGAAAATTTGGAATATTACGATCAAGCTCCGAACCTAGCCAAAGCTAACAGGAGCTTAAGCCGAAGCTTACCAAAGCTAGTACAACCTAGCACCGGAGCTTACAAAAACTAGTCGGACCTAGTGCCGGAACTAACCAAAGCTACTCGGACCTAGCGCCAGAGCTAACCAAAACTAGTCGGAACTAGTCATCCCAAAAGTCAGAGCTAGAAAAACATGTCGGAGCTAACCAACATAAGTCGGACCTAGCAAAACATGTCGGAGTTTAACAAAGACATGCCGGAGCTATCAAAGACATGTCGGAGCTATCAAAGACATGCCGGAGCTAGACAAAGAAAGTCGGACCTATTGTCGGACCTTGCAAAAGCTTGGAGCTAGAGTCGGACCTTGCTAAAAACATGTTATGGCAGCATTCAAAACTTTTATTGTCAAAGCCAATGTATTCAGTACAAACCAATGTATTCAGCACACATAGGTCTCACACAAGTCCTCCTAAGGCAATGACTAACCTAAACATCGTTGAACCAATGTTGAGACATAGCATAAGTTATTCATATTAACATTATCATATCATAACTACTTAGACTATAGTGGGGGTTTATAGTGTTTATGATGATGGTATAAAAACATTAAGGCGTGATCATAAAGACTAACATACATGGAATCCACAATCAAACAAGAAACGCTTCATCCAACTATATGAATAAAAGAAGACTAAAGATAACATCTTTATTATGCATAAAGTCACAAATATAAGAAAAGATGCATGAGCCATACCTTTCTCAACTTGGACTTGGGTCTAGAGGCTCTCCTCTCTATAGCCTAATTTCACTAAGGACAAAGAGAACTAGTGGATACAATAGAATGGTGCTCAAGTGGTGTGTGTTGAAGTGAGTAGTGAGAGGTCCTATTTATAGCTTCGAGAAGGGCAAGTACCCGCCACCAAATGCGTGCGATTCAATCATCACAGACTTCTTCAAGACGGGAGGAGCCAACACGTGTCATTTGACCGCATTTGGCTCCAGGACCAGGTCGGCCAACTAGGGGGGGGTCGGCCGACCTGGTCTGTGCGGGGCCATTTGATCCATGTGGTGCCACATGTCGGCGCTTGATCAGCTGGAATGATATTTTTATAGGATCCATCCCCTTGTTTCACTTCAATTCCGTATAAGATATCTGCATGCACCAATTTCTCCAAGGACAGGTGGAAATAGGTTAAATAGAAAGGTGATGTGTGCAAGAAATGATATGTCTTTCACATAATTGAGTTATATTGATGGGTTAAGTTGGTATATAACAGCCGTCAACGAACTCTCCAAGCTTATCCTTTGCTTGTACCGAGCAAAGTCAAGACTTTAGGTTGATGATTGGGAGTTGCTACAATGTTCTAGTTTTCAAAAGTACCATGTGCATAACAAAATACTCTACCTACTATTGCAAAAATTGGCATGGTACTTCACACATCTCAAGTCCATATGGGGCTTACGCCATCTCCTATTCATGGGTGGTTGAAAGATAGAACAACAAATGGAGCACACATGCCATAGAGATCAAGTTCCACTCGAATTTCGGGGATTTCAATTTATATTATAAGTATCTCAAATTGATTATCTCACATGGGTGGACTCTTTTATTTTGCAGGGATGGAACATGGCTACTTTTCTCTTTCTCTTTTTTTTTTCTCATGCTAAGCATGCATTTTCTCCTTTTTTTTCTTTTTCTTGTAGCCATGTCTTCTACTCCCTTTTTATGCAATGAACTTGGAGAGAGTACTAAGCATGAAGGGTATGGAGTTTCTCTTTTTATTGTGGAATAGTCATGAGAATTTGCTCTCTTCTAGTGTAGAAGTATAGCATGTGCAAGTAAAGTCTTGAATTCAAAAAGTAATGAATGAAATCTCACATAGGTTTATACTAGTTTGACAAAGCTCAATGTGAAGACAAATAGCATATGCGTAATGTCTATCGATGTAATGTATCATATGGCTTTGGTAGGTATTTCCATCAAATGAGAGTAACATAAATCTTTTTAGAATTTCTCCAAAAATCTAAGTTTCACTTTCAAACTAGGAATAGCAGCCCTATCACTATATCATATCTCACAACAACTTAGAGTTGGATTAAGCTTTTGCTACCTATAATTTCTAAATACTGGCAAAAGTAATTCTAGCCAATGAAAGCGATATTTTGAAGAGTAGTAAGTTGTAAACTAGGGACATAGAAAAATTAAAATAGAGCAACTATCCATCATTTCATCTATGTGAATTCCAAGTAAATCTTACCGCACATCTTTTATTTTATTTTGAAAGCAAATCTACTCTACTTTTTTTTATTTTTTTATATGCAAGTTGTATGGTCGATGAATGGAAATAAATATGGAAGGGGTGTGATACAAGTTACCTCAAGTGGGGGTCCTCCCCCAAGCCTGTTCTTGTTCAAGGTTCGTGCCAGGGCTAAAACCCTAATGACGGATGTATGCCATGAGGTTGGCCTAACCTTGTTGCAGCATGGGTTTGACATGGGAGAAGTAGAGTGTCGATGTTGGGTTGCCTTCCATGGATTCCACGAGTGTGGTCGAGGGGAGTGTTGCTGATGTCGCTCATCCACACCTTAAGGTATCCATAGGTTGGATGTACCTTGTTATTCCTTGGCTAAGGTAATGATAAACCTTGGCTACAAAGGAATGACGTGCACTCAACATGCGTTGAGTGTGTTCTGTCATTCTTTGGCTAAGGTGTATCATACCTTCTTGTCATAAAGGAATAACTTGTACCCCTCATGCATTGGGTCTGATCCGTCATTCCTTGGCTAAGGTAATGATACCCTATAGCGACAAAGGAGTAACATGTACCCAACATGTGTAGAGTATGATCCGTTATTCCTTGGCTAAGGTACAACATACCTATAACCACAAAGGGATGACGTGCACTCAACATGGGTTGAGTGTGATCCGTTGTTCCTTGGCTAAGGTATAAATTACCTTCTAGCCACATAGGAACAACATGTACCCAATATACATTGGATGTGATCTTGCCATTCCTTGGTTAAGGTACATCATACTATTTAGACACAAAGGAATAACTTACACCCAATGATGGTGGCGATTCCGTTGAGCTTGAATGAGTGTTTAGAATAGTTGGGAGCATAATGCTCTCACATATTCGTAGGAGCCCATTGGTTGCTCACGAAGGGTTTCCATGTCAAATCTCCGGTCTCGTATAGTTATGGTTGACCTTCGGCCTCAATTTCTGATAGGTGGTAACCATCCTATTTTACTCCTTGGCCAAGATTTGTTGAAATGGAATCCTCTTAGGGTTCCAACAATCGGATCTTTGAATGCCTGCATTGTAATATTACTCCTGCAAACTTCCTCTCTATGATAGAGAGGGATGGTTAGCTCTCGATACTTGTACAAATGAAGTTTTCGTGTTAGGTAACCGAATCTTCATTTGTACATACGAGGAAGAACAAAAGCAAAGATGCAGTGTGTCAAATTTCAAGTGTATTCATGAACAATATATGAATCATTGATAGGTGTGGGGTTTTTTGATAAATGAATTTGCACATTTTTCTAAATCTCCTACTCATAGCAATGCAAGTGATACAAATACACTATATGGATCCCTTCATCTTGTAAAATTTCTAACCATCATAGTTTTACAGAAGAGCAAATGTTGTCATTTGGATCATGGCAAACAATATTCTCAATTTTATCCTCCTGAATATTTTTAATTTCTTGCCTAGGAATTTGAAATTAAGTGATCCATGCATGAATGAGTTTCAAATCCAAAATATTGACATCACTATTCCTAGGTTGCTACAAACCAATTCAACCATTAAGTCATTCCATAAGCATTGCCTAGGCAGAAAATGTTTAAGTCAATTTTAGCAATGCTTATGAAATTCTATGTACTTGTTTAAATTTATTCCTATGTAAGGTGACATTCCTTTTTGAAGAATAAAAAAGAGTAATGTCAACACTTACTCTCGTGAAGATGCATAAGAACTGAATGATGAGGTGTAAACCTTCCTTACCAATGTAAGTAAAAATCATTAAATCCTAATGCAATTCAAACGACAGAAAATTTGAGCTGGTACCTCAATTGAAGTGTAATCTTGGTTGAAGGTCGTTTTGTGAGAAACTCATGACCATGGATTTTGGTGTAGCCTTCATGTTCAATGTCTCCTGCCATGTTGGGGTTGGAGTTGAATGAGCTTCATCTTGTTCCTCCCTTGGACCACCATCTTGAGCATTCCTGTACCATGGACTCAAAATGGGATTGATGGAGGGATATGCGCTTCATGGGGCCTTCCAACCTCTTTACACATTTTGTCCTAGCTGCAAAAAAATCTGAAACAAACAAAACAACTCAAAAACGGGTTACTTTAGCTAAAAATCATGTTGTACCCTTTGTCAAATTGTTTTGCCCAATTTGAAACAACATGCAAATGCATTGAATATTAAGGGAATTATTTTTGGGTTGAATTAGGAAGATGAATTCAAGGGGTTATGCCCAAGGTTCATATCCAAATAAATTTATTTTCTAATTCAAAATTTTAGTTTTATGATGGTTGGAAATTTTACTTTCCAACATGCAAGTGTGAATATTCGAGCATGCTAAATGCAAATGCAAAGATTGATGGGGAATTCAAAAATGCAATTGGGAACTCAAATATGAGATAACTACTAATCAACCTATTGGCAAAGACTCATCGAATTATGAAGTCTGATGAGTGGGACTTACCTTTGTCCTGTTTAGTTTGATGAATTGTCGTCCAATCCCGGAGTCGAAGATGTGGACAACTTCTATTGATTGACATGCAAAATCTCCTTTGGCATGTCAGTTGGACATGTGGACCACATGATGGCCCTAGCTCCTCTGTCATTTTAATAAATACTTGTTGATGGAGTGACAGCTTCTCCCTCTTGAAGATATTCCCTTATAGACATGGTGAGACTTGTCCTTCTTTAGGGGTCTCACTTCGACCTTCTTGATATTCCTTAAGGTCAAACCATACTTTGATCATGGATCAAAAGCTTCCTTTGGCATGATGACATGTGGACTCCACAATCAAACAAGAAACGCTTCATCCACAATGTCACTTGCCCTAGGTGGCATGGGCTTGGTCGAAGGGTAGGGATCCCAACAAGTGATTGTGGGATATCTTGGATATTGAATGCTCTTTTTAAGTTTCTTGTCCTTGGCCAAGAGCTTGATGTAAATGTTGTATTGATTTCTTGCTTTGCCATGGACAAGATACTTCAAGGTAGGCTAGTTGATCTTAAAGCCATTGAAATCCTCTATAGCCTCCTTGATTACAAGGGTTATGTTTATTCCACCCTTGACCTCCTTGTGACTGATAGCCATTGGAATTGTTGTTTGAAAGGAAGAATCCCCATGGGTTATAGGGAAATAATTTCCCTAGTGTCCCATGTTGACATGGATTTTGACAAATCATGTGAATATCCATGGCTTGGATCATCCAAACACTTCTCCATTGGCTTGGTCTTCATGATACTCAATGGGAGGTGTAGTTCCATAACTAGCATGTCCACCTTGTTAAGTGTTGTGCATGCAAAGCTAATGTAACTAGAGCTTCTACAATCAACACCTTGAGTGGAGACCATATTCTCATCCATGATGAATGAGAATAGGACTCCTTCAGCACCAGCACAAATATGGTCATTGATTGGTGGAGCCAATCAATGACATGAGTGTTGGATGAAGAGCCAAATATCATCCCATGATGGAGGCAAACAAAGAACTCTTGGAGCCTCTCCCAAGCTTGGGGATGGATGACTTTGGCTTCTACTGGAAGCTGAATTCTTCCGCGAAAGGCAATGGTGTTGCCTAGCAGACATTTGTTGAGGTACGCCTTGAATCATCTTGCTGTTGAGCACTGACATCCTCGTTGGCCACCCCATGAAGTGGGTTAGCCAACACTACCCTATTTTGACCACAAAAGAGAAAACAAACAAGGTTAATTCAATCTAATAACTATTAGTACCTATAGCTTAACTGCAAGTGATAGCTATCGTTCACTTCCTTTGCCTTCCCCGGTGACGGCGCCAGAAATGCTTGTCGATGTTTCTTACGTCACAGATTATCACTCCAAAGAGATGAGGTCCACAAGCGCACGAAAATTGTTGTTTAGCATTTCATCCATGAGTACTTCCAAGGGTATCATATTTATCCCAAAGGAAGGCAATGGAGTAAAATAGACAATACTCTTATGATCAAGCTATGGGATACAAATAAATTATCAAAATAGGGTAAGTCGATAATCTGGGTAGTGTGACACACACCAAAGCAATCTATTCTTAGGGGTAAATGGGTCCTAATGGAGATTAGACTAAGAGTTGAGGAGTTGCTCCTACAACGCTTCTAGTATACATATACATAGCCTAGGTTAGATACTAATGTGCATGTCAATGGTGAAACCCTGTGCTACGTTGTTCAACACATCGGGCACAGGTTTACCTCGAGCAACACTAGGACAACTCCCGCAAAGACCCTGTGGCATAGTCGATCATGGAGGATTACAAAGGACAGATAGGGCTGTCACCAGCTACTGCCTACCTCTTCAATCCGCGGGTCTACGACATATCCAACGTTACTTAAATATCCTAGCACCATGCTAGCATATTCAGTAAATACTTTAGAAGCTGCGGCACAAGCGACCCTAAGTCAATGACTAACCTAAACATCGTTGAACCAATGTTGGGACATAGCATAAGTTATTCATATTAACATGATCAAATCATAACTACTTAGACTATAGTGGGGGTTTATAGTGTTTATGATGATAGTATAATGACATTAAGGTATGATCATAAAGATTATTTCTACCACATACATGGAATCCACAATCAAACTATAAATGCTTCATGCAAGTATATGAATAAAAGAAGACTAAAGATAATATATTTATTACGCATAAAGTCACAAATATAAGAAAAGATACATGGGCCATACCTTTACTAACTTGGACTTAGGACTAGAGGCTCTCCTCTCTATAGCCTAACTACACTAAGGACTAAGTAAACTAGTGTATACAATAGAATGATGCTCAAGTAGTGTGTGTTGAAGTGAAGGATCCTATTTATAGATTGGAGAAGGGTCAGTTCCCACAACTAAAAGCGCATGAATCAGTCACCACTAACTTCTTCAAGTCGAGAGGAGCCAACACGTGTTGTTTGACCGTGTTTGGCGCCAGGACCAGGTCGGACGACTAGGGGGGTTGGCCGATGTAAAATCCCACATTTTCCTTCATATGAGGTTCAGTTATAAATTGGTTGTTAACCCTAATGGAGACCAACTATAGCCATGTTTATGAACCTGATCATCAAAACTTTTCTTCTACTCATGGTTAAATTTATTAACATGAGGAATAAACTTCACCAATGAACTTAGATTAATTCTTTTGACCTCTCTTCCAAGTTTGGAATTATTTGAAGAAAGATTTCTAGGCCAATTTAATATGTAGTACCAAATAGATATTCAAATTAATATAAATTGAAAATATACTATTGTATATTTGGCCCTGTCAAAATTGTTCAATTCAGAGGCCATAACTTTTTCTATTGTTTTCTAATATTCCAAATAGACTTCCTGCAAAGTTTCATAAATTTTGAACTTCATTTGCTATTTTAATTGAGACGCTTAGCAAATTCAAACCATGTTTTGAATTCAAATTATGAATTCTGTTCAACTAAATTGAACATCAAGATTTGAACACACACTCATGTTCAGCATATGTTGCTTGACTTATTCCCATAGTTTCACAATTTTTGGAACTCAATTGCTATTTAAAACAGTGGCACCATTGAATTCCATCCAAATTCAAATTTGAATTTGAAATCCAATTGAAACTTGCTCCAATTCAAAATACAATTGCAGAATCAAATTCTAGATAATTATTTGAGCCTCCCCACAAAAATCTTGAATTTTTGGACACCATTTGGTAGGAGAATTGAAGTCTGCAGAGGAGGGACAGGGATACGGGTCATGGGACCCACCAGTCAGTGGGACTCACTCGAAGCGGCTCTGCACGCCGTTTTTCCGGCGTTCCTCCGCTCGACACCGCGCCGCATGCAAAGCTCCATGGAGCTGCTCACCTGCCTGCTTCATGGCGTCTCTCCTACTCCTCCCCGGCCTATAAATACTCTCTCCCGGTAGCGGTGGACACCACCCCAAGCGCTCGCCTCTGTTTTCATTCTTCCGCCACTGCACTGCACTGCTGCCGCCATTCTCGACGCACCGGCCAAAAAAGGCAAAGAATAGCAGTGCTTCCAACAGCAAAAGGTTGCTCAACTAGTTGCTCTTCCTTCCTGTCCAATCGCTTGTTTGATTCACTGCTTATATGTGTGGTATTTCGAAGTTCCTCGACGCTTGCGGGTGAGGTCGCGAATGGAAGCTTCCTGTTCTACGAGGACAGACCACTCCAAGCCGATTCCATTTCCCTCTTTGAAGCAATAAGGTGCGCAAAGGTACCTAGATGCTTCTTGTGAAGTTCCAGACACTGTCATGCTTCCTAGCTCTTTTATCTCCAGTTTTCCCTAAAATAGTTCATAACTATGTCGATAGATTACCGTTTAAATTCCGTTTCTACATACGATTAATTGTCAATCCAGTAAGGTATTATCTCCTAGACCTCCATGTGCATCACCTCTCAAAAATTGAGAGAAAGGCATCGAGAAACGAGGTCGGATTTTGAGTTTTCATGGCCGCCGATTGAAAACCCGTACCTCGCCGTCGAGTTCAACTTTGACGATGATTTCTCCCCAACCTGACCCCCAAATCATCATCCTGGAGTTCCCAGGAACCTTCCCGAGCTTTTCCCGAGTCGATTGAGCCATTCCCAAGCATTTTCGACGAAGACCGACTCCCTAGCTCCGCCGTCGCCGTCGCGCCGCCGTCTCGGGCCATCGCTGACATGATTGGACCCCACCAACGTCTTGAGCAGTCGATTCTAGGGTGGAGCGGTCACGGCGAGGCCGAGAGGAGGTTTACGCACCAGTTCCGGTGAGGCACCTTTCCGGCGAGGAGCACCGCCGCGTCGGGAGGTAGACGGAGACGCAGGCCCCACCGGTCAGCGTAACCCACTCGCGTGGGATCAGTTGCGGATAGGATCCGGTGTGGCTGCGCGGTTAAACCCTGTGACCCCCGGTGTGGCTCCGGTCCGATTGGTCGAATTCAAATGAAGTGGGACCAGCCCCTTTTATTTGAAATTTCCAATAGAAAATTAAATCCAGATTCAATCCCAACTTATAAAATCCATAACTTTTAGTATAATTATCCAATAATTCCCAGATAAATTTTGTTAGAACCAGCATGAAGAATATTGTCCAGTGGTGCACTTGGGTTTGTATGAAAAGCCATTGGAATTTCTCCAAAATTCAGATAATCAAAATGCTTAAAGAATTCATTCCTAAAGTTCTGTTAATTAAAAAATTCCCAATTTTGGTCAGAATCCTATAATTCATACATGTGATATCCAGTAAAAATTTCAAGTTCTTTGGACTTAAAATACTCGGTTGATCTATGTCCCAAACCTCTATGTAGCTATAAATTGAGAAAAATGGAAAAATCAATTTCCAGAAATTTAACCAAACTTTAAAAATCAGTTTCTTCCTGTAGAAAACTCAAAAAATTGTGAAACAAATTTTCCTAGAACCAGTGAGACCCCCTCTACATGATACAGCCCTTGGTAGCCATAATATATCTCCAAAATTTCAACCAAAAAATTAAGGGAGCTTATTGCTTACCATAATTGTTAAGAATAACAAACATCCTTTCTCATCTCCTGTTCCTTGCAAGAGTCTTCCCCATAATATCTAGTATACACCATAAAAATGCCAAAGTCAATTAAGATAGTTGTCTTATTGTATCTTAATATACACACCCCACCTTAAGCATATTAATTATTCACAATATCATTTATACCTAGTATATGCATACCGTGTAGTAGCTGAAGTCGAGGAGCAGCCGGAAGCCTTGGAGGTCCAGCTGCCAGAAACTGACATAGACTCAAACTCGCATTAAGGCAAGCCTCGGTTCGCATTTAAGTTCCTTACAGTATTTTACAGTTTTCATTCACCTTTCATCTTCAGATGATTGTGCATTACGTTTAAGGTGTTTGACATCCACTTGCATGCCCCACAAATCCTATGGAGTCTTGGGTACGTCTACGGCCCGTTGAGTAGACACTGCTATGCTTATGCTCATAGGAATTCGGTAGAAGTCGAGTAGTTGGAATCTACTCGCGAGATAGGAATTTTATCACACGGGGGATTCTAGAATAAGAAAATGGTTTATGAATATGAAATTGAGACCGGGCAGTGGATAGGATGCAGTGAGACGTGGTCTCACGTGCGTAGCCCTGCTTGTGTTGATTGAGGACCGTTTCGTGTGCGGTCCTGCTGGACAAGCTTGAATTGTACCGGCGACATACTGGAGGAATGGGCTCCAGTTAACTGACGTAGCTTGATACTGGTTTGTCGAGGCATTCCGTTTCGTTTTATTCCGCACTTTCTGAAATCAGCTGGTGGGCACGTCAGAGTAAACCCCACGCAGTGACCTCGTGCTTGTGACGGATCGACCGGTTCGACATTCGAGTGTTCAGTGAAAGGTGGCCATATACGACTAGTACTGAACTGTTATGTAGGTACTGCTGAAAGTACTCGCTGGCATTTCCGAAAGTGTGTATGTGTCGTGTTATTCCGGGTATGTCCTGATTGCAATCACCGTCCCTCGCGGTAATAGAGTACCACTTGTTCACTGTACCGTGACGTAGTAAATACTAAAGAAATCAGACGAATATGATGTATCGGTTACAAATTGCTTGAACAACCTTGTTTGGCTTAGAGATAGTACAATTAAAAGTTTACAGTTTCCCCGTACTTTAGCTGTAATAGCATTATGTGCCTTGTGCACGTCATATCATTGGCAAAGCGTTTCTTGTTTGATTTGTGGAGTCTATGATGTGTCGTGCCTGAGGAATGTCAGGTGCTAAATAAAACATGACTATAAGGATCCACTTATAGGCGAGTCCTTATGCTTTACTTACCTATGTTTAGTACTCATCCTTGCATATGTCTAGTGAGACTGGTTAGTCTTGCTGAGCCTTATGCTCCCGTTTGCAGTTAACGAGTTTTTGCAGATTATACGACTGATCACTGGTTTAAAAACGAGGCTGCACCCCCTCCAGGGTTTACAGCCGAGTGGGAACCCTGCACGCCGCCGTGAATTGTGTGTTGCTAGTGCAAAGTATCTAGGGCATGGATGACATTGCTTTTGCATAGCTAGTGCTGAGAGCGTAGCTATGATGTATAGTTCTCTTTCCTTCCGCTAGTACTTTTAAAACTTCCGTTGTGCTTGTCAATAAAGACTTGGTATTGTAAATTTGTTCTCGTTCTATTCTTGTATACTGTTGGATGTCGCATCGCACGACACCACCCAATGAGATCCTTGGCGGTCGGGATTCCGGTCCCCACAGCCGACCTTGTTAGTGCACCGTTTCGTGTGTGCATTCTCCAGGTCACTGATAGGTGGGCCATTTGATCCATGTGGTGCCACATGTCGGTGCTTGATTGGTAGTAATGATATTTTATAGGATCCATCCCCTTGTTTCACTTCAATTCTGTATAAAATACTTGCATGCACAAATTTCTCCAAGGACAAGTGGAAATAGGTTAAATAAAGAGGTGATGTGTTCAAGGAATGATATTTCCTTCACATTATTGAGTTATATTGACGAGTGAAATTGGTATATAATAGCCGTCAACAAGGACACTCCCATGGGTGAGAGGAGCAACCCACGACAACTTCTCCATGACGGCGACCTCAACATTCAAAGTGAAGTTGAAGATCAAGCGCGCAAGCTCCTCCAAGATCGTGAGTTTTCTCATATGAAAGCTTATGATCCGGATTTGATCTCCAAAAAAGGTATCGATTCCGAATTCTTTTCCATTTGGCGTGCACTTGGATGGGAGAATTTTGCTCACATAGAGGAGAGAGGTTCATGCCTTCTCTCCATGCAATTCTGTCGGTACCCTGCAGACGGGGTACCCTCATACACATGATGAAGACACTGAGGCGCGTCCAGAGCTGCCACTTGTTCCATAAGAACCAAGACCTCTGCCTCCCTCAAGATTGAGCTCCGGTGATGCAACGTAAGCCTTGAAGATGGGACTTGGCCCCTCTGGTGTGACGGGCTCCCGAGTCGCCACGTGTAGGGATGGGACCTCACCCAACCTTGGTGGAGCACCCCCGTACAGCCATGTGGCACCGAACGCCAGGACCAGCACCCCTCACTGGAAAGGGCCCAGAGATGACATGTCCCCTCACGAGCTCCGGAGCTGCCACACGTCACGAAGGACCAGGTTTGACCTCCCCGGCGAAAATCAGCCCCGACGCTGCCACGTGTCCCACAGCTCGCCTCAGACGGTAAGATGCGGAAGTCAAGGTATGGTGCACCCTGCCCATGTCAAGCATTGAAGACGCGCACCCACCTCTGGCGCACAACGCGGAGCACGCCAACGGTCAGAGGCCGTTATGACCAATCGCATCACAGTGAAGGCGCTGCAGGCCTATCCCACTTAACCAAGTGGGTAGCTTGCAGTGACAAGACCAGCCGACGGGACACCTTCTGCCACCGTCAGCACGGCGCGTAAGCTACTGACAAGAGAGACGGCAAGACGGTGAGTCTTCACTGCCTCGGTCAGAGCAAGCTTATACAAGAAGCCTTAGATCTTTACGATAAGATCGTCCCAGGACCACCTGTTGGGCCCTGGGACCCCACTTGTAAGGCGCCTGACCTTGTCTATAAAAGGCCCAGACAGCCACCGTTACAAAGGACCGAACATCACACACACGCATACACACATACTAGCAATACTACCCACTGTGGAGTAGGGTGTTATACTTGCGGCCCGAACCACGTAAAAACCACTGTGTAATACTATCTTCCGCTAGAACACTTGATTGAGGCCTAAGCCCCGCTGAACAAAGAACCTGCACAGACTACTCCTTAGTAGATCTGGGGGAAATCTCGCATTAATACTTCGACATTTGGCGTTCCAGGTAAGGGCGTTTTCCGTCAAAAAAGTAGTAGCGCTTTTCACCACCATGGTGTTCATCAAGCCTTTGAGTAGCGGCAAGATCAAGCCATGAAAGGTCGACCAACATGCCGACGAAGACATGCAGATGGAGTTCCAGAGGCTGAAACACACTATGGAAGTGGTTCTCTAGGCGGTGAACTACGACCTCAATAGCAATCTCGAGTGTCGAAAGGCGCTTCACGTCATCTGTGGAGGATCTTGGGAACCCGCATTCAGGAGTGCGATCAAGACCCTGTGCTGGGCAATGGCCTCAACAGCCTCTACTCATGCCATAGCACCGCATCACAGATGGATGGAGACTCCAATCTACTTCGACGCCTTCGACTGCCCTGAGAACATGGTGGGAGTCGGGCTTCCGCACCTCCTCATCGCCCCCACCATAGTCAACGTGAAGTTCTACCACGTCCTAGTAGATGGTCGAGCTAGCCTCAACCTCATCATTAGTGCGGCCTTTGACAAGATGAAGATCCCCATGTCTAAGCTCGCCCCATCGAGACCATTCTTAAGGGTAGGACCAGAGAGTGTTATCCCGTATGGACACCAGAGAACTTCAGAATGGAGAATATCCTATTCTACCATGCCATTATTGGTAGGTAAGCGCTGTACCGGTTTATAGATGTAGCCCACTACGGCTACCTCGTCCTCAAGATGCCGACGTCCTTCGGCATCCTAAAAATATACGGAGATCGTGCTGCTGCGGTGGCAGCTTTGGCAACAGCCCTAGCACCTGTCCCGAGCGATGCTAGGTCGAGTAAGCTTTCACCAGATCCACGCGCGTGCAGTCACGCCACTGCACCACGAGTGCAGCCCTCCGACGATGACAACGTGCCCATCAAGACAATCCAGATTGGTTTGGATGCTGCTTAGACCACCCATATCATGGGGAGTCTAGACAATGAGCAGGAATCAGCGCTCCCCGCTTTTCTGCGTGCTAATGTCGACGTCTTCACCTGGAAACCATCACAGATGTCAGGCATCCCCAGGAAAGTGATCGAGCATCGTCTGAAGATCTACCCTGACACCTGACACCTGACCACAACAACAGTGGCCCCGTAAGAAGTCCACCAAGTGGTAGAACTTCATCCGCGAAGAGATCAAGAAGCTACTCGAAGCTGGCTTCATATGAGAGGTCCACCATCCTAGATGGCTGGCCAACCCTGTTGTTGTCCCCAAGTTCGGCAGTAAGCTCCGGATGTTCATCGACTACACCAACCTCAACAGGGCATGTCCGAAAGATCCTTTCCCACTCCATAAAATAGATCAAATCGCAGATTCAACCTCAGGATGTGATATGTTGTGCATTCTAGATGCCTACTCAGGGTTTCACCAAATCCCAATGTCTAGAGAGGACGTAGAACATACTGCATTTATAACCGTCGATGGCCTTTACTACTATGTCTCCATGCCTTATGGTATCATGAATGCCCTCCCCACCTTTGTACATGCCATGCATAAAACATTTGGGGACCTCATTCAGTACCTGGTAGAGGTATATGTCGATGACATTTTAGTTAAGATCCAGACACATACATCATTGCTAGAAAACCTCATCCTAGTCTTTGATAGATTACGGACCACACGCACGAAGCTCAATCCCGACAAGTACATGTTTGAAGTCAAAGCAGGGAAGCTCCTCGGTTTCTTGGTCTCACACCAAGGGATTGAGACCAGCCTAGAGAAGATCAAGGCGGTGGAGCTGATGCAGCCTCCAGCCCACATCAAGGACGTTTAGAAGCTTACAGGGTTCTTGGTAGCGCTCAGCCAGTTTATCTCTAGCCTGGCTGAGCGGGCCCTCCCGTTCTTCAAGCTCATGCGCCAGTTCGGACCATTCATCTGGACTGAGGAAGCATAGAAGGTGTTCCACAAGCTAAAGCAGCAGCTGACGATGCTGCCGATAATGGTGGCACCGGAGCCCAAGGAGCCCATGTACCTCTACATCGCCACCACAACAGAGGTAGTAAGTATGGTTTTGGTTGCAGAGCAGGTCGGTCCCCAATAGCCTCGACGGACGGAAGGGGCCCCTTCTGCTGTCTGAGTCTCAAGGCTTGGATCTTGTAGGGGGCCCTGACAACAAAGAAACCTCTGGGTCCCAGCCCCATAGGAGGTCCGAGTCCCCCTAGGGGGCCCCAGAGAGCATGAAACCTTTGGGTCCTAACCCCCAGAGGAGGTTTGAGTCCTCCTAGGGGGCCTCCGAGAGCAAGGAGCCTCTGGGTCTCAGCCCCCAGAGGATAATTGGGTCCTCGTAGGGGGGCCCCAATGTCAAGGAGCCTTTGGGTCCCAACCCCCAAAGGATGCACTGGGTGCTGGAGACATGGAGTCCCTAGGCTCGGAGCAGATAGAAGAGGATGCACTGCTTTCTCCAAGGAGATCTCTGACAACCTAATGCCTGGTCTACTTCATCAGCAAAGTCCTACATGAAGCAAAAACAAGGTACCTTGAAGTGCACAGGCTGCTCCATGAGGTGCTAATTGCATCGAGAAAGCCCCGCCATTATTTTTAGGCACACAAAGTCTTAGTTGTGAATCCGTTCCCACTTGGAGCAGTGTTGTGCAGCCCCAATGCAACAGGCAATATCACCAAATGGGTGGCCAAACTGGCGGAGTTCGAGATCGACTTCATATCGCTGCATGCAATCAAGAGCCAAGCTCTGGCAGACTTTGTTGCTGAGTTGACCCCTTCACCAAGCATCCCAGGGGGCCGGGAAATCAGCGTGTCGGATTCCAGAGCACCGGTGCTTACCGGACCTCATTGGACACTCTTTGTGAGGACTGGGTCCGCCCATTCCAGGAATCGCAGAGGGTGGTAACGTGCAATGCGGCACCAGACAGCACACACGAAAAGAATATGACAAAATACAAAGTTTTATTTATATAAACAGCCGAAGTCTTTTACAATACTTAATATATAGCGGAAGTAATATTCATAGATAAACTCTCAGCCTAGCTATGCAAAAGTGCAGCCGTCCTGCCCGGGGACGCTACACACTAGCAGCACACAACAATCACGGCGGCGTGCAGGGCTCCCACTCGGCGGTATACCCAGACGGGGGCATCGCCTTGTCTTCGGGCCCTTCCTCATACGTCTCACCTGCAAACAACTTAATCTAGCAACCGTGAGCACGAAGGCTCAGCAAGACTTAACCGTCTCACCTAAACATGGAACCCTACATGCAGGGATACTTAACATAGGCATAGATATTGCAATAAATGACTCGCCTACATGTTGATCCATAATTTTCATGTCATTAACAGCAACTTACAAGTTTAATAAAAGTAACTTTAGTGATCATATTTGTCAGCAATCAAAGTTTCAAAACAATTATAATTCAATACATCATATTCCCCTCGCTTATTCAGTATTTACTACGTCACAGCGCAGTGAATAAGTGATACTCAAATAACCGCGGGGGATGGTGATTACAATCAGTAGACACCTGAATAACACGTCACATACACCCGTGCCTAACGAGCATGTCGTGCTCCTCACCACATCATACGCAGAAACCTTTAACTAGAAACTCAAACACCAAACCGGTCCCACCATCGCGGGCACAAGGTCCCCGCATGGAGCGTGTCTTTGCCCGTCGGCCGATTTACACCTTGCTGCCCTCAACCCACCCCTATCGACAGTGGGCTATTCCTCGACATCCATGTTATCATGTTACATCGGTTTCCTGGGTTCCATATGCCCAGTATGCATCTGGTACAGTTCAATCTTGTCCAGCAGGGCGGCACACGGATCGGTCCTCAATCGACACAAGCAGGGCTACGCACGTGAGACCACGTCTAACTGCAACCTACCCGCTGCTCATATTCATAGACCATTCTTCGATCATATCTTTCCCGTCCGATAAAATCCTATCTCGCGAGTAGATTCCAACTACTTGACTTATACCGGATTCCTGAAAACTTGAGCATGGCATTTTCTACTCGCCGAGCTGTAGACCTACCCAATACTCCCTGAGATTTGTGGTTCATGCAAGTGGAGTTTCAATCACCTTAGCCCTAATGCACAAAATTCATCCTAGACATAAGTGATACAAATATAAACTATAAAATAGCACTTAAATGCAAACCGGAGCTTGCCTGGCTGCAAGTCAGAGAGATAATTAGCTTCTGGAAGTATACTATCCAAGGGCTCCGGGTCTTCCTCAATCTTGGTCACTATATGACATGAAATATATAAAGTACACGCATGATATAGAAACTATAAAAAAGATTTTATAATTACTGATCAGGTATGTAAATGATTTTAATTGGCTTTGGGTTTTTTACAGTGGACATTAGGTTCTATGAGGAAGATCTGGACCAAAAATTGGAGGTGTTCAAGGAAGCTTGTTGTCTCTAAAATTCCAACAACTAAAAGACTTCTATGAATTTTGGTTCTAATTCTGGAGCTTTGTTGTAGGATCGAAGAGCACGTGAAAAGCTACCAGAGGGGGGGTGAATGGTAGATTAAAACTTTTTCAGCGGAAGCAATGAAAACCCCTCGGCAGGAAAATGCTCTGTTGAAGAAATTGTGTGAGACTAATATAAACGTGTTTCACCATGACGGAAGTGATAGATATCAGAGAGAATCAAGTCACAAAGACGACACAACAAGAATCACTCAAATCGGTCGAGAGAGACTCAAGTTTCGATCGAAAGATCGAACAAAGATCAATCTGTTCTACCGAGTAAAAAACAGATCTGCAATACTGCAAAGCAACTCGTGTAGATCAAAAACCAAAAATCCAATGACCGTGAAATTTTGACAGATGATAGACAATCAAGTCATGAAGACAACCCAAAAGGAATCACGTCAATTGGATCTGTAAATCTCGAGTAATGATAAAATCACCGAAGAAAGGTAGTGCTGTGCAAAAAAACTCGACGAGAAAAACTTGTCTGGAACAAGTCGGACGAACAAGGCACAAAAGTTCCTTTAAACTACGATCTTTATTCAATAGAACAGAAGAGGAAAACCCCCAAAAGTCATCTCCACGAGCTTTCTGGCCTCCCTTGCCTATATAACCAGCCTAAACGCCAACTCAACTCAAATGAGGACTCTAATCCTACTCAAATAACGAATCGAAACTTTCCATAACTGCTCAGGATCTTCCTATTCGCAGATAGAAACAATCTCGAGACTTCCTAACAAACCAGGAACCTATCGCACATTCCTAAACCAACTCATCTTCATGTCCCACACGAAAACTGCCATAACCAACTCGGTACTTTCCATACCGAGTCATAACCGACTCTGCTGCAGCCGAAATCATCAACTGAAACGATCCAATCCTTCCAACCAGATCTTTCCTTCCTTAGACCATCTTCGGAACCATGTTGCGACGTCATGCACCGCATGCATATGTGTGAACACCTTCCTGCGATGTCCAGTAACCTTCAAAGGCACCGCTTTTGATTCAATCATCTTGCGCGACCTCCTGACCCGTTCAACCACAGTTCCTCCCGAACTTGGTTGTTGGAACCTCATCTCCTGCCTGAGACTAGTCCAATGCATCCCGTAACCAGCCATGTCTTGAACTCAAGCAACAACTGCACATGAATAAACAACCAATCCGTACGAGCCCAAGTACGCGACTTCACTCAAATTAGTTCCGAACACAACATCTTACGTGAGCACCTCACATAAGCATGTTGCATAACCACAGTAAAACGATATCAGCCATATCAACAAAAAAAGAACCAAAAACTTAGCAAATGAATACTAAGCAATCTTTCTAACAATGTAAAGGAAGTTCGAAACATTGTAAGTTAAAAGCAGGAACATTATGATCAAACTCCGAATCTTGCCAAAACCAATCGGAGCTTGAGCTAGAGCTTACCAAAGCTAGTACAACCTAGCACCAGAGCTTACCAAAGCTATTAAAACCTAGCACCAGAGCTTACCAAAGCTTGTCGGAACTAGTCAACCCAAATGCTCGAGCTAGAAAAACATGTTGGAGCTAACCAACATAAGTTGGACCTAGCAAAACATATCGTAGCTTAACGAAGACATGCTGGAGCTAAAGACAAAGCTCACCAGAGCTACCCAAAAACATGTTGGGGCTTGACAAAGGAAGTCGGACCTATTGTCGGACCTTGCAGAGGATCCCCAAAACAAGCTGGACCTATCGTCGGTCCTTGCAGGAGCTCGGACCTAGAGTCGGACCTTGTTAAAAAGATATTTTGGCAACATTCAAAACTTTTATTGTCAAGACCAATGTATTCAGCACACATAGGCCTCACAATCTCCCCCTTGATGAATGCATTGGCAAAACCATTTAAAATCCATACATTGGCATGAAAAGTTTTAAAAACAATTTCTCCCCCTTTTTGAAAATCAAATGAGATAGAAATAAATTTCTCCCCCTATACATATTTCTCCCCCTTGCATACTTATCTTTAACCATAATTCACCATATTATCTCTCCCCTTTGACAATGTATTCAAGAAGGTAAAAAAGAGAAATTTTAATTGTTATGAGCATATTATAACATAAACATATAACAAAGCTCATCCAAGTCATACTATCAAGTAACTTACACTATGACATCAATGAAATACATAAAGTAGTGTAAGCCATGCTAGAGATCAAATGTAATTATAAATTTAAGCAAGTCATGATCTCACAAACTTAGCTTTTTCAAGACTTGAAAGCATGACACTTGTTGCTATATTTTATTATTTTTAAAAGCACAAATTTTGATCATATGATATTTGCAAGAGATTATATGCGCATCTGCCTTATTCTAACCAACCAAACCAAGCCTATGTCATTTGACAATCAGAAGCTTAAGGACATGGTTTTAATCATACACAACTTCTACCAAGTTCATATCTAAGTGCAATGATAAGCCATCTCAAAAGAAGAAATGTGATGCATGCATATTCTCTTGATCTTTTCTCAATTTATATTTGTTCATAAAAACTCAACATGTGAGTTGATTACTTGATTAATTCTTTATGATTAAAAGAACTTGTGAGCATGCAACAAGCTCAAAACAGAAAGAAAGTTTGACCATGACCAGATTTAGTGTAAGCAATTATTCCAATTACTAGAAATGGCAAAAACTACAAAATATATAACATGTGTAATGTAGTTTGAACTATCAGCATGTAAAATGAATCACAAAATCATATATGTATGAAATACTATACTCATATTATTTTAATTTCATATTCACACATAGACTTTTCATGTTTCAAAACTCCCCCTCAATGTAACAGATGAGGATGCATAACCCCTATTTCACTACGAATGAAACAAAAACGAGTGAAATCCAATGGATTTGTAAAAATGTAAGACAATTGTTGTTCGGCATCTACATGGTGAAGCACAATATTTTCTTTTTCAACATTGTCAGGGAGAAAGTGATACCTAATGTCAATGTGCTTAGTTCTAGAATGTTGCACAGGGTTTTTAGCAATGCAAATGGTACTAGTGTTATCACAAAACAGTGGAACACTATCTAGATACCCCATAGTCCTTAAGTGTTTGAACAATCCAAAGAATTTGTGAGCAAGCACTAGCAGCAGCCACATATTCGGATTCAGCTGTGGATTGTGCAACTGAGTTTTGTTTTCTAGAGGTCCAAGCAACAAGTGAATTACCAAGAAAATGACAAGCAGCGGAAGTACTTTTCCTATCAATCCTACAACCTCCAAAATTAGCATCCGAAAAAGATTTCAAAGTAACGGTTGAGGAAGAAGGAATAAAAATCCCAAATTCTTGAGTTCCATGTAAGTACCTGGAAATCCTTTTGACGGCTTGATGATGTGAAAGACGTGGCGAGGCTTGAAACCGTGCACAACAACATACACTAAATTGTATGTCTGGTCTTGATGCCGTGAGGTACAAAAGTGATCCGATCATGCTTCTATATTCTTTTTGATCAATGAGTTCACTATCTTCATGAAGTTAAAGGGTTGATGTTGTTCCCATTGGTGTCTAAAGAGGCTTGCTTTTGTCCATGTTGAAGCGCTTGAGAAGGTCCCTTGTAAACTTCGTTTGATGCACAAAGGTACCTTCATCGGTTTGCTTGATTTGCAGCCCCAAAAAGTACGTGAGTTAATAGCTGAAAACTTGGACACAAGATCATGAGAAGCACAACCAAAGATAATATCATCCACATACACTTGAACAAATAGTGAGTCATTGCCATGCATAAGCATAAAAAGAGTTTTATTAACCTTGCCCATGGTAAACCCCTTTTCAAGTAAGAATGTTCTTAACCTATCATACCATGCTCTAGGAGCTTGTTTCAGACCATACAAGGCTTTGGACAGTTTGTAAACATGATTAGGAAAATCTGAATTTTCTAAACCTGGTGGTTGTTTGACACAAACCTCCCCATCTATGCACCCATTAAGAAAAGCACTTTTAACATCCATTTGATAAATCTTAAAACCTTTAGATGCAGCAAAAGCTAACGAAATTCTTATGGCTTCTAATCTAGCAATAGGAGCAAAAGTTTCATCAAAATCTATTCCTTCAACTTGAGTGAATCCTTGAGCAACCAAACTAGCCTTATTCCTAACCACAACCCCATCCTGACTTTGTTTATTTTTAAACACCCATTTAGTTCCAATTAAAGTGTGACCTTGAGGAGGAGGTAAAATTTTCCAAACATTATTTCTTTCAAATTTTTCTAACCCTTCTTGCACGGCAATAATCCAAGATTCATTAGTAAGCGCGTGTGATATATCTTTGGGTACAAAAGAAGCAACAAAAGCAGAATGAGCATGAGAGTTTGGATCGCAAAACCTGGACCGTGTGACTCATTCGTGCAAGCTTCCAATAATTCGCCGTGGAGGATGAATTTTGAGAACCCGGAGGGCAGTGGACACATCACAAGCTTCTTCTTCATGTTCATCACAAATCGATGAGCTTGTGACTTGAGGAGGATCTGGACCAGCAATGGTGGTCGTTGATGCTGGCTGTGAATCAAAATTAGGAGCTCGAACAATGTCATTAGCTGCTGAATTTTTGGGCAACAGCACCACTTCTTCTTCATCTTCAACGAAAATGCTCTTCCCTTGCAGATATGGATCCGGACCTGCAATGTTTGAGCTAGTACCTGTGCTAGCTTTATCAAAAGACATTTCACAAGTCTCCACAATTTTGTTAGTGTCAAGTAAACGCACACGGTAGCCTCTAGTATGAGATGGATAACCAAGAAACATGCCATCAATGGATCTAGGTTCAAATTGATCAAGATTTCCATATTTCCTAACAAAGCATTTGCAATCAAAGACCCGAAAGTGTGTAACAGTAGGTCTATGTCCAAACTGGAGCTCATATGGTGTTTTACCTAGCTTAGTGTGCAAAAAAAACAATTTGAGACATAACAAGCTGTTGCAATCGCACCAGCCCAAAATTTCCTAGGAGTTTGATATTAATCAAACATTGTCCTAGCCATCTCAACTAAGGTTCTGTTCTTTTGTTCTACAACACCGTTTTGTTGAGGTACACATGGTGAAGAAAATTGATGATCATTCCATTTTCAGCACAAAAGTGATCAAAAGATTGATTTTTAAATTTGGTTTTGTTATCACTTCTAATTGCTTTTTAATATCCTGGGTGATCAATTGATTATCTAAGAAATAAAGTTCTAAAGTGACTAAAAGATTCATTCTTAGATGCCATAAAGTAAACCCAAGAGTATCTAGAATAATCATCAACAATCACAAGAACATACCATTTATCTCCAAAGGATTGAACACGTGAAGGTCCTACGGTGTCAAGGTGCAAAAGTTGACCAAGTTCAGTTGTCATTGTCATCGTGAGAAGGGCATGTGAACCTGCAACCATCTTAGCATGTCTACACGAAGTGCATACAATATATTTGTCCCCTTTGAGTTTAGGTAAACCTCGTATGCGCTCAAGAGCACTAACACGTGTGAGGTGATCAAAGCCTACGTGACCAAGTCTATGATGTCAGAAGAATAAATCTTTTAAATCATTGGCAACTAGACACCTATGCTTACAATTTTACCTATCAAAATCAGCTTTAAAAACTCTTCCAAAGCAAGACATGTTAAACAAAAGCTCACTATTTCAATCTACAACTTTTCAGCAATTTTTAGAGAAAATTATTTCAAAATTCTCATTAAGTAATTGTGAAATAGAAAGCAAGTTGTATTTCAAATTTTTAACAAGTGCCACATCTTTTAGAGTGTAGTGATTATCTACTCTAACCGGTCCTTTAGCAATAATAGGAGTTGAAGAATTATCGACAAAAGAAACATTCCCTACACGTGACACAAAAGAGAGGGAGGATAACCATTCTTTGTTACCGGTCATGTGGCATGAGCAATCTGAATCCACAATCCAAATGTTTTCCTTCCTCATGCGTGTAACCTACATGGAAGCACAATACGTCGATGACTCAATACTGGGGTTAGTCAAAAGGCTAATCTAAATGTGTTTCACCTTGACAAAAGTGATAGATATCAGAGAGAATCAAGTGACAAAGACGAGACAACAAGAATCACTTAAATCCGTAGTGAGAAACTCAAGTTACAATTGAAAGATCGAACAAAGGTCAATCTGTTCTACCGAGTAAAAAACAGATCTCCAATACTGCAAATAAACTTGTGTAGATCAAAAACCACAAATCCAATGACCGTGAAATTTTGACAGGTGATAGATAATCAAGTTGTGAAGATAACCCAAAAGGAATCAAGTCAATTGAATCTGTAAAAACTCGAGTTATGATAAACCAACGATGAAAGGTAGTGCTGTGCACAAAGCTCGACGAGAAAAATTTGTCTGGAACAAGTCGGACGAACAAGGCACAAAAGTTCCTTTAAACTACGATATTTATTCAATAGAACACAAGAGCAACAGCCTCAAAAGTCGTCTCCACGAGCTCTCTGGCCTCCCTTGCTTATATAACCAGCCCGAAGGCCAACTCAACTCAAACGAGGACTCTAATCCTACTCAAATCACGAATCAAAACCTTCCGTAACTGCTCAAGATCTTCCTATTCGCAGATAGAAACAATCTCGATACTTCCTAACAAACCAGGAACATATCCCACATTCCTAAACCAACTCATCTTCGTGTCCCGTACAAAAACTACCATAACCAACTCGATACTTTCCATACTGGGTCACAACCGACTCCGCCGCAGCCGAAGTCATCAATCGATACGTTCCGACCCATCCATCTAGATCTTTCCTTCCTTAGCCCATCTTTGGAACCATGTTTCCATGTCATGCACCGCATGCATATATGCGAACACCTTCCTTTGACGTCCAGTAACCTTCATATGCACTGCCCTTGATTCAATCATCCCGCGCGACCTCCTGGCCCATTCAACCACAGTTCCTCCCGAACTTGGTTGTTGGAACCTCATCTCCTCCCTGAGACTAGTCCAATGGATCCTGTCACCAGCCATGTCTTGAACTCAAGCAACACCTGCACATGAATAAACAACCAATCCGTATGAGCCCAAGTCCGCGACTTTACTCAAATTAGTTCCGAACACAACACCTTACGTGAGCACCTCACATAAGCATGTTGCAAAACCACATTAAAATGATATCAGCCATATCAACCAAAACGCACCAAAAACTTAGCAAATGAATACTAAGCAATCTTTCCACCAATTTAAAACAAGTTCCGTGAGACCTATTTGTGCTGAATACATTGGCCTTGACAATAAAAGTTTTGAATGCTACCATGACATCTTTTTATCAAGGTCCGACTCTAGCTCCAAGCTTCTGCAAGGTCCAACAATAGGTCCGACTTGCTTTGTCTAGGTCTGACATGTTTTTGGGTAGCTCCAGTGAGCTTTGTCTTTAGCTCCGGCATGTCTTTGATAGATCCAGCATGTCTTTGTTAAGTTCCGATATGTTTTGCTAGGTCCGACTTATGTTGGTTAGCTCCGACATGTTTTTCTAGCATCAACTTTTGGGATGACTAGTTCCGACTAGTTTTGGTAAGCTCTGGCGCTTGGTCCGACTAGCTTTGGTAAGCTCCGGCGCTAGGTTGTACTACATTTGGTATGCTCCGGCTCAAGCTTGATCGTAATGTTCCAAATTTTCGTGTGAAATGTTTCAAACTTGCTTTACACTTATGGAAAGGTTGCTTAGTATTCATTTGCTAAGTTTTTGGTGCATTTTGGTCGATATGGCTGATATCGTTTTGATATGCTTTGCAACATGCTTATGTGAGGTGCTCACGTAAGGTGTTGTGTTCGGAACTGACTTGAGTCAAGTCGCGGACTTGGAATCGTATGGATTTGGTTGTTTGTTCATGTGCAGGTGTTGCTTGAGTTCAAGTCATGGCTGGTGACAGGATCCTTTGGACTAGTCTCAGGGAGGAGATGAGGTTCCAACAACCAAATTCAGGAGGAATTGTGGTCGAGCGGGTCAGGAGGTCGTGCAGGATGATCGAATCAAGGGTAGTGCATATGAAGGTTACTGGATGTCGAAGGAAGGTGTTTGCACATATGCATGCGGTGCATGACATGACAACATGGTTCTGAAGATGGTTTATGGATGGGAAGATCTGGTTGGAAGGATCAGATCGTATCAGTTGATGACTCTATCTGCGGCGGAGTCGATTATGGCTCGGTATGGAAAGTATCGAGTTGGTTTTGATAGAATTTCGTGTGGGTCACGAATTTGAGTTATTTTAGGGATGTGGGATACGATCCTAAGGTGTTTGGAAGTCTTAAGATTGCTTCTATCTGTGTATAGAATAGTCCTAAGCAGTTGTGGAAAGTTTCGATTCGTGATTTGAGTAGGATTAGGGTCCTGATTTGAGTTGAGTTGGCTTTCGAGCTGGTTATACAAGCAAGGAAGGCTAGAGCTCGTGGCAGACAACTTTGGGGCTGTTCTTCTTGTGTTCTATTGAATAAAATTCGTCATTTGAAGGAACTTTTGTGCCTTGTTCATCCGACTTGTTCCAGACAAGTTTTACTCGTCGAGTTTTTGGACAGCACTACCTTTCGTCGGTGGTTTTATCATAACTCGAGTTTTACAGATCCAATTGACGTGATTCTTTTTGTGTTGTCTTCACAACTCGATTATCTATCATCTATCAAAATTTCACGGTCATTGGATTTTTGGTTTCTGATCTACACGAGTTTCGTTGCAGCATTCCAGAACTGTTTTTCTCGCGTAGGACGGATTGACCTTTGTTCGATCTTTCGATCATAACTTGAGTTTCTCTCCACGGATTTGAGTGATTCTTCTTGTGTTTCCTTCGTGACTTGATTCTCTATGATATCTATCACTTTTGTCATGGTTTAACACATTTAGATTAGTCTCGCACATGATTTCTCTAACAAATCATTTTTCTGATGAAGGGGTTGGGATTTAATTGTTTCCGCCGCGTAAGATTTTTAAATCTACCATTCACCCCCCTCTGGTAGCTTTTCACGTGCTCTTCGATCCTACAAGTTCGAAACATTGCAACTTAAAAGCAGGAACATTGCGATCAACTCCCGAATCTTGCCAAAGCCAACTGGAGCTTGAGCCGGAGCTTACCAAAGCCAGTACAACCTAGCACCAGAGCTTACCAAAGCAATTACAACCCAGCACCAGAGCTTAACAAAGCTGGTCGAAACTAGTGAACCCAAAAGCTGAGCTAGAAACATGTTGAAGCTAACCGACATAAGTCCGACCTAGCAAAACATATCGTAGCTTAACAAAGACATGCCAGAGCTAAAGACAAAGCTCAGCGGAGCTACCCAAAAACATGTTGGACCTTGACAAAGCAAGTTGGACCTATTGTCGGACCATGCAGAGCCTCCCCAAAACAAGTCGGACCTATCGCCGGTCATTGCAGGAGCTCGTACCTAGAGTCGGACCTTGTTAAAAAGATGTTTTGGCATCATTCAAAACTTTTATTGTCAAAAACAATGTATTCAGCACAAATAGGTCTCACATTTGTCATGGACAAAAGTGGATGATTTTAGTAGAGGAGGTTCCTCTTGATTTGGGAAAATTTGTTTCACATTTTTCTGAGCTTTCTACATGGAGAAATTGATTTTACAAGTTTGGGAAATTCGTGAAAATGTTTATGTACTTTTCTTAATTTTCAACTACATAGAGATTTGAAATACTGGTTCACCCAGTAAATGAAGTGGAATTAACTTGCAATTTTTACTGGAGATCAAATGTAATGTTGAGTGTCTTGACCATAATTGGGAATTTTCCAATTAGTAGAACAGGGATAATTAAATTCCCAAGCAGTTAGCTCAAAGGAATTAATTATGAAAATTCTGGGAGTTTCATGACCAACAAATTGCACCACTCCAAAGTTGAGATCAAGAGGAGTGTACCAAAATTTATTTGGAATTATTTGAGCAATTCTATTCATAGTAATTGATTTTCAATGTTTGGATGAAATCTGGAATTAATTTGGAAGGAAAAGTTTAAACAAAACCGTCTGGGCCCGCTGGTTTAAAATCAACCAATCACAGCTGGGCCACATATGGGCCATGGGGTTTAACCTGCGCAGCCGCATTTGATCCGGGGCCAAAGCCGATCCGAGGGGGACACATCAGAGACTGACATGCGGGGTCGGGCCCTTTTCTTCAACCTCGCGACGCGAGGCGGCGCTCCTCGCCGGAGCCGCGGCGGCGCGTGCCGGGATTGCTGCGTCGACCTCCTCTCGGTCCAGTCTTGACCGCCTAACCCTAAAATCGGATGCGCAACACGCTGTTGAGGTCCAGACAAGTCGGCGACGGCCAGAGATGAGCGTATGACGGCAGTGGCAGAGCTAGAGTTTCAGCGATGGTCGGAATCGCTCGGAAATGGTGCAAGCAACTCGAGGAAATGCAGGGAAGGTTCCTGGGAGCATGAGGAAGACGATTTCAAGGTGAAAAAGGAGTGAAATGGTCGGCAAGGTCGACTTCGATGGTGGACCGACAGGATTCTCCTTGCCGGCGAGAGAACTTGAATTACTACGTCGATGGTCAATTATTCTCATTGGCACTTGATCCAGATGATGCGCCTAGATGTATAGAAGCTATCTCTCAACCGGATTAGACTATAATCATGCATAGAAACTGAATCGCATTGATGACCTAGCTCGAAGTGTAAACCAAAGCTGAGACAAAAATGAAGAATACTCGCTCGATAAAGGAGGAAAAGGTTTGCGGTTTTCACCGTGAGAAACGTGGTGTCCCGGCGCTCCTTTATTCTGTTGAAGTTGAGGCTTGCAACAGCCTAGTTCGTCGGCTTCATGGTGGACAGAGGGTAATGTCCACGGCGGCTCAACGATGGCGTCCGCGGAAGTTAAAAATACGGGCAAAACAATGAGCGGAAACAATGAGCCAATTGGTGGAAATGATAGAGGGAGAAGTTTTCTTTACTTTTGATGTTAGTAGGATGGAGAGACACGGCCGAATTCTTGAGCTATTCAGTGAACAGCGGGGCGAGGTGGTGCGTTCGGGAGAGAAGACAGAGATGACCGCCGGTGCTCATCTACTCGGGGCTGGAACCGAAGATATGGATGAGGAGTGTAGGGAGCACGCCAGGGAGGCCACACAGCAAGCAGGCAAGCAGCTCGTTGGAGCTTGCATGCCGTGCGGTGTCGCCACGGTGAGTCGAAGGAGAGCACTCACGTATTCGCCTCTCTGACCAGTGGGTCCCACTGCCCCTTCAAGTCAATCTTCTCTGCTCCTTTAATTCTCCTACCTATATTGATCAAAAAATTCTAGATTTTTGTGGATAGGTAAATTCAAATATGGAGATTCATATTCTGGAATTTGATTTCAAATTTGGTCAATTTTCAGGTGAAATTCAAATTCAAATTTGAATTTGAATGGAATTCAATGTACCCATTGAATTAAATAAAATTTGTGCTCCACATTTTATGAAACTTTACAGGGGTGCTATTTGGAATATTTGGAAGCTAATTGTGAACTCAAATTTTTATTTTGGCCAAGTTTGAACAGGGGCTAATTTGAATTTTTGAGTTCCCTCCATTGAAGTTTGGAATTGGTTTGATTTCTCCAGTTTCCAAATTGATTTCTTTTTCCCATTCCAATTTTAATTTCTCCCATATGAAATTCGTACTTTGAATTTATGGCCTTTACATTCCTACCCGCTTAAAAGAACCTTGTCCCGAGATTACAAATAAATGAGACGGAGGTAAAAAGATTACCGGATATAAGATGACAATAAATCCGGATAGTTTGATCGGAGATAGCTCTCGCTTTCCCATGTCGCTTCCTAGCGGTATGGTTACTCCAACAGACTTTGTAGAAGTACAAAGTCCGGTTCCTCGTGGCGAGTCTTTTCATCGATAATCCGGATCAGATACTCCGAATAAGTGAGATCCGGTTGGAGAGCTTCAATGTCTTCGGTGCGAATTTTAGCTGAAGATTTAAGACACTCCGGCAGCTGAGAAATGTGGAATACATTATAAACTCCAGAAAGTGACGCCGATAACTCCAAACGATAGGCCACGGGTTCACAATTTTCAATGATGGTGAATGGACCGATGAAACCCGGAGCAAGCTTTCGCTTCACCCCGAAACAATGAATCCCATTCATCGGAGAGACGCGGAGATCAACATGGTCTCCGATGTTGAAGTGGAGAGGTCAACGTATTTTATCTGTATAGCTTTTCTGCTGAGATTGAGCAGCCTTGAGATTGGCTTGGATCACTCACACTCTTTCTTCGGCTTCACTTACAAGATCAATTCCGTATATAACTCGCTCGCTGGACTCCCACCAGTTGAGTGGTGTGCGAAATTTCCGGCCGTAGAGAGCTTCATACGGAGCCATCTTGATGCTAGCTTGATAGCCATTGTTATATGAGAACTTGGCCAACGGTAAATGATCATCCCAATTTTTACCATGGTGGATGGCACAAGCGCGTAGCATATCTTCTATAACTTGATTCACCCGTTCAGTTTGACCATGTATCTGCGGGTGATATGCGGAGCTTCGGATCAGTTTCATCCCCAATGATGCGTGCAGATGCTCCCAAAAACGAGCGACAAACAGCGCACCGCGATCTGAAATAATTGTCCAGAGAACTCCGTGCAAACACATGATTCTTGCAATATATAACTCCGCATATTTCTTGGCAATGTACTTTGTATGTACCGGAATAAAATGAGCTGATTTGGTTAGTCGATCGACTATCACCCAAATCGAATCATGCCTGTGGAATGTGAGAGGCAAACCGACGATGAAATCCATACTAATATCCTCCCATTTCCACGCCAGGTTTTTTAATGGTTGCAGCTGTCCGGCCTTTCTCACGTGGTCAGCTTTCACCCACCGACATGTATCACACTGGGATACGTACTTTGCATTCTCTCTTTTCATCCGTGTCCACCAAAATCTTGTTTTCAAATCTTGATACGCCTTGTTGCTTCCCCGATGAATAGAATACTTGGATAAGTGAGCTTCATCCAATATTTTCTTCCGAAATGTCATGCACAAGGTACCACTATACGGTCGTTGAACCATAGAATACCATGATCATCACTTCGAAAGCACTTCATTTCCCTATTTTTCATTCTCCTACGAATGTGCGACATACCCACATCTTTCTTTTGAGCTTCCATAATCTCCTCTCGTATGGTAGGGATGATAGCAAGATTATATAACGCTTCATTTGGAACCAAGTATAAACTCAGCTCGTCCTCTTCCACTGGGGTGATGTACAGATTATTGACGTGAGACTTGTGGCTTAGCGCATCGGCAACCACATTCACCTTGCCGGGATGGTAATGAATTTCAATCTCATAATCTTTGATCAATTCCAACCATATTCGCTGTCACATATTCAGTTCTTTCTGAGTGAAGATATATTTCAGGCTCTTGCGATCGGTGTAGAGGTGAACTAGATTACCAAGTAAATAGTGCCTCCACATATTCAAAGCGAGTACCATGGCAGCGATCTCAAGGTCATGAGTCAGATAGTGCTGCTCATGATTTCGGAGAAGCCGTGAGCCATATGCGATCATGCGGACTTCTTGCATTAACACGCAACCGAGACCAATGCCAGACGTATCGCAATAAATGTCAAAAGATTTGGTCATATCCGGCTGAGCTAACACTGGGGCTGTTGTGAGATGTTTCACCAAAGCATGAAATGCATCCTCACATGTCTTGCTCCAAATATATTTAGTCCTCCTTTTCAGCAGCTCCGTCATTGGTTAAGCAATTTTTGAGAAGCTCGGAATGAACCTCTGATAATATGCTGCTAACCCGAGGAAGCTACGAACTTCGTGTACGAATGTTGGAGACTTCCATTTCAGGACTTGCACAATTTTGCTTGGATCCACTGCGATGCCCTCCGCTGAAATAATGTGACCAAGAAATGGTACTTGGATGATCCAAAAATCACACTTGCTGAATTTTGCTTAAAGCTTGTGATCTCGCAATCATTGGAGCACGATATGCAAGTTTTTGGCGTGTTCTTCCTCGGATTTTTAATAAACCAGAATGTCATCAATAAAGACCATGACAAACTTGTCCAACTCCGGCATGAATACTGAATTCATCAAATACATGAAGTGAGCCGGCGCGTTGGTAAGTCTGAACAACATGACGAGATATTCATAGAGCCGTATCTCGTTGAGAATGCAAGTCTTCAGTATATCCTCCAGTCGGATTTTTATTTGATGGTATACGGACCGAAGATCCATCTTCAAGAATACTTTAGCACCCACTAATTGATCGAATAAAATATTGATACGTGGTAGCGGATACTTATTCTTGATCTTCACGGTGTTGAGCGGACGATAGTCCACACATAGACGTAACGTCTTGTCATTTTTCTTCACAAACAATGTGGAGCAGCCCCAAGGTGACGAACTTGGGCATATGAGACCTTTGTCCAGCAGGTCCTTCAAATGCTCCTTTAAGTCTGCCAACTCATTTGGTGCCATCTTGTACGGCCTTTAAGAAATAGGCGTGGTTCCCGGAATCAGTTCAATCTTGAAAATGATATCCCTATCCGGTCTCATACATGTACGGTCGTCACGGAACACATCCGGATATTCACGGACCACACGAATGTCCTCAAGCTTTGTGGCTTCCTTGTTGTATGTGGCTGGAATTTCTTTGAAAAGGTGGTCTAGAATGACAGTGTGTGGTTCATATAGTGGACAGTTCAAATGGACCACACGTGGAACAATATCGAGATCAGCACCATGACGGTGCAGCCACAACATCCCTTAGATGACATCAAGCTTTTGACCCTCTAATATAATTAGAGAAGTCGGATAGATATTCCAACCCATCTTAAGTTGTGCATTATGGACTTTTATGTCCGCTGCTATTTTCCCACCTGGAGAGCAAAACAAATATGGACTTTCTTTGGGAGTGATAGATAATTGATGCTTGACAACATATGATTGGCTAATGAAATTATGGGTGGCACCAGAGTCAAATAATATGACTACGGGATTTTGGAGTAGAGAAAATACACCCGCGAAGACGGGTTCGCCTTCCGGCACATCTTCGATGGCTATGTGGTGGACGTTGCCGGGTTTTGGTGCTGGTTTCTTGGGCTGATTGCGGGGCTGAGTTGCACCCCGATATGGTGGTTGCACGCTGCCTTGTCGCTGTTGGGGACAGTCCCTCGAAAAATGCCCGACATGGCCACACGTGTAACACGTGTATTGTGTCGGGTTCCCGCCAAGCTGCGGACGGAATCCTGGTGCACGTGGTCGAGGTGGATATGCATGCGGGACCATCCTTTGCTGCTGCTGCTGCTGTGAATATGGCGGTTGGAAACACGGCGCATTGAAAGAACGACCGCAGAATTGCGTCGGTCGCACCAGTGGCTGCCATCGCTGACCAGATGGTGAGCGATGCACCATGCGGTACTTCTGGGGACCACAACTGCTGCTGCTCGACGACGCGCTACATTTCCTCTTATCAGAAACGAGCTCGCACTTAGTGTCCTCCTATACAATCGCGGCATTGCCGATGTCGTTGAAGGTGCCTCGGTTGCATTGTGCGAGTTGGACTTTCATCTTGGGGTTCAAACCCCGGAAGAAGTTATCTTGCTTCTTGTCCTCTGACCCAACATAATCCGGCGCGTACTGCGCTAAATGGTTGAAAGCGCGGGAGTATTCATTGGCACTCCTCCCGCCTTGCTTCAGCTCTAGAAACACCTGAAGCTTCCTCTTCATTATACCGGGAGGTATATGGTAGACGCGGAACGCCTCCCGGAATTCGGTCAGGTGACCGCATGATCAGCCGGCAGTGACCCGATGTAATTCGCCCACCAAGCACCGGCGGATCTCTAAAGCTGTTGCGCTGCGAACAGCGCCTTCTGCTGTTCGGTGCATCACAGCAAACCGAACTTCGCCTTGAAGGTACGGATAAAGTTGTCCGCTTCCATAAGCTCCTCGGCCTCCGTGAAGACCGGTGGATGCGTCGCCAAAAAATCTGAATATGAACTTTGTTAGGGCTGGCGTTGCCCATTGTCTTGTCGCCCCCCTTGACGGGATGAACTCTGTACCAACATACGCAGCAACTCGGTTTGCTCATCGCGCGAGCCGAGTACTGCGGTCAAAATCTCCGCGAGAGTTCTCGGAGGTTCAGGTGGTGGTGGTGGAGGAACTTGTTGCTGCGGTGTCGCGGTTTGCTCCCGGGTCGGAGATTCATCCTCACGACTCTGGCTAAAGTCTCCCATCTCGGGTGTAGAATGTGTACGCACCATTCTGCATCCACATGATTTAAAAATCAGCAACATGTTTCTTTTCTTCATCCATTCTATATCATATTAGTGTGAGCATTGACAATGTGATAATTGCATAACATTCACATATATTGATAAAGTACAAACTTTATACACGATATATTATCTCATGATTAAGTTTACAATAGTGATCTCCAAACTGACAGAAGTGCATCTCAACTATACTTGGTCTCCATGAGATGTCATACACACCTTGTCATCTCATACACACTCACTACTACTTATAATATGATACAAACTGGCTACAAAATAAACACGAGCAACCACTAACTATACGTTGCCCTGTGCTGGCAGTAGTGCTGCCCCGTCCTAATCCGATGCATCCTCATCGATGTACTCAATTATCTCAGGATCTTCTTCCTCCTCAGAACCTGAGAAAACCTGCTTGCTCATATTCAGCGGCATGTCATGAGCCAGTGGAAACATGACTGGGTGCGGTAAGTGTGCTTCGGCCTCAATCAAGTCATCCTGATGTTGGTCTGCCTCGAATTCCCAATTCCGAGCTTCTTCGATGGCTTCATCTCGTGCCTCGGTGACTACCAACAGCTTCTCTTTCTGTTGCTGCACCTCTAACTGACTCGTCTGCAGTTCACCACGAGCTTGCTGCAGTTCCATGCGAGTTTGCCGCAGTTCGCCATGAGCCTTCCACAGTCTAGTGCGAGTGTGATGCAACTGATCCTCGCATTGATTCAGTCGGTGATTCGTTGGAGCCAGGATCGAACGTAGGTTCTCATTGAAATAATCAAGAGTGTCACCCTGTTCAATCGCTTGCCTCAAGGCTTCGAACTGCTCCTGAAGGATTTCACCTTGTGTACGAACCAACATGCTGGATACAGCGGCATAAGTCCCAAGTGTTGTCGTGGTTGTGTCGTTATATGGTTGATAGGCCACAACCATACAATGTTGCCACTCAAAACCAGCAGCACCACGGACCGGGAGAAGAGCAAATTGTGTCCCAGCCATGGCATCATGATGAAGCTCGCAAAGCTTCATAAGCACTTTGCCCGCTGCAATGGCCCACGTGTCCCTCCAAACGTGCTCCCTGGATATAGATCGAAAAAGGAGCCCATCCATAAAAATGCGGACTCGCCGGGATGTCGACCGGGACGGTACATGACAGTACGCCTCTGTCAATTGTCTCTTGACCCCAATAACATGGAATCTCGATGAAACAAAACTGTTGGAGCACTTCCCGCAGCATGATCGGGAAGCCCGGATGGTTCGTGCACGTGGAGGACATCCATCCGTCCGGCAATAGCATCACATCCGTCATCTATAAAAGAAGTACATGAATGAGTCAAATACTCAAATTGAACAAACTTTGTTGATAAAAAGATCATGGATGTGAAAATTGAATTATGAAAGTTAATTCAAATTCAAATGCCAAATTAAACATAACACTGAAATTCTGTCTCAGTTTCTGTTCATTCTGACCAGTCTTGAGAAATTCGAATTTTCATCCGGTTAGAAGCACATTCAGGACTTGAGTTCAACTACCAAGTGGTAGCACACTCAAATATATTTCCATAATGTATCTATTTGCCTCCAGATCATTTCTGTATGAGGAGATAAAAATTTTGCAAGTTGACAGTTTTCTGGGAAATTTTTGACAGCATCTCCTTTGTTTAAGGCTGATTTTGTCAATATTTTTTCAGATACAAAACATCAATATATGCAAAAATCATCAATTACAACATTGTTTCATACATTATCGGGATTACAGAAATTAATTACATGAAGTCATTCATCGAATCTACGAAGAGATATGATCAAGACAGTGGAAAGATACAGAAACTGTTCAGTCTCTGTCCCAATTTAACAGAGTTTGGAAATTTGAATTTTTCATTAGTTTACAGGGGGATTCTGATCTGGAGATGCACATAATAGTTTTAGAGGACTCTCTAAATTTCCAACCATGTATGGTAGACCTACATGGGTGAATTATACAGGAAGTTATGCTATTTCAAACTGAGTTGTCCAGTTCCCAGTTTGAACCAGGAACTGGGCAATTTATGTTCAAATGATGTTTTCAAGTTTTAAATCTTGAAATCTGCCTTGGAGCTGAAAACGAAACTTGTGGAGGACTTCCTTAAGTTCCCAAATCATAGGCCTGCATACCGCAGCGACCACCTGATTAATTTTTAAATCTGACCAGCACGCTCCAAAATAGAGATTACAAATTCAAACTTAGTCCTAAGTTGGAAATGTTTACTTGTTGTCGTGTCACACCTCAAGCACGGATATCGTCGTCGACGTGCCTGATGCAACTCGAATGCAATCCCGGTACTACGCCCCCACCAAAGAAATACTAGGCCGGTATTCTGGCATATGTCTCAACGGTGGCAGTAATGACGTTCACTCGCAAACGTTTTCTACTCGAGCTACATAGAACGTGGTTAGTGTCCTGCAGCTACACACAAATGATAGATCAAACAAATGGTGCCGTATGGCACATCCTGCACGGGCGAATAATTCACAATAATATATATGAAAATAAAAACATTTGTCCCATATCATTCCATACGGGCCGCCTCGAGCTAAGCCACGTCTCGAGGTATATGACCGGGTTTTCTACCACCTGACGGGGTCCCACGTCTTTGCATAGTGCTGCACCAGTAGGGGGCGCATCGGGTTATATCCTACCCGACGGGGGCTCCCACTAACTTTAAAGCACGTTGGAGTACCGTGTGTCATATGTTCTCATAAACATGGAAAGTCTCAGAGACTCATATTAACATTCCAGTGCCAAGCCACGGAAACAATCACATGCTGCCTCTCGCATGGTGATCTTACTGCAATTGATCCGCTTGCTGTGGCATACCTTACCTCTTACCTGACATTGGAGCGTCATTACAGAATATAATAATACATAAGTTAGTTTGCCACCTTAAGTAACTAATACTATAATAGACCTTATGTGGGCATAGTAACCAATCCTCACTCGACTACTCTTAAGTTTTCAAATAGGCTCTTTTAGAGCGTGCTATTCCCAATGTGGCTCTAATACCAGGCAGTGAGGACCGGGTCCGCACATTCTAGGAACCGCAAAGGGTGGTATCGTGCGATGCGGCACCCAACAGCACACACGAAAAGAATATGAGAAAATACAAAGTTTTATTTATATAAACAGCGGAAGTCTTTTACAATACTTAATATACAGCGGAAGTAATATTCAGAGCTAAACTCTAAGCCTAGCTATGCAAAAGTGCAGCCGTCCAGCCCAGGGACGCTACACACTAGCAGCACACAACAATCACGGCGACGTGCAGGGTTCCCACTCGGCAGTATAACCCGACGGGGGGCATCGCCTCGTCTTCGGGCTGTTCCTCATACGTCTCACCTGCAAACAAATCAATCTAGCAACCATGAGCACGAAGTCTTAGCAAGACATAACCATCTCACCTAAACATGGAACTCTATATGCAGGGATACTTAACATAGGCATAGATATTGTAGTAAATGACTTGCCTACATGTTGATCCTTAATTTCCAAGTTATTAACAGCAGCTTACAAGTTTAATAAAAGTAACTTTAGTGATCATATTTGACAGCAATCAAAGTTTCAAAACAATTATAACTCAATACATCACATTCCTCTGGCTTCTTCAGTATTTACTACGTCACAACGCAGTGAACAAGCGGTACTCAAATAACGGCGACAGAGGGTGACTGCAATCAGTAGACACCCGAATAACACGTCACGAGCACCCGTGCCTAAATAGCGTGTCGTGCTCCTCACCACGTCATACGCAACAAACTTTCACTAGAAACTCAAACGCCGACACTACGTAAGAAGGGCTCATATGAGACGTGCCCGAACAAAGAAGGGAGACGAACAAACTATGTGTGTCCGTCATCGCGTCTCGTATTAAGTTGTCATCAGAGATGGGCGGAAAGGCTCATCGCCGATCATAATAGGTGCGTGACACGCTCAAAAGTAGCGCGTCTCCCTTCGATGAGTCATAACAGACGGGCTTTACGAGGTCATTAGAGACGCGCGTGGCACGCGTCGCCCATCATTCTGAATGAGAGACACACTCTTATGAAGAGCATTGCAGATATGTTGATTGATCTGAGATGTTCTTTATTACAGCCTGTCGCACATTCATTTACTGATCTGAGATGGGCAATTAAGAAGCTTGTCTCCTTTAATTAGGTAATCCAAGACAATCTCTGTTACAGCGCGTCGCAGATTGTATACAGGCAACTTCAGTGCGACACTCACAGGAGGCGCACCCTACTAGACGCACGTCTCCTATTTTGTGCCCCCGCCCCTGATTATGCTGGTTCCCGGCTGCATCCTGGAGCTAGCCAGGATTTGGCAGCCGCATTGCCTGTGTCAGCAACATACACATATCGAAACATATGTAGCCAAATGTCTCATGTTCATGCAGCTTAACAAGTAACTAAACAAATATTAACAAAGTATACACACATTGACCAATCAAATATTAACAAGTGTAAATCATGGTTACCAAGTAACTATTTACACAAAATTCCCCTGTTCATCCAGCTACATGTAACTAATTTACACAAAGAATAACTGTCACCTAATCATCTACTGGGTAATGAAATTCTCCATTAGAATCAATGATTTCAGAAATGATGAACCTGCATAGGACGTCTCTAACATGCTTAATGCTATGACCTTCAACGTTCCTGAAGGCAGGTCCGTAGTCCTGCCACGCGATAAAATGAAATTTAGCAAAAGATTAGTAATAAAGTAAAATAAATGCACTTACACATACATTGCAATTAGGTTGCTCTCCAAATAAAGTCATGTGTAAGCAGATGTGGAAGACACACATGTTGCCCGGAGCTTATTGATGGATGTCGGATGCAGTATGATGTGTTAGATGTCGGCATTTTCCTTTTACTTGCACAAAAGCCCTAAACAAAAACATTCACAGTTAATGTAAAATTATCGTGCAAGGAAACTAAAGTGAAGAAGGAACTTACTTGTCAATAACAGAAGAGATAACATTCCATGACCGGGTCTTTTGCTGGCCAGCTTTTTCATCTGTTGGCCTTGAGGAGTCACAGAACCAGACATGTTCGTACCGTGTAGATATTTCTATGGTAACCCAATGGTTACCCATGTTGAACGGTAGGGCTAGGGGGTCCTTATCACAGTACTGCTTCATTGCCTTCATTAAATATTGAATAACCTCTTTTTTGCCGCTCGACCTTTGCAGAAGTGCTGGTATTTGCGGGTCAAGGTATGCAGCAGACACATTTCACGTGTTATGGTTAGCATGTTGTTGCTGGTGCCTACACGCAAAATGCCAATTTTGTCACATATAACACGTGTATTGTGTATGTATTGAAGAACCTATTTTTTGAGGAGACTTACAATGTGAAGCAACGTATTAGGGAGATATCCAACGCATCAAGGTTGAAAAGGTCGTAGAGATCGGACCATGCGATGACAATAGTGCCATCACCCGAGAGAAAGTGTTTATCCTACAATGACACTAGTATGGTATCACACTTATTGCAATTTTCCATGTAGTGATGAAGCTGAACACGAGGTTTAGGAAGTTGTTTAAGTGCGGCCGCAGTTAACATCGGCTTTTCCCATTTCATACTTTTAATTTGCATGCGTCATAGCTTTTGGCACCCTCAGGATAGGTTCTGACTATTTCACTGGTTTCTTCCAACCTTCCTTCGTCGATACTCGCCGCTGCGGCACACCCTTTTGGTGGACACGCTTTTCCGGTGGCTAATCGGGTGTAGGGTGCAGGGCACTTCGAGTGCAAGGTGGAGACCGACGTGGCTTCTCTTCAAGTGGAGAGTTCTGCTGCAACTATACAGTTGGAGACAGATGCAGGTTCTTTGTCACTAGAGGCAACTGCTCTCCAATTGGATACTTCTGCTGCTTCCCTATAACTGGAGGCAACAATAGCTCTGGAATTGGAGACAACTTCATCTGTTCTAGATTTGGATGCAGAAGCAGACGTGCCTCAGGAGACATTGAAGCGGTCGACGCGGAAGCTGCTACTGCTGCTGGGTCAACAACAATAAGGCTCCATCTCCACTGAAACCTTCTAGTAACTGCATCTCGCATAGTTAGCATTGTATAGTCTGGTGGCACTTCGAGCTCCAGGTTTTTTGTATTTTCATGCACCATGTCCACCGTGACCATAGCATATGATGTTGTGTCCGCCTGAATGATGTCAAGCATGGTCTGATCGGGATACACTAGTTCTCTCCTGACCTCCATTTGAGCGATTCCTTCAACCATTTAGTAGAAGGCTGCATGTTGTTGGCTGAGCCAAGTTATCTATCGTGTTCGGCTAAATTGAAGGTCCATACGCTGGTTCCTGAAGATCCTCTTGTGGTTGTCCACCCCCAGCTGCTGTAGAGGCAAAGCCCCTCCTACGCTCGTCGTCGTTGAATAACGCGTTAGGGATTGATATACCTGCTCCCTCTGGCATTTGCTTAACATCTCCTAGGAGCTCCCTTCTCAGTTGTGTTTTCAGCTCCTCGACATCAAACTGTGATTTCGAGGCCGTTTTCAGCTTCCGATAAGTAGTTTTGTGTTCCAGAAAACCCTCCCTCCAGGTCAACTTACTAGAAACACCACGAACACGGCCTCCTTGCTCCGGTCTTTGTAGGGCCTTGGTTAGGGCATCATTTTCCCTCTCACCATTTTTCTCTTTGCTGCTCAGGTTCCAGGATCTATGAGTGACATTTGCAGTGCTCGGGCTGTATAAGATGATACTGCATGAGTCAGACAACTGTGAACGAGCACACATAAATGGTTTCTGCCATCAACTGAAACTTTCGTATGGATTCTTATAACCTAGCTTGGCCAATTCTGAATCATGTGCTCCCAAATCCTTTTTTTACCTGCATAACTGGTGCTGCCGAGGTGGTTGTCAAGCTCGTTCTGCGATCGGAGCCACTTCATATGTTCACTCCTCTTGGCAAATTCCTGTGATTTGCACGTTTCAACAAATCTCGTCCAGTCCTCTTCTGACACATGTAGATACTTATGCAAGGGGGTTTCACGATTCTTCGCAAACTCATGAAGCTTAGATTTGTAGGTCCTCCATGCATGAGAGACCATCTTCATAGCTAGCTTCTTCCCCTTCTGTTTCATATGTTCCGGATATTGAACATATGGTTGAATAGAGGATTCGAAGAGTTCATCCTTTTGATTTTCCGTCAAGCGATCGAATCTCTCCAGGTTTAGCGGCACCCTTTCCCGAGCAGGTAGACCACAAATTATGGACAGTCTTGTATTCACATCATGGTCCAGAGGTACGCCTTCATCATTGGACTCATCAACAGTCACAACGTCTGTCGACCACGTCATTTGCGACCTTTTCTTTCTTGTGATACCAGAGGCATATGCATCCTCTTCATGTGTCTACTGCTGAGTGTGCTGTTGGGCCTCCTCTTCAATATGTTGCTGATGCTCCAACTGAGACATCTTCAAATTCACAAAAAACACTAAAATCCTGTAAAACATTATCAAATTTCAGTCATATTCGTACAAACGCTCACATAAGGTAGCGAATTCTCTCATGGCATTTGTACCAAAGCGAGATTTTGACTCGAACCAAAGCGTGAACAGAACTTATTAAGGTAGTGCTGAGCTGGTCGACAGGGAGTCGAGGGTCGACGGCTGCAGCGCAACAATGATCAAGAAGGCAGTGTCAAGGTGGCAACGAGCTCCGGATAAGCGGACCGACGCGGTGGTATTCTCCGGGGAAGGGGACGATGCAGCAGCGTGCTCCGTGGAAGGGGACAACGCGGCAGCGTGCTGCGGGGAAGGGGACGATGCGGCGGTAGTTTCTAGGCCGAGAAGTGATCAGCGCACGCGAGAAAAGTGAAACGTTGTGCTAAGTGTTGCGAAGAGAGCGTGCGAAAGAGCTAAAAGTACCTGTCAAGGCAGTGACAAGCTCCGGGGAAGCGGACCGACGTAGCGGCGTGCTCAGGGGTAGGGGACGACGCGACGGTGGTTTCTAGGGCGAAAAAGTGATCAGCGTGCGCAAAAAGATAAAAGTTGTGCTAAGAGTTGCGAAGAGAGCGTGTGAAGGAGCTAAAAGTACCTCAGGGCAGTGTCAAGGCGACAACAAGCTCCGGGAAAGCAGACCGACGTGGCGGCGTGCTCCAGGGAAGGGGACGACAAGGTGGCGGTTTCTAGAGCGAGAAGTGCTCAGCGCGCGCAAAAAGTGAAAAGTTGTGCTAAGTGTTGCGAAGAGAGCGTGCGAGAGAGGTAAAAGTACCCAAGGGCTACTATTACAGGCACGCCTCAGACGAGCCACCGCAAAGCACGTCTCACTTTCAGAAAGAGCGTCTCTTTTCTTTTGAATTAATGTGCGTCAGATGCCGTAATGCCATTCGAACTGAATTCAAAGCACTCCGACCTCATTGTCGATGACATGTGGGACCGTGCCAAAACTAAATAACAAAAGATAAGTTCCACGTGGACGGTCCCTGTTAGGGACCGTCCACGTAGAACTTCAGGCAAATGTTGCAACACTGCGCCTTATATGCTCGTTGCAACGCGCTTGGAGCACCGAGTTGGGACAAAACAAGGGTCTGAATCGGAGACGAGCTTTTTGGAAACGTGTCTCATGTTATCTTGCCAAGCAGATGCGTTTTCATGAGGCACATCTCGCATCACTTTTGTAGGTAGAGCAAGGGTCTAAATCGGAGACGCCCTTTTTGCAAATGCGTCTCACATTATCCTTCTTGGTAGAAGTGTCTTCATGAGGCGCATCTCGCATCACTCTAAATCGGAGACACGCTTTTTCAAACGCATCTCACATTATCTTTCCTGGCAGACGCATCTTCATGAGGCGCTTCTCGCATCACTTTCGTAGGTCGAGCACATTAACTGGTGAGACGCGTCTGGCATAACTTTCGCAATTTTTCAGGGCAGAGCAAGTGGTATATTTCGGTACTGCTTCCTTAAGAAACAGAACACAAGGCATAAATACTTCTCCAAAAGAAACGGAGCACATGGCATCTTTTCACACATTTGAACATATATCACACAAATATCCAAATGGAAGTCCATTTTACACTCAATCGACCATATTTTCATATATTTGAACATATTTACACAGAATCAATTTTGTACTTTACGTTGCGGTCTTGGTCTTTTGAAATTGTTAACTTTTTCATGGTGACCGTTCTGCAGGTAAGGAAGTTTGTTGGCCGATGGTATTCTTAGCTTGATCATCGTGGTGAAAAAAGGAGGAATCTCATCAAATTGGTCAAACTCTTCCTCATCGATGGCATTCTCGACTCCGACGATTGATCGTTTTCCATTTATAACCACCTTAAGTCTTTTATTTGTAGTGTCTGGAACATAGAACACTTGAGCAACGTGTTCTGCTAACACAAAAGGCTCCCACTTATATCCTTGACGATTAAGATCAACGCTAGTGAAACTGTACTTGTCTTGTACAACACCTTTGATTCTATGAACTCAGTTGCAATGGAAAAGAGGAATCTTGAATGCTTGAAAGTCAAGCTCCCAGATCTCTTGTATTTGACCATAGTACATTTCTTTGTCTTCGCCCGGAGCATTATAAGCATCAAAGGACACCACTATTCTGGTACATGCTTTTTTTATCTTGTTCTACAGTGTAGAACGTGTATCCATTTATGTCGTATCCTTGATATGTAATAACCGTGAATATAGGACCACGAGCCAACTTTTTTAGGTATTCACTTGTTTGCGTATCTGATGGGTGAGAAATCCGATCTCGGAGCCAGCCAATGAATTTTCTCCTGTGTTCTTTTGCTAATTATGATTCATTGCGGCCAGGATTGTCTCTAAGCATCACCTCCTTGTGCTCATCGAGGTACTATGACACAATGGACATGTGTTGCAACATGTGGAAATAAGCGCAGAAGAATAAATGTGAATCTGGAGTTATAACCTTATTCCCAATGGTCCCTTTTCCTATGAGCCTCCCCTCATGACGAGACTTCAGAACACCAATTGGTTTATTCGGGTCAGTGTAGTTTAGAGCCCACCCCACAGCTTCCTCTATAGAGCATCCTTATACCATGCTACCCTCAGGGTAAGTTCGATTTCTAACGAAGGACTTCAGTATGCCGTTGAATCTCTCGTAAGCATACATCTGGTGAAGGAACACATGGCCAAGTAGCTTTATCTCCTTAAGAAGATGAGTTGTGAAATGGGCGCTTATGTCGAAAAAGGCAGGTAGAAAATACATCTCAAGGAAGCATAAAGTTTCATAGTGCCATTTTTCCAATGACTCGAGATCTTCTTCACATAGTACTTTTTGACCAAATGCATTGAAGAAAAAGAAAAAGTTCATTATAGCCTCCCAAACATTGACCGGTATGATATTCCGAATTCCAGCAACAATCATCTGCGTAAGCAATACATGGTAATCATGAGACTTCACACCGGGAGCTACTTTTAGATCTGGAAATGAAATAAGCCTTGAGACGTTCGTCGAGTAGCCGGATGGTACTTTCACATTTTTCAAGAACCCACAATACACTTTTTTTTCCATTTTTTGAAAGGTAGATGCATGATGTGGGCAGTTCCGTTCCTTTTACCGAGTCATCGATCAACAACTCAGGCCTAATTCCCATTTTCTTTATATTTGCTCATGCATGTCCATGGTCCCGAGTTTTCCCATCTGTGTTAAGCAATGTTCCGATTAGGCTCTCGCACACATTCTTCTCAACATGCATCACATCAATTGAATGATGGACATCTAAGTCTTTTCAATATGGTAGCTCCAAAAAAATCGATTGCTTTTTCCACATGTCATCTTTGCTAGTATTTTTGACAGTCCTTTTGCGCATACCAAGGACGACATGAATATCCTTGACCATTTCATAGACTCACCTGTGATGTGAGGTGGAGGATGCCTCTTCTCAGTGTCACCATTGAAATTATCCTTCATACTCCAAAATGTGTGCTTCATTGGAATGTAGCGTTGATGTCCCATGTACACTGTTTTTCATGACTCCCTCAAGTACTGTGAGTCTGTTTCTCTCAAACAATGTGGACATCGGCAACCTACTTTCTTACTTTATCCGAACAAGTTACATGCCACTGGTGAATCACTAACAGTCACAAATAAAATGGCTTTGAGGCAAAAGTACTCACTCTTGTGGTCATCCTAGGCCTGCACCCCATCATTGTACCACAACTGCTTTAGATCTTCAACCGGAGGCCTGAAATAAGTGTCGATGTCATTCCCAGGTAGTTGTGGACCCAGTATCAATCCTGACATCATAATATATTTCCATTTGTTGCACAACCAAGGAGGAAGGTTCAAAATTGTAAGCACAATTGGCCATGTTCTATGTGTGCTATTGTTCAAAAAAGGATTCATGCCATCGGTGCTCATTGCGATCCTAACATTCCTCGGATTAATTGCAAATTCAGGATTTTGTGAATCAATGTTTGGCCACTGTGTGGAATCAGCAGGATGTCTTATCATTCCAGCATCCTGCTTATGCTTCTCTTTGTGCCATCGCAACAATTTTGACTCCTTCTTGTTTGCAAACCAACGCTTCAACGAGGAATGATAGGAATGTACCAAAACACCTTTTAGGCCCTCTTTTTCTTCTATTGCAGTTCTCGTCATCACCGTCGTCTTTCCTACGATAGAATATGTCCACTCCACAAATAGGGCATTTCTCGAGGTTTTCATACTCAGGTCCACGATATAAAATACAATCATTATTGCACGCGTGGATTTTCTCCACCTCCAAACCCAGTGGACAGATTATCTGTTTTGCCTCATAAACTATCGTAGGGACTATGTTTCCTTGGGGTAACATGTAGTTAAGGAGCGTCAACAATTCCTTAAAACTACAATCCCTCCATCCATTACTCGCCTTCAACTGGAAAAGTTTTACCATCGCAAACAGTCTGGTGTACTTAGCCGCACAACCATGATACAACGGCTTCTTCGCGTCTTCGATCATCTTCTTCTAATTTGCAAGTTCACCATTACTGTACCGATCATCATCGCCATGTATCTCGACATTGCGTACCATCTCCTCTATTTTATGCACCTGAAGCTCAATGTCGTCATTGGTGAACCATGATATATCTAGCTCGTTCACATCCTCATCGTGATCTTCTTGGACACTGGTAGGAACCTCCCTCTCCAGATATGAATCTACCATCTCTGCTTCATTAAGCCCTTCCTCACAATGTTTGTTCCATCATCGATGATCCACCATTAATCCATGCGCGATCAAATATGACCTCAACACTTCATCAGTGAGATCTCTCTTCTCATTCTTGGAGTGTTTGCAAGGACAACTAATAGTCCCTCTAATGTTGTCCAACATGTCTTTCTTCGCGAAAGCGAGAAATGCATCTACCTATTGGATATATTCATTGCAAAGGCACGACCCATACATCCAACTTCGATCCGACGACATCTACATACAGAAAAGAAGAGCTAAATCAATGAAATTCGGAGCCACTGATAATAACCGCAAGCCAACTTCAAACAAAGAAGATCTAAAGTAAAAAATAGTAAGGAACGGGAGAGGAGGAGAGGGCTAGCCCTTTTGTTTTAAGATCCATTGATAATCACAACAAGACTTTTAGAATGAAAGAGGGAAAGAACAAGGCAGATCTGGTAGCCACTTGTTCTGCCACAGCAGGGGGTCATAGAAGGGCAACCAAAAATCGAGACGGACTGATATAAAGCACGTCTCTCTATAGAGGGAATGGGAGACGGGCCAGCTTCCACAACTAAAGGACACGATCCATATCGGTGGTTATGGGAGACGCGCCTTATTCCACAATGAAAGGAGATGGTCTGAAACCAAAGCCCGTCTTAGTTACCTAAAATATATGAGTCGCTGTTGACCGATCCTAAGGTATACTAACAAACCATCCCCGGCAACGGCGCCAAAAATGCTTGTTGGTATTTCTTAACACCACATATCATCTCCGGTAAAGAAATGAGATCCGCAAGCGCACGGAAGATACCGTTGTAGCATTTCACCCATGAGTATTCCCAAGGGTATCGTATTTATCCCAAAGGAAGGCAATAGAGTAAAGTATATACTACTCTTGAGGTCAAGCTATGGGATACTAATCCATTATCCGGACAGGGGTCAGTTGATAATAGGGGTAGTGTGACACACACCTAGGCAATATATTCTAAAGGGTAAAATGGTTCTTAGAGGGAGATTGATTTAGAGTTAGAGAGTTACTCCTAAAATGCTCCTAATACATATACATAGCCTAAGGTAGATACTAATGGTAATGTCGATAATGAATTCCTATGCAATGCTATTCAACACATCAGACACGGTCTTAGCCCTAGCAATACTAGGGCGACTCCCGCCAAGAGCGTGTGGCATAGCCGAACGTTGAGGATTACAAAGGACAGATAGGGCTGTCACAACCTACTGCCTATCTCTTCAATCTGTGGGTCCACGAGACATCCAACGCTACTTAAATACCCTAGAACCATGCTAGCATACTAAGCAAATTCCTTAGGAGCCATCGCACAAGCCATCCTAAAGGCAATGACTAACCTAAACATCGTTGAACCAATGTTGAGGCATAGCATAAGTCATTCATATTAACATAATCATATCATTACTACATAGACTATAGTGGGTGTCCATAGTGTTTATGACCATAATATGTGATCATGAGAGTGAAATCATAAAGATTATACCTTCCAAATACATGGACTCCACAATCAAACAAGAAACGCTTTGTCCAAGTATACGTATAAAAGAAGACTAAAGATAATATCTTTACTGAGCACAAAGTCACAAATACAAGAAGGAATACATAAGCCATACCTTTCCAAATGTGGAATTGGGAAGAGAGAATCCTTCTACTCCTTTCCCAATTTGGACTTGGGACTAGAGGCTCTCCTCTCTACATACTAACTCCTCTAAGGACTATGGAAGATAGTGTATACAATACAATGATGCCCAAGTGGTGTCTGTTGAAGTTAGGGGTAGGGGGTCCTATTTATACTAGTGTTGAGGTCGGTTCCGGCCACCAAAAGCACGCTAATCAGTCACCATTGAATCCAGGGAGCCGGGAAGAGCCAACACGTGGAGGCTGACCGAGTTTGGTGCAAAGACCAGGTCGGCCGACCCCCTTGTTCGGCCGACCTGGTCATTGCACCGTTTCTTGTGTGCTTTCTCCAGTTGGCTGCCAGGTGGGTCCCATTGATGTATATTGGTGATACACTACTGGATCTCCTTGGATACTTCTGTTTGTGGGCCATTTGATCCATGGGATGCCACGTGTCATCGCCTGATTGGTTGGGATGATATTTTATAGGATTGGTCCCTCTACATTTCCTCATTTCCTGCATAAAATGTTGCATACACATATTTCTCCAAGTCCAAGTGGAATAGGGTTAGATAGAAAGGTGATGTGTGCAAGAAATGGTAGATCCTTCACATAATTGAGTTAAATTGACGGATGAAATTGGTATATAACAGCCATCAAAAAACTCACCCAAGCTTATCCTTTGCTCTTCTTGAGCAAAGTCAAGACTTTAGGTTGATGATCAGGAGTTGCTACAATTTCTTATTTTCAAAAGTATCTAATGCACAACAAGATACTCTACCTAGTATTGCAGAAATTGGCTATGATACCCTACCTTTCTTAAGTTATCATGGGGCTTATGCTTTTCATATTCATGAGTAGTTGAAAGGTAGAATAGCAAATGGAGCAAACATAGCCTAGAAATCAAGTTACACTTCAATCCCGAAGAATTCAATTTAGTTATTAAGTACCTCAATTTGATTCTCTCAGTCACTCCTTTGTGGATAGTGGAAATATTTCCTCACCAAAGCATTGTGCCTCTACTATTCCTACTCATTGAATATGGATTGTATGTGGAGCTTGGTAAGGAAAGTAGGTAGGCATATTTGCATGACATATATTGCTAAGTCAAAAGAGTAAGCCTTAGGAGAATTCAATTCAAAACTTTTTGATTCAGGACTGGTGCATGTGTGATGGAGTGGAAGTGGACGTGGATACTTGAGATAACTCCTTTTTGGTATAATCTCTCTTTCTTTTTGCAGGGATGAAACATGGCTACTTTTCTTTTCTCTCTTTTTTTCTCATGCTTATGATGTAAGCATGCTTTTTTTTATAGCCATGTCTTCTACTCCCTTTCTTTGCAATGAATTTTGAAGAAAGTGCTAAAGTTGAATAACATGGAGTTTCTCTTTTTGTTGTGGTATGGTGGATATGATGGACGTTTTGCTTACTTCTAGTGTAGAAGTATAGCATGTGCAAGTGAAGTCTTGAATTCAAAAAGAGTTGAATGATTTCTCACATAGGTCTATACTAGTTTGACTAGGCTCAATGTGAAAGCAAATAGCATATTCATATGGTTTTTCTATGTATGGACATCATATGGCTTTGGTAGGTATTTCCAATCAATTGAGGGAAACTTAAATCGTTTTAGAATTTCTCCGAAAATCTAAGTTTTACTTTCAAACTAGGACTAGCAGCCCTATTACCAATTCTAGTCTTGCAACAACATAGAATTAGATTAAGCTTTTGCTACCCACAACTTCCAAATTAAGGTAAAGGTATTTCAAACCAATGAAAGCAATATTCGGAGAGTAGCAAGTTATAAACTAGAGACTTAGGAAAATAAAACAGAGCAACAATTCATCATTTCATCTTTGTGAATTCTAAATCATTCTTACCGCACATCTTTATTTGATGAAAGCAAATCTAACATATATATATATATATATATATATATATATATATATATATATATATATATATTAGATGCATGGTGGATGGTGGATGAATGGAAAGTAAATATGCAATGGATGATTTGAAATAAAAATGCAGTGGGTGTGATACAAGTTACCTCAAGTGGGGGTCCTCCCCCAAGCTTATTCTTGATCGAGGTCCGTGATAGGTGTTGAAACCCTAACGACGAAGGTAGGCCATGAGTTGGCCTATCCTGGTTGCAGCATGGCTTTGACAATGGAGGGCTGAGTGTTGATTGTTGTGTTGCCTCCCATGGACACCATGAGTGTGGTTGAATAGAGTGTTTTCGATGTTGATCGTCCGCACATCAGGGTCTCCATGTGTTGGGTGTGATTTGCCTTTCCTTGGCTAAGATAATGATAACCTTTTAGATCCAAAGGAATGACGTGCACTCAACATACATTGAGTATGTTTTGTCCTTCTTTGGCTGAGGTGTATCATATCTTTTTGCATAATGGAGTGACATGTGCCCAACATGCATTGGGTATGATCAGTTGCTCCTTGGGTAAGGTACAACATACCCAAAACCACAAAGGAATGACATGCACTCAACATGGTTTGAGTGTGATCTGTTGTTCCTTGGCTAAGGCATGACATACCTTCTAGGCACATAGGAACAACTTGCACCCAATATAAATTGGGTGTGATATTGTTATTCCTTGGTCATGGTACATCATAACTCTTAGCCACATAGGAATAACTTGTACCCAATAATAGTGGCAAATCCCTCGAGCTTGAATGAGTGCTTAAAATAGCTGAGAGCATAATGCTCTCACCCATTCATGGCAGCTCATTGGTGCTCATGGAGGGTTCCCATTTCAAATCTCTAGCCTCGTATAGTTATGATTAACCTTCGGCCATAATTTCCGATAGATAACAACCATCCTAATTTACTCTTTGGCCAAGAGATGTTGAAATGGAATCCTCTAGGGATACCAACAATCAGCTTCATGAATGCCTGCATAGTAATATTACTTCTATAAACTTCCTCTCTTGAATGGAGAGGGATGGTTAGCTCCTGAGACTTGTACAAATGAACGTTTGAGTTAGGTAACCGAACTTTCATTTGTACATACGGGGAAGAACAAAATCAAATATGCATTGGATCCAATGTCAAGTGTCTCTATGATCAATGTGTTATTCATTGATAAGAGTGGAGCTTTGTGAAAAATTCACGTAACAATATTTTATAAAGCTCCTACTCATAGCAATGCATGTGATAGAAATACACTATATGGATCCCTACACCTTTTAATGTTTCTAACCATCTTAGCTTTCAAGAGGAAAATTTTATCATTTAGACCATGACAAACAAGATTCTCAATTTTATCCTCCTGAACCTCACTAGGAATTTGAAATTTAGTGACTCCTCCTAAAAATGCAATTCATTTTCAGAGCAAGGATATCACTTATTCCTAGGAGTTTGAAATCTAGTGATACCATCTATGCATGAAGCCCAATTAAAAATTATGGCTGTCACTATGCCCAAGTTCCTATATGCTAATTCTCCAATTAAGTCATGCTCAAAAGTTTTGTTTTCTAAACCTCGACAAAAATGACTAAGTTTACAAAACAATTCTTAAAGGATTCTAGGTACTTGTTTGAGATTTTTCCAAGTAAGGTGGGATTTCCTTTTGGAGATCCAAATGTCAATACCCACGCTTACTCTTGTGAGGATGCTTGAGAATTGAAAATGAGGAAGTGTCAACCTTCCTCACAAATGCAAGCAAATACATTCAATTCTATGGCAAACCAAACAATGGAAAATTCTAAACTCATACCTCATTTGGGGATTAGTTGGTGACGAAGGTCTTTGTGTGAGAAACTCACAACCTTGATTTTCGGTGTAGGCTTGATGATTGACGTCAAATGCCAAGTTGAGATTGGATTTGGCAATGGATTTGGTTCTGGCTCCTCCATTGGGTCATCATCTTGAACATCTCTCTTACTCAAACTCAAAATGAGTTTGAAGGAGAGATGTGTTCTCAAATCCTCTTAATGGTGACTTGAGCTTGATGAAACCTTCCACTTTTTTGCCATACCACCTCTTCACAATTTTGACCTAGCTGCACTTTAATCAAGAACACACAAAACAACTCGAAAGCGGGTTACGTTATCCAAAAACAAATTGAACCCAATTTTCAAATTGTCTTGCCTAGCTTGAAATAACTTGTAAATGCAATGAGGGTAAAAGCAAATTTTTTGGTTTGAACTAGGAAGATAAATTCAAGTGGTCATGCACATAGTTCATATCCAAATAAATTTCTCCCCTAATTCAAATTTTTAGTTTTATGATGGTTGGAAATTTTACTTTCCAACATGCAAGTGTGGAATTTCAAACATGCAAATGCAAGGGTTGAAGCAATATGGAAAACAAATATGAGATGACTACAATTAACCTATTGGCGAGGACTCACCGAATTTTTGAAGTCTGATGAGTAGGACTTACCTCCGTACTGTTCAAGGCGATGATTTGTTATCCAATCCCGGAGTTGAAGATGTGGACGATTTCTTCTGTTTTGACATGCCAAACTCATTTGGCTGTCATTTGGACATGTGGGCCACCTGGTGGCCCTAACCTTTCCCCGTTGTCTTGATATAGACATGTTGTTATAACGATGGGTTCTCCCTCTTGAATGGATTCCTTGATCATGGGTCAAAGGCTTCCATGGGCATGATGACATGTGGACTCCACAATCAAACAAGAAACGTTCATCCACAATGTCACTTGCCCTAGGTTGAATGGGTTTGGTCAAAGTTTGGGAATCCCAACAAGTGATGTGGGGTATCTTGGACCTTGAATGCTCCTTAAGTTGTTGTCCTTGGGCAAGTTCTTCATGTGAATGTTGTCTTGATTTCTGCTTGGCCAAGATACTTCAAGGTAGGCTAGTTGAACTTAAGTCCATTGGAGAGCCATAGCCTCCTTGAATACAAGGGTGATGTTAATTCCACTCTTGACCCCCTTGTGAATGGTAGCCATTGGAGTTGTTGTTTGAAAAAGGTCCTCATGTGTCTTAGGGAAATAATTCCCTCGCGTCCCATGATGACATGGATTTTCACAAATCATGTGAATATCCACGACTTGGATTATCCAAACAAATCTCCATTTACTTGGTATTCATGATACATCAATGGGAGGTGTAGTTCCATAACTAGCATGTCCACCATGTGAAGTGGTGCGCATGACAAGGTATGGGAACTCGAGAATTCTTCAATTCACCCCTTGAGTGGAGACCTTCTTCTCATCCATGATGAATGAGAATAGGACTCCTTCAGCTCCAGCATGAATGTGGTCAAGGATTGGTGGAGCCAACCCATGACATGAGTGTTGGATGAAGAGCCAACAATCCACCCCTTGGTGGAGGAAAACCAAGAAGAACTCTTGGAGCCTTCACCAAGCTTGGGTATGGATGACTTTGGCTCCTACTAAAAGCTGAAATTCTCTCGCAAAAAGGCAATGGTGTTGCCTAGCAGAAATTTGTTGAGGTATGCCTTAAATCATCTTGCAAGTTAGCACTTGCGTCCTCGTTGGTCATCCCATACAATGGGTTGGCCAACAATACCCTGTTTTCACACAAAGGAGAAAACAAACAAGGGTAATCCTGTCTAATAACTATTAGTACCTATAGCTTAATCACAAGTGATAGCTATCCTTCACTTCCTTTGCCTTCCCCAGCAACGGCGCCAAAAATGCTTGTTGGTATTTCTTAACACCGTAGATCATCTCTGGTAAAGAGATGAGATCCGCAAGCGCACGAAAGATACCGTTGTAGCATTTCACCCATGAGTATTCCCAAGGGTATCGTATTTATCCCAAAGGAAGGCAATGGAGTAAAGTTTATAAAACTCTTATGGTCAAGCTATGGGATACTAATCCATTATCCGGATAGGGGTCAGTTGATAATAGGAGTAGTGTGACACACACCTAGGCAATCTATTCTAAAGGGTAAAATGGGTCCTAGACGGAGATTGGATTGAGAGTTAGAGAGTTACTCCTACAATGCTCCTAATACATTTACATAGCTAAGGTAGATACTAATGGTCATGTCAATGATGAATTCCTATGCAATGCTATTCAACACATCGGGCACGGGCTTACCCCTAGCAATACTAGGGCAACTCCCGCCAAGAGCCTGTGGCAATAGCCGAACGTGGAGGATTACAAAGGACAGATAGGATTTTCACCACCTACTGCCAACCTCTTCAATCCGTGGGTCTACGAGACATCCAATGCTACTTAAATACCCTAGCACCATGCTAGCATACTAAGCAAATATCTTAGGAGCCATGGCACAAGCCATCCTAAGGCAATGACTAACCTAAACAACGTTGAACCAATGTTGAAGCATAGCATAAGTCATTCATATTAACATAATCATATCATAACTACATAGACTATAGCTGGGGTCTATAGTGTTTATGACCATAAGATGTGATCATGAGAGTGAAATTATAAAGACTATACCTTCCACATACATGGACTCCACAATCAAACAAGAAACGCTTTGTCCAAGTATACATATAAAAGAATACTAAAGATAATATATTTATTGAGCACAAAGTCACAAATACAAGAAGGAATACATAATCCAAACCTTTCCCAATGTGGAATTGGGAAGAGAGACTCCTTCTACTCCTTTCCCAATTTGAACTTGGGACTAGAGGCTCTCCTCTCTACATCATATCTCCTCTGAGGACTATGGAAGATAGTGTATACAATAGAATGATGCCCATGTGGTGTGTGTTGAAGTGAGGGGTAGGGGGTCCTATTTATACTAGTGTTGAGGTCAGTTCCCGCCACCAAAAGCGCTCGAATCAGTCACCATTGACTCCAGGGGGCTGGGAGGAGCCAACACGTGGAGGCTGACCGAGTTTGGTGCAAAGACCAGGTCGGTCAACCCCCTGGTTCGGCCGACCTGGTCATTGCACCGTTTCTCGTGTGCTTTCTCCAGGTGGCTGCCAGGTGGGTCCCATTGATGTATATGGGTGATACACTGTTGGATCTCCTTGGATACTTCTGTTTGTGGGCCATTTGATCCATGGGATGCCACGTGTCATCGCCTGATTGGCTGGGATGATATTTATAGGATTGGTCCCTCTATATTTCCTCATTTCCTGCATAAAATGCTGCATACACATATTTCTCCAAGTCCAAGTGGAATTGGATTACATAGAAAGGTGATGTGTTCAAGAAATGACAGATCCTTCACATAATTGAGTTAAATTGACAGATGAAATTGGTATATCACAGCCGTCAATAGTCGGGCGTAGTTAAAGCGCGTCTCTCATTTGTCAGAGAGGAGGGCGCGTCGTGTATATCAACTTAACTGAGATGGGCTGTATTGTAATGCATCTCCTTGTACGTTCAACCAAGCCATGTCAGATCCTCACTGAAGCGGACTCGTCTCGCTTAAGCTTATCAGAGACGTTCTCCTTTTAGCTCGTGGCCCATCTTTGTCTCCTATTTGGGTTTCTTACGTAGTGCGAACCGGTCCCACCATCAGGGGCACAAGGTCCCTGCACGGAGTGTGTCTTTGCCTGCCGGCCGATTTACACCTTGCTGCCCTCAACCCACCCCTATTGACAGTGGGCTATGCCTCGACATCCAAGTTATCGAGTTACATCGGTGTCCTGGGTTCCATATGCCAAGTATTCATCCGGTACAGTTCAAACTTGTCCAGCAGGGCCGCACACGGGTCGGTCCTCAATCGACACAATTAGGGCTACGCACATGAGACCATGTGTCGCTGCATCCTACCCGCTGCTCGATCCCAATTTCATATTCATAAACCATTCTTCGATCAAATCTTTTCTGTGTGATAAAATCCTATCTCGCGAGTAGATTCCAACTACGCGACTTCTACTGGATTCCTAAAAACTTGAGCATGGCATTTTCTACTCGTCGAGCTGTAAACCTACCCAATACTCCCTAGGATTTGTTGTTCGTGCAAGTGAAGTTTCAATCACCTTAGCCCTAATGCACAAAATTCGTCCTATAAATAAGTGATACAAATATAAAATTTGAAATAGCATTTAAATGCAAACCGGGGCTTGCCTGGCTGCAAGTCAGAGAGATAATTAGCTTCTGGAAGTATACTATCCAAGGGCTCCGGGTCCTCCTCGATCTCGGTCACTATATGATATGCAATATATAAAGTACATAAGTGATATAGAAACTATAGAAAAGATCTTATATTTACTGATCAGGTATTTAAATGATTTTAATTCGCTTTGGGATTTTTACAGTGGACATTAGGTTCTATGAGAAAGACCTGGACCAAAAATTTGAGATGTTCAAGAAAGCTTGTTGTCTATAAATTCCAACAATTAAATTATCTTAATTTTGGTGGTAATTCTAGAGCTTTGTCATGGACAAAAGTGGATGATTTTGGTAGAGGAGGTTCTTTTGGTTCTGGGATAATTTGTTTCACATTTTTCTGAGCTTTCTACAGGGATAAATTGATATTACAAGTTTGGGAAATTCCTGAAAAAGTTTCTGTACTTTTCTTAATTTTGAAGTACATAGAGATTTGAAATACTGATTCACCCAGTAAACAAAGTCCATTGAACTTGAAATTTTTACTGGAGATCAAATTTATTTTTAAGAGTGTCCTGACCCAAATTGGAAAATTTTCAATTAGCAGAACAGGGGTAATTAATTTCCCAAGGAGTTAGCTCAAAGGAATTAATTATGAAAACTATGGGAGTTTCATGACTAACAAATTGCACCACTGCAAAGTTGAGATCAAGAGGAGTCTACCCAGGTTTATTTGGAATTATTTGAGCAATTTTACCAGGAGTAATTGATTTTCAAAGTTTGGTTGAAATCTGGAATTAATTTGGAGGGGAAAGTTTAAATAAAACCGGTTGTGCCCACTGGTTTAAAATCAACCAATCACTGCTGGGCCACATATGGGACATGGGGTTTAACCTGTGCAGCCGCATTTGATATGGAGCCACAGCTGATCCGAGGGGGACACATCAGAGACTGACATGCGGGACTCACCCTCTTTCTTCAACCTCGCGACGCGAGGCGGTGGTCCTCACCGGAGCCGCGGTGAAAGCACGTCGGGATTGCTGTGTCGACCTCCTCTTAGCCTAGTCTTGACCGCTTAACCCTAAAATCGGATGTGCAACACGCTAGTGAGGTCCAGACGAGTCGGCGACGGCCGGAGATGAGCGTACATCGGCGGCGGCGGAGCTAGGGTTTTGGCGATGGTCGGGATAGCTAGAAGATGGCGCAAGCAACTCGCGAAAAGGTGGGGAAGGTTCGTGGGAGCATGAGGAAGATGATTTGAAGGTGAAAAAGGAGTGAAATGGTTGGCAAGGTCGACTTTGACGGTGGACCGACGGGATTTTCCATGGCGAGAAAAACTTGAATTACTACATTGATGGTCGATTATTCTCATTGGCACTTGATCCAGATGATGAGCCCAGATGTATAGAAGCTACCTCTCAACCGGATTAGACTATAATCATGCATAGAAACAGAATCGCATCAATGACCTAGCTCGAAGTGTAAACTGGAACCGAGACAAAAATGAAGAATACTTGCTCCATAAAGGAGGAAAAGGTTTGCGGTTTTCACTATGAGAAACATGGTGTCCCGGCGCTCCATTCTTCTGTTGAAGTCGAGACTTGCAACAGCCTAGTTCGTCGGCTTCACGGTGGACAGAGGGCGCTGTCCACGGCGGCTCAACAATGTCGTCCGTGGAACTTCAAAATACGGGCAAAACAATGAGTGAAACAATGATCCAATTGGTGTATATGATAGAGGGAGAAGTTTTCTTTACTTTTGCTGTTGGGAGGATGGAGAGACTCGGTCAAATTCTTGAGCTATTGAGTAAACAGAGGGGCGAGGTGGTGCGCTCGGGAGTGAAGAACAGAGATAACCGCCGGTGCTCATCTACTCGGGGCTGGAACCAAAGATATGGCTGAGGAGTGTAGGGAGCATGGCAGGGAGGCAACGCAGCAAGCAGGCAATCAGCTCGCTGGAGCTTGCATGCCGTGCAGTGTCGCCACGGTAAGTCGAAGTAGAGCACTCACGTATTTGCCTCTCTGACCTGTGGGTCCCACTGCCCCTTCAAGTCAATCTTCTCTGCTCCTTCAATTCTCCTACCTATATTGATTAAAAAATTCTAGATTTTTATGGAGAGGTCAATTCAAATATGGAGATTCATATTCTGGAATTTGATTTCAAATTTGGTCATGTTTCAGGTGAAATTCAAATTCAAATTTGAATTTCAATGGAATTCAATGTACCCATTAAATTAAATTAAATTTGTGCTCCAAATTTAATGAAAATTTACAGGGGTGTTATTTGGAATATTTGGAAGCTAATGGAGAACTCAAATTTTTATTTTGGCCAAGTTTGAACAGGAGCTAATTTTAATTTTTGAGTTCCCTCCATTGAAGTTTGGAATTGGTTTGATTTCTCCAGTTTCCAATTTTATTTCTTTTTCCCATTCCAATTTTAATTTCTCCCATATGAACATTGTACTTTGAATTTGGGGACTTTACACTCTTCTATGACGGATCCTCGCGGAAGCAATGGTCTGGAAACGGTGTTCTGCTCACCTTTCCAACAGGGGAGCAGTCCAAGTACGCAGTGCGCCTCGACTTCAAGGTGGCCAACAACATGGCTGTGTAGGAGGCCCTCATCTTCTGACTCACAGCTGCGCAGGGTCTCGGAGTCCAGCAGATGCTGGTCAAGGGAGACTCCCAGCTGATCATCAAGCAGGTCCGGGGAGAGTGCTGCTGCAACGACCCTCAGCTCACGGCTTACCTGCTACACGTTAAGAAGTTGGAAGCTAGTTTCAAGGCCTTGGACCTCTGCCATGGGCCACGAGCCGACAACTCCATCGCCGACGCCTTGTCAACCATGGCGTCCACGGGGGGCCTCAGCTCCTAAAGGGGTCTCCGGCAGGAGGTTGGTGCAGCCAACAGCAAGGCCTACGGGGCCTAACGAAGAAGGTGAGCCCAGCACCACAGAGCTAGCGATCACGGCAGCCCTGCAACCATGGAGCCCGCCGAGGTTCTTGTGCATTGCCGGGGACCCCAGATTACCCGATGCATGGATCACAGAGATTCGGGACTATCTGAAGGACAACATCCTCTCGGAGGATCCAGTATCTGCTGAGAGGATCGTGAGGATGGCAAAGCACTATACGCTTGCAGAAGGTGACCTCTGCCAGTGTGGCGCCAACGGTGTGCTGCTGCAGTGCTTAACTCGGGAGGAAGGTTGCGACTTGCTCACAGAAATCCACGAAGGCGAGTGCGGTAATCACGCAGCTTCTCGCATGTTGGTTGGCAAGGCCTTCCGGCCTGGCTTCTACTAGCCAACAGCACTACAAGACGCCGTTAATCTGGTTAGGGGATGCAAGGCGTGCCAGTTCCACGCCAAGAAAATTCACACCTCGACGCAGACGCTGCAAATGATCCCGCCCTCTTTGCCTTTTGCGGTCTGCTGGATATCCTGGGACCCTTTCACAGTGCAGTTGGAGGGTACCAGTTCCTCTACGTCGCTATATCCAAGTGCACCAAGTTGTCGGAGGCTGCCCAGTGATCAACATCAACAAGGAGTCTACAGTTAGGTTCATCAAGTCGATTGTCTGTAGGTTTGCGATCCCGAACTGGATCATCACCGACAACGGGACCCAGTTCACCAGTGCAGCTTTCCAGGACTACTGTGAGGACCTCGGTGTCCATGTTTGTTATGCATCCGTGGCTCACCCAAAGAGCAACGGCCAAGTCGAAAGGGCCAACGCTGAGATCCTCAGGGGCCTCAAGACTTGCACGTATAACAGCCTGGACAAGCATGGTGCCAGTGGGTTGATGAACTCCCCTATGCACTATGGGCAAGCCGAACATCACCCAGCCGCGCCACTGGGGAAACACCTTTCTTCCTGGTGTATGGGGACGAGGCCGTCCCCCCCCCCCCCTACCCCAGGGATCGCAGTGGGCTCACTACGAGTCCGAGTGTTCAATGAAGACTCACGGGACCAGCTCCGGCGAGAATATGTCGACCCCGTCGATGAAGCAAGGTGGCATGCCACCATCTGAAATGCACGCTACCGATAGGCGCTGAGGCGCTACCAAGAGCCGTTCGTGCGGAGTAGAGAGCTCCAGACAGGTGACCTGGTGCTGCGGTGCATACTTTCTCGAGAAGGGTCACACAAACTCTCCCCCCAGCTGGGAGGGCCCCTTTCGAGTAACGCAAGTATCCCATCCCGGGTGTGTTCGCCTGGCCACTAAAGAAGGAGAGCCCCACCCCAACCCTTGGAACATGGAGCACCTCCGTGATTTCTATCCCTAAGCGTAAATAGTGAGACAGTGTGTGGTGTCATGGTGCCAAGGAATGGCACGCAGGACAACCAAGGTCTGGGGGGGGGGACAGGTCCAAAATGTTCAACCACTTAGCTTGGTCCCGTACCCTAAGCATGAACACTATGCCTCCCTTGCCAACCGAAGTGGGTCGTAGCCTTATTGTCAAGCCAGTCTCTACCTATGAATGCCAATTTGAAAAATCACTGTCTTACCATGGCTTTCTCCAAATGATCACTTAATTACCTGTTAATTTTTTGTTTAGTCAAACTAGTTTTGTTCTTTCGTATATTATCTTTATATACCTGGTGAGATTTTTTCTATCATCCATAGTTGAGTTATGCAACACTGCTAAAGGCGGACTTGTTTGAGGTACCTGCAAAGTGTCCTGGGACATCGTTGCTGCCCCATTACTTGGGGTCATGTGGTGCAAAATGGTCTCCCACGAAAGGCCTACACCGAGCTAGAGGTCCACAGCGTGCAGCCTGCTTAGCCTGGTCCTGTACCATAAGCGTGCGCACTTTGCCTCCCAATGCTACGACTAAGTACTGAGGGCTAGGAAGCTCACGCCCTAAATAAGGTGGGTGCAGGGTACCGGATGCTAACGCACTGAATTACCCAAACCCCGTGTACCAGCACAGGACTGTAAGCCATGAAAAAACTAAAAAAGATAGGAAAACATCACCAACGAGCAAACAATATGCACCTGTTATGTGTGTAGGACATAAAGAGCAGGTTACTATGATGAGAAACGTTGTAGCACCCAGCTCCGGCACCTCTCAGGGGGCCTACCGTCGACGCATCTAGGATGACGGTGGGCAACACCGGAGTATCCATCTCCGGCATCACCAAGGAGGCCTACCGTCGATGAATCTATGATAATGGTGGGCAACGCTGGAGCATCCAGCTCCGGCATCACCCGAGGGGCTTGCCATCGATGTTCGAGCACGTCAATGATAGCAACAAGCGCGGACAAGTGAGTACACTCTCCTGCCCTGCTCTTGTTGCTAACAAGGTTTGCTTGTGGTATCCTGTGCACCAGGGGCCCGCCGTCGATGACTTCACAACGATGGTTGATGATACCAGAGCATCCAGCTTTGGCACCTCACAAGGGGCCCGTCGTCGACGACTTGACAATGATGGTGTATGACGCTAGAGCATCCAGCTCCGGCACCTCCCAGGAGGGCCTACCGTCGACGACTTCATGACGATTGTTGCCGACGCTGGAGCATCCAGCTCCGACATCACCCAGGGGGTCCGTCATCGATGAATCTACGATGGTGGTGGGCAATGCCGGAGCATACAGCTCCGGCACCTCTCAGGGGCCTACCGTCGATGTCCAAGCATGTTGACGACAACAACAAGCGCTGATAAGTGAGTACAATCTCCTGCCCCGCCCTTGTTGCTAATAAGGTTGTCTTGTGGTATTTCGTACGCTAGGGGTCCACCATCGACGACTTCACGACAATGGTGGACGATGCTGGAGCATCCAGCTCTGGCACCTCCTAGGGGGCTTGCGTTCGACGACATCACAATGATGGAGGGTGACAACAGAGCAGCCAGCTCTGGCACCTTCCAAGGGCCCGCCGTCGACTTCGTGACGATGGAGGGCGACGCCGGAGCAACCAGCTCCACCACCTCCCAGGGGGCCTGCCATCGACGACAACACTCAAGAAAAGCCCGACGCTCCCAGAAGGGACACACTGAGACCAATCACTCATGCTCTCCCACTCTGTTGGGGGCCAGCCGAAGACATCCTACACTCAAGTGGTGGGCGTACCAAACAATCTGGCCACGCCTACCAGAGGGCCTCTATGTGGAGGTTTCCATAGGCAGGACATTAACTAGCAACAAACCGACCATGTCAACTGTGCAAGCATTGATCCCTAAAAAGGTAACGACATTAACAAAAGATCTTCAAGACCTTACACAAAGAAGGAATTGGGGCAACAATTTAAAAGCACATGACAAGCCAACAGGCAAAACAACATGGATTCAAATTCATAAACAGTTATTTACACAAGTGGGTCATCCCCGGATACAAAAAAGCATTCTGCCTGTGGTGCCGCCAGCCTCAACCCCGCTGGAATGAAGAGGCCACCTGCTTGGCAAGGTCCTGAACACTGGCTCTCGCCTCTTCCTCTCGCTCATCAAGGGGGCCTTTCTCCACCGGCTCCAGCAGGATCATCAGGTACCAGCTCCGGAAGCACACCAAGACATGGGAGGCCACCAGCTCAGCCAGCTCCCTTCCCTCGACCTCTATCAGCCTCGCAAGGACGGTGTTCACCGTCCCCAACATAGAGCATAGGGAGTCCAAAGCTGGGAGCAGCTCGACCACCCCATGAGACGGCTACTTGCGCTGCACGAGGCCAAGGTCGAGGGGTTCCAACACTGCCCCAGCACGGGCCAGGACGTTCCGGACCCCTTGGGCCTCGGCCGCGCGGGAGGCCTGGAGGCTATCCGCCTCTCTCCGCGTAGTCTCCTCTCAGTCAGCAAGCTCCCAAGCGCGATGCTCTAGATCGTCCTCCCGGCGCTTTATGGTGAGCTCCAAGTCCTGCAAAGCCTGGTGTTTCTCCTCCAGGCTACGGGAGACCTCCTCCTCCTTCACTGCCAAGTCCCGCTACACGTCGACAATGGCAACTTTGCGGTGGACCAACTCCAGCCGCTGATCCTCACACATTTTTAGGCGGGCATTGGCAGCAGCATGGGACTTCAAGGCCTTCACCTCAAGCTTCTTGTTCTCGTCGTCGACCATCTTCACCAAGCGTCGCTCCTCTTCAAGCTGATCCCACTCTCGGGCGAAAGCAACCTGCATCTGTCACAAGACGGACTGGGCTGCGGCAATGGCATCGGCAAGAGGGATTGGAGCAGTCATCACCACAGATGACTGCCCCTCCGCCCCTCATGACGACGTAATGGTAGACACCAGTGCCTAGGGAACAGATGGCTCTCCGACTGGAGCTTCAAGAATTGTCGTGCCACTACACAGAGCTGAAGCCTCCCTTCCGCTGAGAGAGCATCGCCGACCGCCGGTGGTGAGCCGCCTTCTTATGCGCCAATGACATCAGGCACCGGCGCTGCTCCAACCACAGGTGGGTCAGCTCGGCCAAGAGAAGCCGCCACAACCAAGGTAGCATCCTCCTCGCTGGGCACCTCCTCACCTGGCACTTCCTCGTCGGGCACCCCCTCGTCTGGCACTTCCTCTTTCGGCATCACCTCTCTCCTGCTTGCCTCGATGGATGAAGGAGCAGAGACATCAATGTCACCTAAGGCCGACGAACCTTTGGGTGTAGGATGCGGCGCGGCAGACCCCGTTTCAGCTCCGGGAAGGGCAGGGGCTATCGAGCCCACCCTTGGAAGCACCAAAGGCACCAAGTCTACTGACAACACCCTGAAAAGCCAAGATAAAGCCCCGTCAGAGCAAAAAAAAGAAGAGAAATAGCAGAGGGGAGAAGCTGCGACTTACCGGTGAGTCGGGCCACTCCAATGACCCTAGCCTCCCACCGCACATGATAGATCAAGGTCGCCGGGACCTGATGACAAGGCCAGCGCCACTGTCTCTGGTACCGACTCCTGATCAACCCGCGTCGGCATGTCATCTGCGCAGGCCCCTCAACGCCTTCTCCGGAACCAGGGCCACTGCTAGAATTGGAGACTAAGTCAACAACAGAAGCTTCAGCCCCTCCGGCTCCCTTGTGATGGGAGATGGGTGTACCGTCTCTCCAAAATAGCTTTCACTTCTTCGGCAGAGAAGTAGCAGAGCCCGTGGCCAGCATGCGTCAACGCTTTCTCGGCTCTGAAGCTGGTGCCGGCTAGCTGACCCCCGCCCTCTTAGAGGTAGTTGAGGGCTCTGCCTCTGCCCTTGCTGAAGGACGCGAGGAAGACCCCGACCCTGGTTGCGTCATATCACAGCACTACTTTAGGACCAATGAGGCTCCAGCCGAATCTTCGGGATGCAGACGAACGAGGCTAAACACAGTGACCTTCGGCCTCAAGCTCTGCAGTTCGACCCTCAAGTCAGTGCTCATGTAGAGCGGATGGCAGTCATCCAGAATGGAGACGTGCTCATCATCAACAATGTCGTAGGTCACTGTTTTAAACATCTCCTCCAACATCTTGGGAGTTGGGGTGTCCGAACCCAGCCGACATTGGTCATATTCGCCGATGTAGATCCGGGCCTCATTCAGACGCTGCTAGAGAGGGGCGGTACGGCAGAGCAAGAAGTCTGCCAACACCATCATGGAGGTCAAGACCTTGCCCGCCAAGAATCAGATCCTCCTCAGGGCGGGCTTATACTCAACTGGCAACCCCTGGAATGCTCCCCAGGTGGTATGGTCAGAGCCTGGACCGTCGAACGGAATCATCAGCGAGGCATGGGGGTCTGTCCTCACAATCGCCCAGTCTTCCATCCAGTAGCTCTATTTTCCCCCTTTTCAATGAGGCAATGTAACTACGGGAGGCCTTGTCCCGATGACGGAAGTAGTAGGCCCCCACTCGAGTCATCGCACTCCTTTCATTTGTCTTCATCACGAAAAAATACCAGAACTGCTCCACCGTGGGCGGGCAGCCCATGAATGCCTCGCACAGATGGACAAACACGGCGACCAAGGTGATGGAGTTTAGCAACAGGTAGTGAAGCTGCAGCCCGTACTACCCCAGCACTGCAAGGAAAAACCTTGACAATAGGAGTGTGAGCCAAGCAGTGGCGTAGGTGACGAAGAGAACGGTCTTGTCCTCACAAAGATCCCGAAAATCGAGAGACTCGTAGCAGGTCATCCATCCGCACTCTGAAGCCTCCCAGCCGAGAAGTCGCCTCATCGGCATGAGATCTATGGCCAACAAGAAGCGGGAAGGAGGCAGCTCGGAAGCCACTAGAGCAAGCTAATGTGAGAGCTTTGGCTAAGGGGTGAAGAAGGATCGGGCCCTTGCGGAAGAAGGCGGAAACTCAGGCTGCAGGGTTTGAGTAAGGAGGGAACCATTGCTCTAAACAAAGGTTTCCTTTTTTATCACCCCCATGACGCCTGAGTACTTCGAGCGAAGGTTCAGACCGCACCACTCAACACATAGCATCCATGACAATGGGTCCTACGTCCATGCTCTGATGCACTGGTCCAGTCGGTCAGCCGCCTAAGGAAGGCGCTGAAGCGACTCCCATAATAGCAGAGCGAGCAAAAGTTCTATAGCTGCATCAGGAACCATCGCAGTTAAAGGCACCGCAAAAGACAGAGATATTACAACAAGCAAAGATCTCGTCGCCATAGTCTCTCAACCAAAATAGGATGCATGGCGACGATTGGCAGAAGCGCCCACCGCTTCAGGTGTCCAAGACTAAATTCAAAGCACAGTGCTGGAAAACATGGAAAGGGCTCCACCTTTGGGCTCTTCACCATGCCCTAAGGTAGACCGAGGGGCCACTGTCGGTACCCTGCAGACGGAGTACCCTCGCACACAAGATGAAGACACCAAGGTACGTCCGGAGCCGCCACATGTTCCATAGGTACCAAGACCTCTGCCTCCCTCAAGATCGAGCTCCGATGATGCCATGTAAGCCTTGAAGATGGGACTTGGCCCCTCCTGTGTGATGGGCTCCCGAGACACCACGTGTAAGGATGGGACCTCACCCAACCTTGGGGGAGCGCCCCGGTACAGCCGTGTGGCACGGAACACGAGGACCACCACACCCCACAAGATAGGGCCCGGATCTTCCACGTCCCCTGATGAGCCCCGAAGCTGCCACACGTCACGGAGGACCACTTCTGACCTCCCCAGCGGAGATCAGCCCCGACGCTGCCACGTGTTCTGCAGCTCGCCTCGTACGGTAAGATGCGGAAGTCATTGGATGTTGTGCCTTGCTCAAGTCAAGCATTAAAGACGCGCACCCACCTCCAGGGAATAACGCGAAGCACGCCAACGGTCAGAGGCCGCTATGACCAATCGCATCACAGTGAAGGCATTGCAGTCCTATCCCACCTGGCCAAGTGGGTAGCTTGCGGCAACAAGACCAGCTGACAGGACACCTACTGCCACCGTCAGTACGGCGTGTGGTCTACTGACATGAGAGGAGACAAGACGGCGAGCCTTCACTGCCTCGGTCAGAGCAAGCTTATGCGAGAAGCCTTGGATCTTTAGGATATGATCACCCCGAGACCACCTGTCGGGCCAGGGACCCCACTTGTAGTCGTCTGGCCTTGTCTATAAAAGGCTCTAGTCGCCACCGTTACAACAGACCGAACATCACACACACGCATACACACATACTAGCAATACCACCCACCATGGAGTAGGGTGTTATGCTCCTTGCGGCCTGAACCACGTAAAAACCACCGTGTCATACTCTCTTCTGCTAGCACTTGATTGAGGCCTAAGCCACGCCGAACAAAGAACCTCCGCGGGCTGCTCCTTAGCAGATCCGGGGGAAGTGTCGTATTAACACTTCGACAAATTCCTTGCACCCTTAAAAATAGGATTTTATGGTATTTCTTTTAGATTATTTCAAAAAGATTACAACATCCTATAGAAAGAATTAAGTGAACTCCTAGACTTCCATAAACATTGTCTGATAGATTTAGACACTTTGCCTAAGTTTAACAAACAAAGTTTTTGGCATGAATTTACAAGTGAGGTCAGACGTAGTGCTACTAGGAATAGCCACTTGCACAATCCTACTTTACATTTCATGCATAGATGTGTGGCTATGACTATTTCCCTATAGGAGATATTAGAATAGTGCGTAAGGATGAGCTGAAAATTTTATTTGCCATGGTTAAAAAAATAAAAGTTGCTCCAGTTATTGCCATGACGACACAATGGTTAGATTACATTTCAAGGATAGTGCCAATTGGACTTCATTGATTACCCGCATTGCTACTAGGGTAGGAGCACTAGAATATACTTCATTTAAATATATTGAAACCAAACGAGAAATAATTAATGAAGATTGTCTAGTGCAAAGATATACCCTTAAGCATGATATGATGGCTCTTTAATGTTTTATTATCCCGGCTATGTCAATCAAATTTGGTTACCTAACCCGTATTTTCATGTGTACAGATTACGTAGGCTAACCATTGATCTTCTTACAATCGAGGAAGCCCAAAAAACTAATGTCTCTGGTAGGGTAACTAGAAGTCGTGCAAGGAGAGTGGACATGCTTCCGACAACCTCCACGGTACATGAGTACGAACAGGAAGAGAACCCAATGGGTGATGCACCCGGATAGACTCAACCTCCATCGTATGAGACAGAAGGTTCGTCTTGGCATGGATGGCCCAATACCACGTTGGAGCCACCCCTATCCACTTCAAGCTCTAGCATCTTGCATCCGGCATCCATGAGAAGATGCCGTTCCTCTTCGATTAGATCTCATCATGACTATGGCTAAGGAATGACAGATCTGACTAGACGTATGGAAGATCTTGAAGTGAGGACGGGAGACATCTACAACACTCTCCAACAGCATGTCTAAGGTACCCAAGATTGGCAACAACACATGGATGCTCAATTCACCAACTTCAAGCTTTGTGGAGGACCCCCACTTGAGGTAAACTGTATCTTACCCCTTGCATATTTATTTTCCAATCATCCACCATTCACCTTGCATATAAAAAAGTAGAGTAGATTTGCTTTCATATAAAATAAAAGATGTGCGGTAAGAATGGTTTAGAATTCACATAGATGAAATGATGAATAGTTTGCTCTGCTTAAAATTTCCTAAGTCCCTAGTTTACAACTTACTACTCTCTAAAATATTGCTTTCATTGGATAAAGTTACTTTTGGCTTTATTTAAAAATTGTGGGTAGAAAAAGCTTAATCCAATTCTAAGTTGTTGTGAGATATGATATAGTGATAGGGCTGCTATTCCTAGTTTTATGGTGAAACTTAAATTTCTAGAGCAATTCTAAAATGATTTAAGTTACTCTCATTTGATTGGAAATACCTACCAAAGCCATATGATATTTTTACATTGATAGACCTTATGCATATGCTATTTGTCTTCACATTGACCCTAGTCAAACTAGTATAGACCTATATGAGAATTCGATCATTTCTTTTTGAATTCAAGACTTCACTTGCACATGCTATACTTATACACTAGAAGCAAAATTCCATCATACCATCATTCCACGATGAAAAGAGAAACTCCATACCCTTCATGCTTAGTACTCTTTCCATGTTTATTGCATAAAAAGGAGTAGAAGACATGGCTACAAGAAAAATAAAAAGAAAGTGCATGCTTACATCATAATAATGAGAAAAAATGCATGCCTACATCAAAAGCATGAGGGAAAAAAGAGAGAGAAAGTAGCCATGTTTCATCCATGCAAAATAAGAGTCTACATAAATAGGTGTCATCTCAAACATCAACATCCGCTTCCAGTCCATCACACATGCACAAGTCTTGAACAAAATAGTTTTGAATTGATTTGTCCTAAGGCTTGATTTTTTGACGTAGCAATATTATGTGTTGCAAATATGCCTACTATATTCCCTACCAAGCTCCGTATACAAGCCTTATTCAGTGGTAGGATGAGTATAAGCGAAATGTCTTGGTGAAGAAATATTTCCAATAGACATAAAGGAGTGATGGAGAGAATCAATTTGAGGCTTAAAAATCTAAATTGAACTCTCCAGAGTCTGAGTGGAACTTGATCTCTAGGGTATGCTTGCTCCACTTGATGTGGTATCTTACAACCACCCATGAATAGAAGAAGGCGACCCATAATGACTTCAGATGGGTGAAGTACCATGCCATTTTTTTCAATACTAGATAAAGTATTTTGTTGTGCACATGGTACTTTTGAAAAATAGAACATTGTAGTAGTTCTTGATCATCAAACTGAAGTCTTGACTTTGCTCGGGACGAGCAAAGGATAAGCTTGCGGGAGTTTATTGACAGCTGTTATATACCAATTTCATCCATCAACATTACTCATTATGTGATGAAAATATCATTTCTTGCAAACATCACTTTTATATTTAACCTATTTCCACTTGTACTTGGAGAAATAGTGCATGCAGGCATTTATTGTAGGGAATGGGGTAAAAGAGGGGGAGCAATCCTATAAAATGGCATCTCAGCCAATCAAGCACCATCATGTGGCATCACATGGATCAAATGGCCCACAAACAGAAGTATCTGACGCCATCCAATAGTGTATCACCCATATCAGTCAATGGGGACCCACCTAGAAGTCACTTCGAGGAAGTCACTTTGATGGTAGGAGTACTATTTATGATTATGCTATACCACTCTCATTATATCATCATAAACGCTACAAACCCCCACTATAGTCTAATTAGTTGTGGCATGATCATGTTAATATGAATGACATATGCTATGTTTCAACATTGGTTCAACGATGTTTAGTCATTGCCTTAGGATGGCTTGTGCTGCAGCTCTTAAGGTATTTACTTAATACGCTAGCATGATGCTAAGATAGTTCAGTAGTGTTGAATGTCTCGTATACCCACAGATTGAAGAGGTAGGCAGTAGGTGGTAACAGCCCTATCTATCCTTGTAATCCTCCATGTTTGGCTATGCCACTGGCTCTTTGCGGGAGTCGTCCTAGTATTGCTAGGGGTAAACCCGTGCCTGATGTGTTGAACAACATAGCATGAGAATTCACCATTGATATGATCATTAGTATCTACTAAGGCTAGTATATGTATACTAGAAGCATAGTAGGAGTATCTACCTAACTCTTGGCCTAATACCTCTTGACCCATTTATCCCCTTAGGATAGAATGCTCTTGTGTGTGTCACACTACCTCACTTATCTATTACCCATTCTTACTAGAACCCTACCTAGACCAACCAATCCCCTCCATTTGATGATTGCTATGCTTCCACCTAGACTTCTCTTGGGAGAATATAAATGACACCCTTGGAATACTCTTTTAAGAGGAATGCTACATCAATAGTTTCTGTGCGCTTGCGGATTTTTATCTGTGACGTAAGAAATGTCAAGAGTGTAAAAATGTGTAAGGCTCTCTATGGCCTCAAACAAGCTCCCAGAGCTTGGTATGAGTGCCTTAGGGACTTTGTCGCTCAAAATGGTTTTAAAACAGGAATGGCTGATTATACATTGTTTACCAAGCATTTTGATGGTCATTTATTCATATGTCAAATTTATGTTGATGACATCATCTTTGGATCTACTAATTAATCTTTGTGTGAAGAATCCAATAAAATTAGGACAAATAGATTCCAGATGTCCATGATGCGCAAACTAAAGTTGTTTTTGGGATTCCAAGTGAAGCAACTCAAAGAAGATACATTTATCTTCTAGACCAAGTACACACAAGACATCCTCAAAAAGTTCAACATGGACAAAGCCAAGCCCATGAAGACTCCCGTGGCAACTAAAGGGCATCTCGACCTCAACGAAGGCGATCCAGATGTGGATCAAAAGGTATATAATCTATGAATGGTTCACTGCTTTATTTATGTGCATCTAGGCCTGATATCATGCTATGTGTTGGTATGTGTGCAAGGTTTCAAGCTAGACCTAAAGAGTGTCATTTAATAGCTGTAAAAAGAATCTTAAGATTAGGGGTGGGCATTCTTTTAACCACAATAATTCAGTTAAGTTTTTCGGGTTTTTTTTTTAATTTCGGATTTTGGAAAACTGAAACCGAAATATAACATGGTAAAATAAAACCGGTCCACCGGTTAACCGCAAATTTTGGTTTGGCTTCCAGTTAAATGAAAAAACCGATGCTCCCACTAAACCTCGATCATGTCATCGAGTGCAGGGGCAGGGCGCGTTGGCCACCGGCGGCGACGTGTGTGGCAGCCACGAGACCACGTCGGCTATAGGGGGAGAGGCGGGGACGCAGGGTGATGCATATAGAAGGATGGCGGTGCGAGGCGCGAACAGCGGCGACGGTGGCGTGATCAATAAAGGGACGATAGGCGGCGGTGGCAACGCGATCGATGGAGGGACGACGGGTGGTGGAGAACTCAAGGGTAGATGGACGCAGCCGCACAGGGTGACAGGGACGCTCAATGCCTGGATGCTGAGCTCGATGGGCGACGGGGCATCGGGGCAGCTGGCATCGCCGCGTCGGGCATCGGGGTCGGGTAGAATAGTTGCGGCGCAATCGAGAGGGTGGACGTGGTTAGGGTTGCGCTAGTTTCTTGGGCCTTGGGCTAGGGTTGGGTTACCGCTTAGCATAGGGACAGAATAACATGTGTTGTTGAGTTGGGCTGGAAACTAAAAAACTAGATTTATTGGGCCTAATTCGGTTAATCAGCTAACCAAAGAGAAAAATCAGAAACCGGAAAAAAAATTTGGTTTTCTCAGATTAAAACCAAAATCTGTTCCAGTTGCGCCAGTTTTGGTTAATTTTTTTTCAGTCTCGGTTAATTCGGTTTCAGTTTTCGGTTTTTTTCCCACCCCTACTTAAGATACCTTGTTCACACACCCAACTTAGGCCTTTGTATCCTAAAGGATCCAAGTTCAACCTTATAGGATATTCCGATGTCGACTATGCAGGCTGCAAAGTCGACAGATAAAGCACATCCAAAACTTGCCAATTCCTAAGTAGGTCCTTAGTTTCATGGTCCTCAAAGAAGCAAAATTCCATTTCCTTTTCCACGGCTGAAGTGGAGTATGTCGCAGCCGGTAGTTATTGCGTACAACTACTTTGGATACGACAGACTCTTAGGGACTACAGTTACAATTTGAACCGTATTCCACTCCCATGTGATAATGAAGGTGACATAAAAATTGCACACAATCTTGTAGAACACTCAAGAACTAAACACATTGATATACTTCATTATTTCCTAAGAGACTATTCACTAAAAGGTGACATAGTAATTTCACATGTTAGAGCTGAGAAACAATTACTGACATTTTCACCAATCCATTAGATGAAAAGCGATTTCATGAGCTTAGAAGTGAACGAAGTATACTTGACGCTCGAAATGTGGCTTGAAATACTGGATACCTGATTAGCTCTTCAAAATTTACTTTATTGATGTGCGGGTGTTGCTTGAGTTCAAGACATGGCTGGTGACGGGATCCATTGGATTAGTCTTAGGGAGGAGATGAGGTTCCAACAACCAAGTTCGGGAGGAACTGTTGTTGAGCTGATCAGGAGGTCATGCAAGGTGATTGAATCAAGGGCAGTGCATATGATGGAAGTTGGATGTCAAAGGAAGGTGTTCGCACGTATTCATGGAGTGAATGGACATGGAAACATGATTCCGAGACGGGATTTGGACGTGAAGTTTTGGTTGGAAGGATCTAATCATATCGGATTATGACTCTGGTTGCGGTAGAGTCAGGTTTCGGCTCGCATATGGAAAGTATCGAGTTGGTTACGATAATTTTCATGTGGGTCATGAATTTGAGTTGTTTTAAGAATGTGGGATACGTTCCTAAGGTGTTTGGAAGTCTTAAAATTGCTTCTATCTGCGTATAGAAGAGTCTTAAGCAGATATGGAAAGTTTCGATTCGTGAATTGAGTAGGATTAGAGTCCTAGTTAGGTTTGGGTTGGCCTAAGGGCTGGTTAAGTAAGCAAGGGAGGCCAGAGCTCAGTGTAGACGACTTTGGAGCTGTTCCTTGTGACTTTTGATCAATAAAATTTGTAGTCTAAATAAGCTTTTTTTTCCTTATTCGTCTGACTGATTTTGTTCAAATCTTTCTTGTCCAGTTTCTGCGCAGCACTACCTTTCTTCGGTGGTTTTACCATAACTCGAGTTTGACAGATCTGATGACGTGATTCATTTTGGGTTGTCTTCACATATTGATTTTCTATCATCTGTGAAAATTTAATGGTCATTGGATTTGTGGTTTCTGATCTACGCAAGTTTCTTTGCAGTGTTCCAGAACTGTTTTTCTCGGGTAGGACAGATTGACCTTTGTTTAAACTTTCGGTCGTAACATGAGTTTCTCTCGATGGATTTTTGTGATTCTTGTTGTGACACCTTCATAACATGATTCTCTACAATCTATACTAGTTTTTTCACAGTTGAACACATTTAGATTAGTTGCACACAAAGTTTCTTTAACAGATTATTTTTCTGCTGAGGGGTTTTTTGTTGCTTCCGCTGAAGAGTTTTAATCTACCATTCACCCCCCTTTGGTAGCTTTAAATGTGCTCTTCGATCCTACAATTGGTATCAGAGCCATGTTGCTTAATCTTTTTGATTTGCACATATTTTTGACTAATCATCATGGAGAAATACTCCGCAAAACCTTGTGTTTTTAGTGGTATTGATTTTCAAGTTTGGAAAGCACGTGTGGAAGCTTTCATCCAGGCACAAGGCTTCGCAATATGAGAAAAGGTGTGCAAGACTTATGAAGTGCCACCGAACAATCAAGTCACGGCTACAAACTTAAGAGATGTCAACAACAACAACAAAGCCCGCAACCTGATAATCCAAGGACTAACTGAGAGCAACTTCGACCGTGTTGCACACCTCCGATCGCTGTACGATGTGGGGAGAGCACATTGTGACTACCACGAAGGACCCAACACGATCAAGGAGGTAAGACAGGATATGTTCAATACAGAATACATGCGCTTTGAGATGCAACCTGATGAGTCCATTGATGACTTCTTTGCTCGCTTTAATAATGTTCTCAGCAACTTGCGTAGCGTCAATGTTAATTTTTTAGATGCTGAAAATGCTAGGCAATTACTAAGTGCATTGCCAAAATAGGCAAGCTCGGAGGGAGTAAAGGGCTCGAGCTCGGTGAAATCAGAATCCGAGTCATCGGAAATGACTGGAGATCCAATGGGCTCGATCTATAGCTTTTGGCAGATGTGCTTCACATTCTCCTTGATGTATCGCATATCGGCATTTCTCCTCTTGTTCGGCTTATGAGTGTTCACTTCCGACTTCTTGCAAGAGGCAAAGATAGCTGAAAAGTACTTCAAGATGCCACTTGGTGACCGATTTTGAGGAGGGTCTCTAGTGGCGGGAGCAGCCCTAGCATCTCCACTAGCTCTCACTGGATCCTCTGCACTTGAAGCAGGAGAAGGAGCAGCTTGAACACTTGCTTGTTGAGGCTTCTGGGGCCTCAAGGGGGTGTGCTCCACATCCTTGACAAACTCGATGCCTGTGACCTTTTCAATCATAAACATCAGGTAGGGGACATAGCCACAACATCTGTTCGACGTGGAGGAGGTGTTGACCATATCGTTCCAAATGTAGTTAAAGACATCAAACTTTCTGTCTTTGCTTATGACGTTCACCAAGGTTCTGAGATATCCCTAAACACTTCCAGCAGCCCCATCCTTGGGGGCAATGGTCTTCCTGGGGACCCGGTTGAGGACCACAAAGAAAGGTTGCATGTTCTTGATGGAAGGAGGATTAAACTTTGAGTGGGGTTCATAAAGAAACTTCATCTTGTCCTTCTCAATGACACCAATGTTGTGAATTATCAAGTTGTCATTGCTGGTGCTATCAAGATGGAGCAATCTTGCAAATTCTTCATAGGTAACGGTGTACTTGGATCCATGAGTCATCCATGTCACCCGCTCTTCCTCATCGCTGGCAAAGTGGCATGTCACATAAAAATGAGCGACGACTTCATTGTTCCAGTTGTTCCGGAAGGCAAACAAATCCTTCAATCGATGCCTTTCAACTGCTTCGACCGCCTCAACAAAAGGTGAGCAACTCTTCCTCTCAAAGTGCGCCCAATCTATCCATTGGCTGCGCACAATGGGGGTCTTCATCGGAAGATAGACAAACTTGTAAAAGTCTGCATGGAAGTTACTCCAAAACCTCCCATTAGCAGCTTGATTGGGTCGGTAGTAATAATCCACATTTCTGAACTTTGCAGTCGTGTCGCTGCCCTTTCCATTGAATTTCTCCTCGGCGGGATCCTGGGCCTCTTCCCTTGGAGCTGACATCTTGAGGGGGTCAATCGGGCCTGTGGCAATCCCCTTTCCTTTGCCCTTAGCTTGGCGGGAGGTTGCTGAGCTAGGGTCTACTGCAGCTGCACCCTTAACTTTCGACGCAAGTTTCATCGCGAGAACCCTGCGTCTAACCTGTGGACGGGAGGGTGCCGGCTCGTACGGGCGCTCTTGGCACTTCTTCCCTTCGCCTGTTGGGGACTGAAGCAGGGCTTCTCGGTCCATCTCAGCCTCAAAGTCGGAAATTTCATCGTTTGAGCTCGACATTGTCCTGAGAATGGATTTCACAAGGTATTGATTAGAATAGATTACAAGGAATTGCATTGAGGAATAGGAAGTTAGGGTTGAGTTCAGAAAAATTGGACTAGTCCGGTGTACAGGCACAGACTAGTCTGGGTGACCGGACATGACTGTGCATGGACCGGACTAGTTCGGTATTCAACCTCTAAAACCCTAACTATGAGACAAATGGTGATTCCTAATGCACAAATAGCTTAGCATCAATGTAATACATCAAGGAAGCATGTATATGGTGAAAGAAACTAAGCTATTTGATCACCAATGAAGGAAATAGCGATTTCTAGGGTTTGGGAGAAAAATTTACCGAAATTGCTGATTCTCGAGAATGAGGGGGTTGAAGGTGCGAACAAGTTTGTGGTCTTCAATCCCTGAGCAATGGAGGTCATTTTCCGCCAAAACACGAAGAGTTTTGATGGAGGATGAAGGAAATCGCCTTAGGGAGCCCGAGCGAAGAGAAAAAAAGCTTGAGGCAAGTGTGAGGGTGAGGAAGATTAGGGTTTGGCGGCGGCTAGGGTTATGGACGCGAAAAATCAGACTTGTTTGAAAGTGATCAGACTAGTTCGAACTTTTCCAGAGCCTAGATCAGACTTGTACGTGGTCGCCCAAACTAGTTCGGACCTACAGTCACTTTGCGGACTAGTCTGCATGGGCGGACTAGTCCGTGGTCACCACGGAAGAAATGCTTAGCCCATTCGTATATATTCAAAGGTACTTATTAAGAAAATAGATAGGCAAAGCAAATAAAATAATCTTGATGAATATAATCAGTAAGCATTCAACAATCAAGCAATGATCATAATTCACCAAGATCAAGTAGTTGATGTAGTTTTTCGAGAAAATTTAGAAAGATGATTATCACAACACAATCAATGAATTTTGAATATAGCATTCAAGTATACAAGATTTCAAGCCACATTCCGAGCATCAAGGATATTTAGTCCATTTCAGAGTTAGCAAAGGCGTTTTTCATCAAGTGGCTTGGTGAATATATCGGCTAGTTGTTATTCGGTATTGACATGTGAAATGGCTATATCTTCTTTCATTGAGTGTTCTCTCAAAAAATGATGTCGGATGTCTATGTGTTTGGTCCTAGAGTGCTGAACGGGATTATGGGCAATCTTAATAGCACTCTCATTATCACAAAGGAGTGGAATACGGTTCATATTGTAACCTTATTCCCTAAGAGTTTGTCGCATCCAAAGAAGTTGTGCATATCAACTTCTGGCTGCATCATACTCCGCTTCCGCCGTGGATAAGGCGATGGAGTTTTGTTTCTTGGAGGACCAAGAAACTAGGGATCTATCTAGGAATTGGCATGTACCGAAGGTACCTTTTCTATCTACTTTGCATCTAGCATAATCTTCATCGGGGTAACCAATGAGATTGAATTTGCAACCTTTGGGATACCAAAGGCCTAGGTTAGGTGTATGAACTACTGCGAGATTCTCATTACGGCTGTCAAATGACACTCTATTGGGTTGGCTTGAAACCTTGCACACAAATATACACTCAACATAATGTCTGGCCTAGATGCACATAAGTAGAGTAGAGATCCACTCATGGAGCAATACACCTTTTGATCGATGTTTGGTCCCTCTTCATTGAGATCCAAGTGGCCATTCGTTGCCATGGGAGTCTTTATAGGTTTCGCCTTGTCCATTCCAAACTTCTTGAGTATATCTTGAGTGTACTTAGTTTGGCTTATGAACGTCCCTTCCTTTTGTTGCCTCACTTGGAATCCCAAGAAGTATTTTAGCTCTCCCATCATAGACATCTCAAACCTATCTGTCATAATCTTACTAAATTCCTCACAAAAAGATTTGTTAGTTGAACCAAAGATAATATCATCAACATAAATTTTACAAATAAAGAGATCATTGTCAAGGTTCTTTGTAAACAATGTATAATCTACTTTACAAATCTTAAAACCATTTTCAATTAAGAAATCTCTAAGACACTAATACCAAGCTCTAGGAGCTTGTTTGAGGCCGTAGAGAGCCTTATGCAATTTAAAGACATGGCCGGGGAACTCTTCATCTTCAAATCCGGGAGGTTGCTCCACATACACCTCCTCCTTGATTGGTCTGATGAGGAAGGCGCTTTTCAAATCCATTTGATAGAGCTTCGACTTGTGAATACCCTTTGGCCACAAGTCGTGCCTTGTTCCTTGTCACCACCCCATGTTCGTCTTGTTTGTTGCGGAAGACCCATTCGGTGCCGACGACGTTGAGCTTGGGTCTTTCGACTAGTTCCCACACCTCATTTCTTTTGAAGTTTTTGAGTTCTTCTTGCATGGCCACTATCCAATCCGGATCCTTCAATGCATCCTCAACCCCGCGCGGTTCCAAAAAGGATACAAACGAATGATGCTCACAAAAAATTAGCTATGCGAGATATAGTAGTTACTCCCTTTTGGATGTCACCGATGATGTTGTCGATTGGGTGATCCCTTTGGACATATTGGTGTACTCTTGGGTGTGGCACTTGCTGTCTTGAATCCTTATGGTCATCTTCTTCTCCCCCTAGATGGTTGCCCTCATTGCCTTGTTGATCATTTTCGTCTTTTTGAGGTTGATCTTGTATGGAAGCTCCCCCTTGATCATTGGCCTTCTCTTGTGCTTCATCTTCCTCATGCATATGTAGAGGTTGTTCTTGTGGTCGAACTTCGCCCAATGCCATTCTTCTCAGTGCTTGGCAAGGATCATATTCTCTTTCTATCACACATGGATCAACTTGCTCCTTTTGGGAGCCGTTAGTTTCATCAAACACTACATCATGTGCTACTTCAACAAGTCCGGAGGTCTTGTTGAAGACACGATAGGCATAAGAGTTCGAATCATAACCAATCAAGAAACATTCATCGAACTTTGAAGCAAACCTTGAAGTCCTAGGCTTCTTGTTCAAAATATAGCATTTAGAACCGAAACCACGAAAATATGAAATATTAGGCTTGTTATCGGTGAGTAGCTCATGTGATGTCTTCTTGAGTAGTCGATGAAGGTACAATCGGTTTATGGTGTGGCAAGCGATGTTAACTGCTTTTGCCCAAAATCGATCAGAGGTGTTGTACTCATCAAGCATTGTTCTCGCCGTCTCTATGAGGGTTCGGTTCTTCCTTTCAGCAACTATGTTTTGATGACGAGAGTAAGGTGCTGAAAACTCATGCTTTATGCCTTCTTCATCTAGGTACTCCTCAACTTGTGTGTTCTTGAACTCTGTGCCATTGTCGCTTCGAATGTTCTTGATCGTCAATGAAAACTCATTTGAGCACGCTTGAAAAACTTCTTGAGTGTTCCTTGTGTTTCTGTCTTATCATGTAAAAAGAAAACCCAAGTGAAGCGAGAAAAATCATCAACAACTACTAAGCCATATTTAGTACCGCCGATGCTTATATAAGCAATTGGACCGAATAGGTCCATGTGAAGTAGTTCGAGCGGTCTTGATGTAGTCATGACGTTCTTCGCGAGCTGGGGTGCTCCAACTCGCTTCCCGGCTTGGCACGCGCTACAAGGCCTGTCTTTCTCAAAAAAACATCCTTCAAACCTCAGATCTGATCGCCCTTGAGGAGTTATTGAAGATTCCTCATACCAACATGCGCCGGCCGTCTGTGCCACAGCCAACCCATGTTGGTCTTTGCAATCAAGCATGTGTAAAGTTCGGCTTTATCTTTGTTGAAGTCAACAAGGTAAAGCTTTCCCTTTAACATACCCTTGAATGCAATGGAACCATCACTCCTTCTAGAGACGGTCACAACCTTATTAGTGAACAAGCAATTATAACCTTTGTCACATAATTAAGATATGGACAGCAGGTTATAATCTAAGGAATCAACATGTAACACATGAGAAATAGTATGTTGAAATGATATGGCAATTTTACCGATATCGAGCACCTTTTCTTGACTATTGTCTCCAAAATAGATGCCCTCGCTTGGATCCTTATTTTCTTCATACTCAACGAACATGCTTCTTTCTCCGGTCATATGGTTGGTGCAACCACTGTCTAGCACCCATTTAGATACACCGGAGGAATAGGCCTACAACAACAAATCAAGCCTTGGTTTTAGGTACCCAAGCTTGCTTGGGTGCTTTGAGGTTAGTCACAAGGGATTTGGGCACCCACAAATGAGATTTGGTGTTCCCATGGCATGGCCCAACATAATGAGCATAAACTTTACCAAACTTACTTCTCATTAGAACATAAGATGCATCAAAGGTCCTAATTAGAAACTGTTGTTGTTTATAAACAGAACCAGTCCGAGTCACCAGACTTGTCCGGAGGTCCGGACTTGTCCGTGCCGAAGCCAGACTAGTCTGGTGTTCCTGTGTGTTGATTATGTTGGACTTCTTAGCTTGAGAGTAATTTCCCTTCACAAAGACAATGCTCTCCTTGTTATTCTTATGGCTTCTAGCATTTTGCTTTCCACCATGGGAATACCCAATGCCATATTTGACATTAGGAGGTCTTGTGGCCAAGTATGCACTAAGTGCATATTTGACCTTCTCCTTGTCAAATATGACACTTTGGGCAGGATGCTTATGCTTGTTAGAGGTTGACTTGTCTTTCAAGCTAGTGTCCACTTTACCACATGCACAAGTAGAAGCAGTTTCAGTTTTAAGAGGGGTTGAGAAGGCGAGCTTGAAGAGGATGAAGGGTCAGTTTGCTTGAGTGACTCAACTTGTACCTCAAGGATCTTGTTAACGTTGATTAGGTTAGCAAGTTCGTCCTTGATTGTAGCATTTGAGTCGCTTAACTCCAAGCAAGCTTCCTTGCTTGAAGCTAACTCAAGCTCTAGTGACTTGCTTCGCTCCTTTTCATGTTCAAGAAGCTTGTCAAGTTCAAGATATTCGTCCTTTTGGGAGATAATCATATCTTCTTGACGGTTTATCAACTTCTCCTTCTCAACGAGCTGATCAAGTAGAAATTTCATTTTTGAAGTTGTTTTCTTATCTAAGCCAATGAGCATATCTTCATTATCACTAGCAATTTCAATATCACTAGAATAGGAATGCAAGGAAGAGGATTTGGTTGTTACCTTTCGTTTACGTTCCTTTTCCATGAGGCAAGTGTCGTTCCCCTTCCATGCGCCGAGAGTGGGGAAGAGAGTGGACTTCTTGGATGTCTTCTCGATGGCTATGCTAGCCATCTCCTCTTCTTCTTCGGATGAGGACTCATCATTTGAGTCCCACTCCTTCCCTAGATGCGCTTGTTCAGCTTGCTTCTTCTTCTTGAAGAATTTCTTGGGTTTAGGCTTTGTTTCCTTGGTCTTCTTCTTGTTTTCTTCATATGGGCAATCAACTATAAAGTGGTCATATTCACAATAGTTATAGCATGTCCGCCTCAACTTTGGTCTTGATTTTTCCTTGTACTTCCCTTCACTTGATTTAGCCCCTTGTCTTTTCTTCATCATTCTTTTGAATTTTTTCATGAATAGTATCATGTCATCTTCATCCAAGTCGCTGCTCTCATCATTGTTGTCCTCTTCTTGTTGAGCTTCTCGAGCTTCTATAGACAAGGGCTTGAGAGTGGACTTTAAAGAGACCCCTTTCTTCTTTGCCGAGGTGAGATCGGAAATCTCTTTGACATGCTTCGCCTTCTTTTCCATCATCTAGAATTGATGATCTTCCCAAGTAGCTCATCTGGGGTCATTTTCTTGCACCCAGGGCTTTCTCTAATCATCGAGCATAAGGTGACATTGCGAGGCATGAAAGCTCTAAGGATGAGCTTCACCACTTCGTGATCGTTCCACTTCTTGCTTCTGTATGCTTGAACCTTGTTGATGAGTGTCTTTAAGCGGTTGTACATGTCTTGCAGCGACTCATCTTCTTCAATGGTGGATCTTCCCAATTCGCCTTCAATCATTTCAATCTTTGCTTCTCGCACATGATGATCGCCTTCATGTGCGGTTTGCAATGTATCCCATATCTCCTTTGCAATCTCGAGTCCATCCACCTTTGTGAACTCGTCCCTACTAAGTGATGAGGTGATGACTGCAGTAGCTTGGGCATTTCGATGGATTGCTTGCTCATGGCTAGGTGTGAGCTCCTCATCATCGTCGGGGATATCTATTCCTGTAACCACAATGTGCCACAAGCTTGGATTGAGAGAAATCAAGTGCATTTTCATGTTCTGCCTCCACATTGAGTAGTCATTACCATCAAAGTGTGGGGATTTTCAAAGAGGAATAGATAGGTAGTGGATATTGTTAGAATTAAGACGATCGTAGTTGAAAGGATATCGGGAGTAGTCAGTGTGACTACTCCTCTTCTTCTTCTTATCATCTTCTATCTTAACTCTTCCCTTGGAGAGGGTTTTCTTCCTTAGGAGCACCTTGAGTTCCAGCGTCTCCTCATTGTCATCCTCGAAATCTTGAATGGCCTCGAGGAGCCTCTCCAATTTTTGGTTCTTTTCTTCTTCAACCTTCTCTTGGTTGATGCTCTTGTGTACGTCCTTCATGTCCGACATGATCTCTTCGAGCGATTAGTCTCCTTTTGAAGAAACCTGCTCTGATACCAGTTGAATGTGGCCTAGAGGGGGGTGAATAGGCCTTTTTGATTTTTAGTCGGATCCTGCAACACTTGACAAATTGATCAAGTCACGAGATATCGGACTAGTCCGGTAGGGTGCGGACTAGTCCGGTGTGTGCCGACTAGATTGATCAAGTTTGATCGATTATCTCGATCCTAGGATGTAAGCAGCGGAAATATACTTGTAATTGAAGTGCCACACTACTATGAACTAGGATGTAGCACAAGTTAATCTTATATTCAATGTTTCAATGTAAAGTGAACAAGATTGATTGAAACCCTAGATAGACATGAAGAGTAAGAACAATGGGCGCGAAGTAAGAACACAAGATCTTTATACCGTGGTTCGGTTCCCACAGAGGCAACCTACATCCATGTTGAGGATTCCACAAAAGGACTTGGTCTTCTCCAATCGTACCCTCGTCGGATCGCCACGGAGGCCAATCCTCTTCACTAATAACAAAGGGAAAATAACCAAATTCAAGGGGCCTTCTCACAAGTTGTGGGCTCCTCAAGATTATAGGATGAACACCACCAAGAACACACTCTTAAGATTACAATGAAAATCACAGGAGTGTGTTAGGAAATCAAACCAAGAGCTCAATGAGTGAAGAACCGTGTCTCTCCTTAGATCTAAAGTGTATCCTCAAAGGATTATGCTTTTTTGCGTTGGATTGCATGGAGTGATAAGTTTTCTAGGCTCTTGGAGGGTGTGACGACGCAGGGTGTCGAGAGAGGTGAAGATGGGCCGTGCACACCTATTTATATGGGGTTTCCAAAAGTTATTGTTAGGGTTTAGAAAGATCGGACTAGTCTGTGGTGGACACCGGACTAGTCCGCTGTGCTGCGTGTAGGAAACCCTAGGTGTCCCGAAATATCGGACTTATCCGAAGCGAGAGCGGACTAGTCCGATTTGGTTCTGGAAATCTATGAACTAGTCTGATGGGTATCGGACTTGTCCGGATAGGTGAATACCAGTGAATTCTGAGGTCAAGTCCACACATGGAGGACTTGTCCGATTTAGGTCAGAGGGATTTCGGACTAGTCCGTGCTAACATCGGACTTGTCCAATTGACACCAGAAAGATATCGATCTAGTACGTGGTGTTATCGGACTTGTCCGATTTTGTGCAACTTGTGAAGGTTTAGGGGACTAGTCCGCACTGGGGAGGACTAGTCCGATTCTAGTCAGAGAGATATCGGACTAGTCCGTGGTGGTATCGGACTAGTCCGGACAGTGAAAAACTGGACTGTGAGGACAAGTCCGCATTGTGAGGACTTGCCCGATCTAATGCATAAAGATATCGGACTAGTCCGGGGTCAGTCGGACTAGTCCGGTCCTGTATAACTTTGTGCAATGTGTGAGATTATTTGTGTTTGAGCTTTTGGGGTGTATTTCTTGAACACTCTCCATACACAATGATCTACTACACTTGTTTCTTGAGATCTTTTTCGCATTGCTCCACATTCTCCTTTCTTTTTGGCGCTTTGTTCATTCTTTCATTAGAACTTGTGCTTATCTCAACAATATGGTTAGGATCTCATTTGCTTGTCATAAATCAACCAAAACCCACAAGGGATTCCTAGATGCACTTTCAACACCATATGAGCTACGATTTGGACATAGGCCTAGTATTACACAGTTTTGGGTCTTTGGGTGCAAATGCTTTGTTAAGAAACATGGTAATATTGATAAATTTGAACCTAGATCCATTGATGGCATGTTTCTTTGTTATCCATCTCATACTAGAGGCTACCGTGTGCTTTTACTTGACACTAACAAAATTGTGGAGACTTGTGAGGTGTCTTTTGATGAAGCTAGCCCAAGTACTAGCTCAAACATTGCAGGTCCAGATCCATATCCTCTGGGGGAGAGTATTTTAGAAGAAGAAGAGTCGGTGATATGGTCTGATAGTTCTGAAGCTGACATGTGTCCAACTCCGAACTTTGAACAAGCTCCGACTACCATCTCTGCTGGTCCTGATCGTCCACAAGCCACACGCTTATCAATCTGCGATGAACCTGATGAAGAAGAAGCTTGTGAGACATCTGTTCCCCTACGTATTTACAAGAATCATCCCCCGCAACAGATAATTCGGAGCTTGCATGAGCGTGTTACAAGTTCCAGGTTTTCCGACCCCAATTCTCATGCTCATCCTGCTTTTGTTGCTTCTTTTGAACCCAAAGGTATATCACACGCACTCACTAATGAATCTTGGATTATTCTCATGCAAGAAGAGTTAGGAAATTTTGAAATTGGAAACATGTACCTCCACCTCAAGATCACACTTTAATTGTAACTAAATGGGTGTTTAAAAATAAACAAAGTGATGATGGGGTTGTGATTAGGAATAAGGCTAGATTGGTTGCTCAAGGTCTTAGACAAATTGAAGGTCTAGATTTTGATGGAACTTTTGCTTCTGTTGCTAGATTAGAAGCCATGAGAATTTTGTTAGCTTTTGCTGCATCTAAAGGTTTCAAGTTATATCAAATGGATGTACAAAGTGCTTTTCTTAATGGCTAAATAGACGAGGAGGTTTATGTTAAGCAACCACCTGGTTTTGAAAATCCATATTTTCCTATTCATGATTTCAAACTGACTAAAGCCTTGTATGGTCTAAACAAGCTCCTAGAGCACGGTATAATAGGTTAAAAACATTCTTACTTGAAAAGGGGTTTATCATGGGCAAGGCTGATAAAACTCTTTTTGCGCTTAAGCATGGCAATGACTCATTATTCATTCAAGTTTATGTGGATGATATTATCTTTGGTTGTGATTATCATGATCTTGTGTCCAAGTTTTTAGCAATGATGAGTTCATAATTTGAAATGAGTATGATGGGTGAATTCACTTACTTTCTGTGGCTGCAAGTCATGCAAACCAAGGAAGGTACCTTTGTGCATCAAACGAAGTATACATGTGACCTTCTCAAGCACTTCAACATGGACAAAAGCAAGACTCTTCGGACACCAATGGGAACAACATCAACACTTGAACTTGATGAAGATGGTGAACCATGGATCAAAAAGAATAAAGAAGATTGATCGGATCACTTTTGTACCTCACGGCATCAAGACCAGACATACAATTCAGCGTATGTCTTTGTGAATGGTTTCAAGCTTCCCAACGTGCTTCACATCGTCAAGCCATCAAAAGAATTCTCATCTACTTACATGGAACTCAAGAATTCGGCATTTTTCTTCCTTCTTCCTCGACTGTTACATTGAAAGCTTTTTCAGATGCTGATTTTGGGAGTTGTAGGATTGATAGGAAAAGTACTTTTGGTTCTTGCCATTTTCTTGGTAATTCACTCGTTGCTTGATCCTCTAGAAAAAAAATTCAGTTGCACAATCCACAGCCGAATCTGAATATGTAGCTGCTGCCATTGCTTGTTCACAAATTCTTTGGATTGTTCAAACACTTAAGGACTATGGGGTTAATCTAGATAGTGTTCCACTATTTTGTGATAACACTAGTGCCGTTTGCATTGCTAAAACCCACGTGCAACATCCTAGAACTAAGCACACTGATATTAGGTATCACTTTCTCCATGATAATGTTGAAAAATAAAACATTGTGCTTAACCATGTAGATACCGAACAACTATTGGCTGACATTTTTAAAAAACATTTGGATTTTACTCATTTTTGATACATTCATAGTGAAATAGGGGTTATGCATTCTCATGGATTAAATTGAGGAGGAGCTTTCAAATTTGGGATCTGAATTTAAAAATAATATGAGCATAATATTTCATACATATATGACTTTGATTCCTTTTGCATGATGAAAGCTTTTACTACATTACTCGTATTATACATTTTGTAGTTTTTGCCATGACTAGTAATTGGAATAATTACTTACACTAAATCTGGTCATAATCGAACTTTCTTGCTGTTTTGAACTTGTTGCATGATCACAAGTGCTTTTAATCATAATGAATTAATCATGTAATCAACTCACATGTTAAGTTTTATGAACAAATATAATTTGAGAAAAGATCAAGAGAATATGCATGCATCACACTTCTTCTTTTGAGATGGCTTATCATTGCACTTAGATATGAACTTGGAAGTTGTGTATGACTAAAACCATGTCCTTAAGCATCTGATTGTCAAGAGACATAGGCTTGGCTTGGTTGGTTAGAATAAGGCAGATGCGCATATAATCTCTTGCAAATATCATATGATCTAAATTTGTGCTTTGAAAAATAATAAAATGCGCAACAAGTGTCATGCTTTTAGGTTTTGAAATAGTTATGTTTGTGAGATCATGACTTGCTAAAATTGAAAATTACATTTGATCTCTAGCATGGCTTGCACTACTTTATGTATCTCATTGTTGTGATAGTGTAAGTTACTTGATAGTATGACTTGGATGAGCTTTGTTATATATATATATATATATATATATATATATATATATATATATATATATATATATATATATGTGTGTGTGTGTGTGTGTGTGTGTGTGTGTGTGTGTGTGTGTGTGTGTGTGTGTGTGTGTGTGTGTGTGTTTGTGTGTGTGTGTGTGTGCGTGTTTGTGTGTGTGTTATAATATGCTCATAACAAATTAAAATTTCTCTTTTGTACCTTGCTGAATACATTGTCAAAGGGGGAGAAGTGTGCAAGGGGGAGAAATAACTATAGGGGGAGAAATTTATTTCTATATCATTTTATTTTCAAAAAGGGGGAAATTTTTTTTCAAAACATATCATGTGAATAAGCAAAAGTTCGGATTTTAATTGGTGTTGCCAATGCATTCATCAATGGGGAGATTGTGAGACCTATGTGTGCTGAATACATTGGCTATGGCGATAAAAGTTTGGAACACTACCAAAACACCTTTATCGTCATGCTCCAACTCTAGGTCCGAGCTCAAGCAAGGTCTGACGATAGGTTTGGCTTGTTTTCGGTAGCTCCAGCAAGGTCTGACGTAAGGCCCGACTTGCTTTGGATAGGTCCGACTAGCTTTGGTTAGCTACGGCTCCAGGTCCAACTAGGTTTGGTAAGATCTGGTGCTAGGTCAGACTAGCTTTGGTTAGCTCAGGCGCTAGGTCCTGCTAGCTTTGGTATGTTTCGGCGCTAGGTCCTATTAGTTTTGGTAAGCTCCGGTTAGCTTTAGCAAGTTTCAAAGCTTGATCGCAGTGGTTCTACTTTTAATTTGCAATGTTTCGAACTTGATTTTTGGATTATGGAAAGTTTTCTTAGTATTCTTTTTACTAAGTTTTTGGTGTGTTTAGGTGGTTCTGGTTGATATCTTTTTTCTAAGGTTTGCAACATACTTATGGGAGGTTCTCACTTAAGGTGTTGTGGTTCTCGGAACTACCAGGAGTCAAGACGTGGACTTGTGCTCGAAAGTATTGGTTGTTTATGCATGTGCAGGTGTTGCTTGAGTTAAAGACATTACTAGTAACGGGATCCATTGGATTAGTCTCAAGGAGAAGATGAGGTTCCAACAACCATGTTGAGGAACTGTGGTGCATGGACGTGTCAACATGGTTCCGAGACGGGATTTGGACGTGAAGTATTGGTTGGAAGGATCTAATCGTATCGAATTATGACTCTGGCTGCGGCAGAGTCGGGTTTTGGCTCGGATATGGAAAGTATCGAGTTGGTTATGATAGATTTTGTGTCGGTCACGAATTTGAGTTGTTTTAGGAATGTGGGATACGTTCCTAAGGTTTTTGTAAGTCTTAAGATTGCTTCTATCTGCGTATAGAAGAGTCTTGAGAAGTTATGAAATGTTTTGATTCGTGAATTGGGTAGGATTACAATCCTAGTTAGGTTTGGGTTGGCCTAAGGGCTGGTTATATAAGCAAGGGAGACCAAAGCTCGGTGTAGAAGACTTTGGGCCTGTTCCTTGTGAGTTTTGATCAATAAAATTCGTATTCTAAAGGAGCTTTTGTGCCTTATTCATCCAACTTGTTTTGATCAAGTCTTTCTCGTCGAGTTTCTGCAACAACACTACCTTTCTTTGGTGGTTTTACCATAACTCGAGTTTTACAGATCCGATGGACGTTATTCTTTTTGGGTTGTCTTCAAAACTTCATTTTCTATAATCTGTGAAAATTTCATGGTCATTGGATTTGTGGTTTCTGATCTACATGAGTTTCTTTGCAGTGTTCCAAAACTATTTTTCTCGTGTAGACAGATTGAACTTTGTTCGATCTTTTGATCGCAACATGAGTTTGTCTTGATGAATTTTTGTGATTCTTGTTGTGACACCTTATTTACTTTATTCTCTACAATCCATACTAGTTTTGTCACAGTTTAACACATTTAGATTAGTTGCACACACAGTTTCTTTAACAGGTCGATTTTCTGCCGAGGGGTTTTTCGTTGCTTCCGCTGAAAAGTGTAATCTACCATTCACCCCCCTCTGGTATCTTTACACGTGCTCTTTGATCCTACACTTTCTTCTTCCTACTCACAACCCCCATTGCACTCTCTCTCTTCAAGTGAGAGCTCCCATGGCGGAATCGACGGTTCCCCAATGAAATCAAGTTTTTCTCATCTAGAATCATTCCCTTCGGCGCGAAGCTTCCTCCTCTGGACTAATCCGGACACATACTCTGCTCCTCCCATCAGATTCTTCACATTTCAGTAAAAATCACTCCAAACCACAGTTCTTACTTTTCCTCAATTTTTGCTCACTTTCCTTGATTCCTATGGTATACATTGAATTGCCATATGTATTCCTTTTGTCCTCCTACCTTTTTGCATCAAATTTGCTTAGATTTATAGAAATACGAAGTTAGGATTCATAGGCCAGACCGGACTAGTTCGGTCCCTAGTGCGGACAAGTATGATCACACAGACAAGTCCGCACTCTGAATCCAGACAAGTCCGACCCCATGACAGTTTGAACCTCTAAATCCATGTCTCGACAAAATCTAGCTCACCTTCTTCTTATCGTACCTTGTACTCTCAGTGTCATGCACTATGTCGATCGCGTCGGATGATAGCATGTTCGACTATGAAGTTGAACGCGATCGCGAGAGAGTGGCCAGGGCAAAAGAATTGAGAAGCAAGAAGCTACATGACCATGATGCCCACGCCTCTCCTCCCAACTCTGTGCTCCCAAATAAGATAAAAGTGGTTGTGAAGAAACCATCAAGCAAGGATGGTGCTGGTGTCGGCTCAGCAGCGCCAAGAAGAAGCACAAGCAAGGGCCAAGGCCTTGCTAGTGAACCCATTGGTCCACTAAGGATGAAGGCACCTTTGCAAAGAAACAAGTAGCCCTCTAAAGATGATTTCACTAGCAAAGGCAATGATCTGGCCTTCAAACTCAGGAAGGTCAGTGTCTATAAGCAGCCAAAGCAAGTGGTTGACCCAAGATTCTAGAGTCACTTCCATGGATATTTCTATGAGAATTTGTACGAGAAGATGAGAACTCCATTTGTTGTGATCCATTGGGTGGATGTGACATATATGGAGTCAAAGTCTTGCCAAGCTTATCGTAAAGTATTAGAGGCTTTGGAAAGACATGGCCTGAAGGATCTCCTATCCTTCAAATACAATTGGAACAATGAAGTCATCACCCAATTCTACTCCACTTGCTACTTCTTAAGTGATGATAAGGAAAAATCACATGGATCACACATGGATCCAAATACAGTGTCACATATGAGGAGTTCGCTAAGATACTCCATCTTGAATACACTTTGGAGAATGAGATTGTGATTCACAACTTGAAGGGGCTAGAGAAGGATGAGCTCCCATTCCTTTATGACACAATAATGCCATACAAGACAACTACCACAAAATACATGAAGCCATTATTTATGGTGCTAAATAGGATCTTGAGAAAGACCATTGCTCCAAAGGATGGAGATGCAGGGAGCATCCAAGGATCACTAAGGTCCTTGATGGAAGTGATAAGCCAGAAAGGGACCTTCAACGTGTTTGAGTATGTATACAATGATATAGTGAACATCTCAATCACTCCAACAGGTGGTGATGCTATGCGCCATACATAATGTACATGATAGAGAAGGTGATCGGCCTTGAGTTTGTCAAGGATGTTGAACATACTGGTCTCAGGCCTCAGAAGCCCACAGCATATAGTGTTCCAAATGCACCTGCTTCACCTGCAAGGGAACAAAGGTCAAAGCAAGCACATGAATGCACAACAACTCGAGCAACTACCTCTTCTCCTCCCCCCTCCAGAGAGTCCTCAAGCAGTGTTTTGAAGATGTTTTCCTTCATCTTTGCATCCTGCCGCAAAGTGAAGGTGAAGCAACACAAGGAAAGCTCGGTCAGGAAGAGGCACCAGAGGTACATAAAAGTCGATATAAAGGCTATCTGTGAGAAGCTGGACATTGAACTAGTGGAATCTCCTCAGATCTCTGAAGAGTCAGCAGAGAACTTCACAAAGCTCCCACCTCTCACAAAACAAGAGCTGGCTTCTCTTGGACTTGGTGGTGTCTTTGTTCCTCCTCCTCCTCAGCGTGAGCATGAAGATGAATATGAAGATGAAGACATGACTGAGGGTGAGAGAGGGTGTGATAGAGAGTAGCTTCCCTCAGTTTTTCACTTTTTGGTGCCTTGTGCCAAAGGGGGAGAGATTGAGACTAGTAGTATATTTTGAGCCTTAAGGACTATTGATCATGGACTTAAATTTTTTTGTGCTTTGAGTTTCAAACTATTGTAGTTTCTATTTGGATGATGCATATTTTGTTTAATATTGAAGTTTGATGCCCATTATGATATTCTTTTGATGGTTGTTCATTATGACTATTGTATTTTCAATTAGGCTCATCACAATATTTGCTCACACACGCTCTATAGCCACCCCACTATAAAGACTGCATATCTGTGAGAAGTATCTCTTGTCCACGTTTGTGATTCTCATATATGCACACTTTATGAAAATAAATTTTTTACTCTTAATTGTGAAATCTCAAATGGTTGTCATCAATCACAAAAAAGGGGGAGATTGGAAATGCATCTAGGCATACTCTTGTGGGTTATGGATGATTGATGAAAAACAAACGAGATCCTAATGAGATTTGTTGAGCTGAAAGTAGGTCCACAGATAATAAAAATAATAATTGCACAAAAAAGGTGAAAAATGAGGAATGAAAAAGGAAGAGCTAAAGTGAAGACTTAAAGCGCAAAGTAGTTGTTAATGTATAGGATGTGTGTGAAAGACACATCTCAAGATCTCAAGACTTTGTGTAGAGAGTAAGGGCTAAAATCAACAAGTTAAGCAATTCACTGAAGCACCAGACAAGTCGTACAATAGAAGACTAGTTCGATTTCCTTTCTGTTCCCATAAAGAGAAGTTCGGACGAGAGCCGGACTAGTCCAGTTAACTCTCTGTTGTTCGCACGGGCAAATTCCAAAATGTGGACTAGTCTGTCCATGTAACACAAACCACACCTTGCACTGGATATGTCCATTTCATACGGACTAGTCCGATTTGGTTACTGGAATCACAATGGACTTGTCCAGTCCAATACGGACTAGTCCAACACTCATAGTAATTAGTGTTTCAGGTGTGTTGCACGTTTCACACACATATCACACAGCACACCATACTAGTCCAGTCACAAGAGCGGACTAGTCCGACCATCGGGATGTCTAACGGTAACTTTTCTAAATGTCTATAAATAGGTGACCACGACCCCATAACCAATGAACAAAGAACCCTAGCATCATCACTTGTCCAAAGAGCACAAAAACACTCCTCCCCACAGATCTAAATCCCTAAAAGGTTAAATCTTTTGCGAATCAGGATTTGGGAAAGGGAGAGCAACATCTACGCAGCTCCTAGGGTTTGGTCTCATACACTACCGCAATTCTTTTAAATCTTTTGAGTGTATTCGATCTGTTTTCTCACTATAATATTGTGGGAGCACTCAGCTTGTGAGGTTTCCCCATCGACTTGGAGATTACTCCGTGATAGTGGAACTCAAGTCAGCCTTTGTGGTGACTTGACGAGGTACAGGGTTGGTTGAGACCTGGCTTTTTGTGAGCTCCTCAACGAGGATGTAGATCTCTTTTGTGGGACAGAACCTCGGTGAAAGTTGCCTAGAGGGGGGTGAATAGGCTAATCGACCTGATATGACTTAATAAAACGAGATTAGTACTCAGGGGGCGGACTAGTCCGGTCCTCCTGCGGGGAAATCCTAAATAGTGTTTCTAACAAGTTTTAGTTCAATTCTTGTATTGCAAAGTATGTTGGAATGACTTAGTGAACCTTAACAAGTTATGGAACAAGTATGAGACTAATGATCACAATGAAACAAGAGTGATGAACAAAAACGGTAAAGCTAACCCTAGAAGCAATGTGCGATAAGTGAAGGCAAAGTACAAAAGGGACACAAGGATTTTATCCCGAGGTTCGATCCCAGAAAGGAATCTACGTCCTCGTTGAGGAGTCCACGAAGGACCGCGTTCCACAACCCTTCCCTCACCAAGTTTACCACACGGGCCTAACTTGGTTCTTCACTATCACAAAGGGTGAATACAAGATTCGTTGGGGCTTCTCACATTCTGAGGGTCCCACCACAAATATGATCACAAATCACAAAGATTGACTCAAGCCATAGATCACAAAGATTCAACAAGTGCAAGAGATCAAATTGAGAGCCTAGAGCGGTGTTCTTCCTCTTCTTCACCTCACCAAACCCTAATCCACACAAGAATTAGTTTTAGAGGGAAGGTAGGCAAGATGGAGGCTTTTAGAGGCTCACAGTTTGTTGTGGAGGCGCTAGGGTTTAAACCTTTTCAAGGGTTTTCCAGGGTTGGTTCAAATGAACCCAGGGGTCCTCTATTTATATTGGTTTCCAGCCCATACTGCTGACTTCAGCAGATGGGCAGACTAGTCCGCCCTAGGGCCGGGACAAGTCCGACTTTTGGGACCACTGACATCCCTGACAACTGTCGCACTGTGCGGCAATCGTCACACTACCCGCCAAACTTAAAATTCAAATGGTCACTTCAAAACGGACTAGTCCGGTCCAAACCGGACTAGTCCGATCTCACACAGAACTAGTCTGGAAACCAAGCTCTAATGCCTTGCTCTTCTCTCTCTCAAGCTCAAGGAGCTCAATGAGCTCTTTACATCTCTCCTTTTCATGGATAAACATGTCCTATTGCCTATCTATGAGCTCCTCCTTCTCAAAGATTTCATCCGAGAGTAATTTCATTCTATGCAAAGTGCTCTTACTTATGTCCTTAAGCATGTGTTTGTTTTCACTAGCACTATCAAAATAATCATGGGAGGATATGGAAGAGGATGAGTTAGAAGTAACCTTTCTCCATCCTTGTTTTGCCATGAGGCAAGTTGGCTTGTGGTCATAGAGGTTGGGGAAAAGCTTGCTTCCCTTGGAGCTCCCCCCGATGGCTATGGTTGCCACCTTCTCCTCGTCTTCGGAGGAGGACTCATCGTTAGAGTCCCATTCCTTGACTAAGTGAGCATGACCAGAGGGCCTATTCTTCTTATAGAACTTCTTCTCTTGCGGCTTGCCCTGCTTCTTCTTCTTGCCCTCTTCATGTGAGCAATCTACAATGAAGTGCCCGTACTCGCCACAATTGTAGCAAGCCCTCTGTGTTTTGGGCCTTGCTTTCTCTTTGCCCTTTGAAAGTGCATCTAGGCATCCCCGTGGGTTTTGGATGATTGATTACGACAATTAAGAGGCTAATGATCTCAGTTGATCTTAAGCACTGGTACAAGGATAGAAATATGATGAAAACCCTCAAAAAGGAAAAGGAGAAAACGGGCGTCAAAGACTCAAGCGCAGAAATTAGGGTTTCTATGGTATTGAGCTTATATGAGCCGTATCATGTGAGAGGGTGGTTGTATCATGTGCATTGAGATCATACCAAGGTGCTCAAAGTGGTGGTTTAGAGAAAAACTTAAGTGAGAAGCCTAAAATGAGAAAAACCCTAGGAGGCCGGACTAGTGCGGGCCTCTGGGCCAGACTAGTCCGGCCATGGCAGACAAGTCCGTTTTTCGATGGACCAAACGTCTCTAGAGTGTCCCCGAGTGATTTTGGAGCTTAGTCCGAGAAGTCTGGACTTGTCCATTTTTGGACGGACCAAAGCTCTCTAGAGTAGTTCGGACTTGTCCGTTTGGGCACGGACTTGTCCGTTTGGGACTTAGTGTGACGAACCGAGAGAAAACCCTAGGGGGACGGACTAGTACGCCCCTAAGGCTGGACTAGTCCGCACCGACCCAGAAGAGTCCGTTTTGGGTCGGACCATGTGGTTCTGTTCCACTTCGGACTAGTCCGTTTTTGATCGGACTAGTCCGGTGTCTAGCGACCGTTTGAATATGGAAATTTTGCGGGTAGCGTGACAATCGTTACTCATTGTGGCAGTTGTCGGGAACTGACCAGGGGGTCAGTGGTCCGATAGGGCCGGACTATTCCGTGGTCTAAGGGCGGACTAGTCCGCCCCTTTGTTGATGTAAGCAAAAGGGGCTCAAGACCTCTATAAAAACGGGACCCCCGGGCTCATTTGAAAAAGACAAGAACCCTAGCGCCGCCACAAGCATCCTAGAGCCTTACAAAGCCTTCTACTCATCCTACTAACCCCCTAAGAGCAAATCTTGAAGAGATTAGGGTTTGGGGAGGAGAGTAAAGGAAGATCATCACACTTTGTCTCTCGGTTTGATATCTTGCACATTGTGTTGTGTTTTGTGGCTTGTGTGAGTTGAGCTTCGTGTGCTCCTCATTGTATTGATTTGTGGGAGCCTAAAGTTATGAGTAGCCCCATCAAACTTTGTGATTGCCCATAAATATAGTGAAAACCAAGCCGACCATTGTGGTGGCTTGGTGAGAGAAGGGTCAAGTGAGACCCGGTCCTTGTATGGACTTCTCAACATGGATGTAGGCTTCTTCGTGGAGCTGAACCACGGGATAAATCTCGTTTCGCTTGTTTTGCACTTTTCATAATCTCTAACATTGCTATTAGGGTTCACATTTGACTTATTGTCTTACACTTGATCACAATTGTAAACTTGCAATCTAAGTGTTTAAACATCACAATCTAAGCTTCACAAGTTTGTTACATAATTCTTTTATTCTCTGTGAGTATTAATTCCGCAAACAACTTGTAGAAATCAAGTTTTAGGGTTTCCACCCTGTGCTGAGCGGACTAGTCCTGCCCTGACCAGACTAGTCCGGCCACATACAATTAATCTCGGTTAATTAAGTCATTTCAGGTATTATTGCATATTCACCCCCCCCCTCTAGGCGACTTTCAATTGGTATCAGAGCAGGCTTCTCCCCAAGAGTCTAACAACTCATAGAAGTAATAGCCAGAAGGGGTGACAACGAGGTTCCGGTGGTAGTCGATGACACCAAGACAAAGAACGTCGATATTCTTCAAGACGATCCATATGACGTCATAGGTTCGGATGCTCAAAGCACGGCTTCATGAGAAGCTCGACATGTCGAAGAAAGAAATCAAGCCAATTGCTCTAGTCAACATCGACAACGGGAGTAGTTCACAAGACTACTCCCGATATAATTATGAGCAACTTACCGCTAGCAACCATTACTTGTCTATTCCCATTGGCAAACCTCCTCAATTTGATGGAAATGATTATTATAGGTGGAAGATTAATATGAAGATGCACTTCATTTCCTTAAACCCTAGCTTGTGGCAAATTGTGATGACTGGTGTTCACCTTACCAAGAATGAGGAAGACATCACTCCGGAGCAAGCCATCCTTCTACATCGCAATGCTCAGAGACGTTGGAGTGATTACCTCCTCATTGACTCGTGAGGAGTTCAACCGCATTGAATGGTTGGACGTTGCAAAGGAGATTTGGGATACCCTCAAGACGGCGCACGAAGGCAACCGCATCATAAGGGAAGCAAAGATCAAGATAATCGAAGGAGAGCTTTGGAGATTTACCATCATGGAGGGTGAATCTACGCAAGATATGTATGACCGCCTCAAGACTCACATCAACATGAGTCGGTCATATGGAAGCACCTGGTGGACCAACCACGAAGTAGTAAAGAGGATGATTTGAGCATTCATGCCTCGAAACGTCACTTTTTGCTCACTAATTCGTGAAAGTTCGAGCTTCCACAAGATGACTCCCGAAGAAGTGCTAGGGAGAATTATAAATCATGAGATGATGGAGAAAGAAGTGATGTTTTACAACGGTCTACAAAAGCTTTCCTCCTCCAAGAAAAGGGATGTTGCATTCAAAGCAACGTCCTCAAGATCACAAGAAAAGGAAGAAAGTGATGAAGAGAGTCCAGACACCGATGAAGAAGAAACTCTCTTAATCAACAACTTTAAGAGGATGTTTAGAAGAAGGAGGGGGAGCTACCAAAATGAGAGGAGAAGCAAAGACAAGCCCAAAACAAGATCAAAAAGGGCTTGTTACAATTGTGGAGAATATGGCCACTTCATTGTGGATTGTCCACATGAAGAAAACAAGAAGAAGAAGGAGGGCATGTCCAAAGAGAAGAAGTACTTCAAGAAGAAGAAGCAATCCGGACATGCCCACCTTGGGAAGGAGTGGGATTCAAATTAGGAATCCTCCTCCGATGAAGATGAGAAGGTAGCAACCATTGCTATGAAGAAGACAACAACGGAGAACATGCTCTTCCCCAACTTGGAGATCTCAAGGCCAACATGTCTCATGGCCAAGGAGGGAAGAAAGAAGGTTAAATCTAACTCCTCTTCTTCAATTTCCTCTCATAATGACTTTGATAGTAGTAGTGAAAATGAACACATGCTTAAAGACATGAGCAAAAGTACCTTGAAGAGATTGAGATTGTTAACGGAAGGGATATTTGAGAAGGAAGAACTCATCAACCGTCAAAAGGACATGCTCATCCAACAAAAGGAGAGATGTCAAGAGGTTGAGGAGCTCTTGGAGCTTGAAAGAGAAAGAAGCAAGGCACTTGAGCGTGAACTCGCATTGAGCAAGGAAACATGCTCAAACCTTGAGAACACTACAATTGTGCTCAAGTATGAACTTGTTAGTTTGACACAAGCTAACAAAATCCTTGAGACGCAAGTAAAGTCTCTCAAGGTCAATGCACCTTCTTCTCTACAAGCTCACCTTCCACAAATGTTAAATCCGAAGCATATCAACCTTGTAAATGCTCAAACTTAATCATAAAACTTAAAGATGAGCTAAAGTTGGCACAACCCAATCAAGCATCCAAGGGTGGCATTTTTGACAAGGAGAAGGTGGCATATGCACGTAGTGCATTTACCAACACAAGACATCCCCTTGTCAAGGATGGTCTTGGTTATTCTAGGGGGATGAGGCAAAATGCCAAAACTCCCAAGAATGGCAAAGACTTGATTGTCTTTGTCAAAGGAGGCTCATACAACACTAAGGGAAAGAACATTACTACTACACCTAAAATGCCTAAGAAAGAACCGCATCCATTGTTCCATGATTTTGATGCCTCATATGTTTTATTAAGGAACATGTTTGGAGAGGCATATGCTAGGTATGTTGGGCCACACCGCAAGAGTCCCAAACCTTGTGTGTGGGTGCCCAAGTGCCTCTTGACTAACATCAAAGGACCCAACACCGTTTGGGTACCTAAAGCCAAGGCTTAAATCTTTCTTGTAGGCATACTCCTCCGGTGGAACCAAGTGGGTCCTTGATAGTGGATGCACAAATCATATGACTGGAGAGAGGAAGATGTTTGTGGAGTATGAGCTTAATGAAGATCCAAGTGAAGGAATCTATTTTGGGGACAATAGCCAAGGAAAAGTCCTTGGCACTGGTAAAATTGCTATATCCTCTAATCATACTCTTTCAAATGTCTTACATGTTGATTCACTTGATTATAACCTCTTGGCCATATCACAACTATGTGAAAAAGGTTATAGTTGTTTATTTACTAATGAGGGTGTGACCGTCACAAGGAGAAGCAATGACTCAATTGCCTTTAAGGGTGTACTCAAGAGAAAGCTCTATCTTGTGGATTTCCCCGCGGATAAAGCCCAACTTGATACATGCTTAATTGCGAAAACTAACATGCGATGGCTTTGGCATAGGAGGCTAGCCCGTGTTGGAATGAGGAATTTACAAAAACTCCTTAAGGGCGAGCACATCCGTGGTTTAAAGAATGTTGTGTTTGAAAAGGATAGGCCATGTAGCACATGCCAAGCCGAAAAGCAAGTTGGAGCACCTCATCCATTCAAGAACATTATGACAACATCAAGACCATTGGAGCTTCTACACATGGATCTCTTTGGTCCAATCGCCTACATTAGTATTGGTGGTAATAAATATTGTCTTGTCATTGTTGATGATTTTTCACGTTTCACTTGGGTGTTCTTTTTGCATGACAAGAGCGAGACTCAAAGTGTCCTCAAGAGATACTTGAAGAGAGATCAAAATGAATTCTCCTTGAGTATCAAGACCATTAGGAGTGACAATGGCACCGAATTCAAGAACACCCAAGTTGAAGAATTTTTGGATGAAGAAGGCATCAAGCATGAGTTCTCGGCCCCCTACTCCACTCAACAAAATGGGGTGGCCGAGAGGAAGAATAGGACTCTAATTGAGATGTCAAGAACCATGCTTGATGAGTACAAGACGTCGGACCGGTTTTGGGCGGAAGCGGTCAATACCGCTTGCCATGCCATAAACCGGTTGTGCCTTCACTGCATTATTAAAAAGACGTCATATGAGCTCCTAACCGGTAACAAACCCAACATCTAATATTATCGTGTTTTGGGAGCAAATGCTACATTCTTAACAAGAAGCCTAGGACTTCGAAGTTTGCTTCTAAGTCCGATGAGGGTTTCTTGCTTGGCTATGACCCAAACACTTACGCCTATCGTGTCTTTAACAAATCCTCCGGAATTGTTGAAGTAGCACGTGATGTAGTGTTTGATGAGACTAATGGCTCCCATGTGGAGCAAATTGATCGTCATGTGCTAGATCAAGAAGAAGCTCCACAAGTGGTGATAGGAAGGATGGCACTTGGAGACATACGACCACAAGAGCAACCTCAAGTCACAAGTAACCATCCTATACATCAAGCAAGCTCTTCCTCAAATGATCAAGATCAACCTCCCCAAGATGCACTTCAAAAAGATGAAAATGAAGGCATCAATCAAGGGGGAGACAATGAGAATGAGGAAGACCAAGATGATGAATCAAGACCTCAAGCACCTCACCCAAGAGTGCATCAAAGCGTCCAACTGGACCATCCTGTTGACAATATACTTGGAGACATCTCCAAGGGGGTAACTACTCGATCTCGTGTTGCAAATATTTGTGAACATTACTCTTTTGTTTCTTCCTTGGAGCCCCACAAGGTTGAAGAAGCACTACGAGATCCGGATTGGGTGGTGGCCATGCAAGAAGAGCTCAATAACTTCGAAATAAATAAAGTATGGGAGCTTGTAAAGAGGCCAAATGCAAATGTTGTAGGGACCAAATGGGTGTTCCGCAACAAACAAGATGAACATGGGGTGGTTACAAGAAACAAGGCATGACTTGTGGCCAAAGGTTACTCTAAAGTCGAAGGTTTGGATTTCGAAGAAATATTTGCTCTCGTAGCTAGGCTTGAATCAATTCGTATATTACTTGAATTTGCTACTCACCATGATTTTAAGCTATATCAAATGGATGTCAAGAGCGCATTCCTCAATGGTCCAATAAAGGAAGAAGTATATGTGGAGCGACCCCCCGGATTTAAAGATGAAGAATTCCCAAACCATGTGTACAAATTGCGTAAGGCTCTCTATGGACTCAAACAAGCTCCTAGAGCTTGGTATGAGTGCCTTAGAGACTTTCTAACTTAAAATGGTTTTAGAATTGGGAAGGCGGACTATACTCTATTCACTAAGCACTTTAATGATAATTTGTTTGTTTGCCAAATATATGTCGATGACATTATATTTGGTTCTACTAATAAAGCCTTTTGTGATGAGTTTTCTAAGATAATGACGGAAAGATTCGAGATGTCCATGATGGGGGAGTTGAGGTTCTTTCTAGGTTTTTCAAGTGAAGCAACTCAATGAAGGCACGTTCATTAGTCAAACCAAGTACACACAAGATATACTCAAGAAGTTTGACATGGACAAGGCCAAACCCATCAAGACTCCTATGGCAACCAATGGGCATCTCGATTTCAACGAAGAAGGTCCAAGTGTAGATCAAAAGGTATATCATTCTATGATAGGCTCATTGTTATACTTATGTGCATCTAGGCTTGATATCATGCTTAGTGTGTGTATGTGTGCTAGATTTCAAGCTGCTCCAAAGGTGTGTCATTTGACCGTTGTTAAAAGAATTCTTAGATATCTGGTTCACACACCAAGCCTAGGACTTTGGTACCCCAAAGGTTCTAAGTTTAACCTCATTGGATATTCCGATGCGGACTATGCGGGGTGCAAAGTTGATAGGAAGAGTACATCGGGAACTTTCCAATTCCTTGGTAGATCTCTAGTGTCATGGTCCTCAAAGAAACAAAACTCCACTGCACTTTCCACAGCCGAAGCAGAGCATGTCACCGCCGAAAGTTGTTGTGCACAACTTCTTTGGATGCGACAAACTCTTAGGGACTATGGCATAAACTTGTGCCATATTCCTCTCCTATGTGACAATGAGAGTGCCATCAAAATAGCTCACAATCCAGTTGAACACTCAAGGACCAAGCACACCGATATACGCCACCACTTCTTGAGAGATCACTCCATCAAAGGAGACGTTGCAATTTCCCACGTGAGAACCAATAAACAATTGGCCGATATCTTTACCAAGCCCCTAGATGAGAAAAAAGGTTTTGTGAACTTAGGAGTGAGCTAAATATCTTGGATTCTCGAAATGTGGCTTTAGTCTTGCACATATGATTGCAATATTCAAAATTCACACATGCTTGCGAAAAACTCATCCTCCTCAATTTCCACAAATTATTTTGAAATTATTGAATCCTTGTGAATCATGGTCATAGTTTGATTGTTGATTGCTTACTGACCATATTTACAAAGATCTTTTGTAAAATATAGTCCAAAAGGATCAAATCTCCACTCAAAACTCAATATATATAGTAGTTTTAGGTCTTCGGACCGGACTAGTCCGCTCCTTGTACTGGACTAGTCCGGTGGTATGAGTTGTCCGAACCCAGTCCAGATGCTGGAAAAGTCCGGGTCCCTGACCTGACTAGTCCGGCTCTTGGGGACTTAACCTACCTAGGGTGCCCTCGACCTCTCCACTTCGTTTCAAACAATCTCTCTGCAAAAACGCTCGAAAACCGTCTCCCAAACGACGATTTTCGACTCCCTCCACAAAATCTTGATTCCAATCGGTGGTTTGAAGCCCCAAGGTGCTTATGAACTTTTCCCCAAGCATCGGAGACCACTTCCTCTTCCTCATATCATCAAATCGAAGATTTGAAGAGGTATTCTTGACCTAACTCCAAAATCCTTGGAACTCAATACTTTTGGGTTCATTGATCAAATCTTCCTCACAAATGTTGTTGTACACATCAATGTGATCTTGTAGCTCTATTTTTGTGGTAGGATCCGTAGTTTTTGCAAAATTTCCCTCGATTAGGGTTCTTAGTGTGTGAACTGGACTAGTCCGGGTGCCGGGCGGACAGGTCCGACCTCGTGCGACTAGTCCGGCCCTTGGGTGGACAAGTCCGGGTTACACAGTGAAAATCATAATCTAGGTTGATCTTGTGAATTCTACCTTTTTACTCAAACTTCCTTGACTCATACACATTCCCTTGCTTCTCTTGTCAGCAACCATGTCAGACAATGAGTACATTCCTCCCTCTGACTCTGAGACCAAAGCGGAGAAGCGGACTCTCTTTCATCGGAAACAAAGAGAGGATCAAGAGATGGCTACTGCGTACTTTGCCTCTCAGAGGGCAAAGAAGACGCATCGTGAGGAATACAACTCCACTGCTGCCGAGGCTGCCCCAAAGAGGAAGAGGCTTGTGACCTTGGGTGAGCAATCCAAGTCCCAAGGGGCAAGATCCTCCAAAGATAAGGGCAAGGCCCCTGTTGATGCTGCACCCAATAAAAGGGTGACTGTGGCCAAGAAGGCAGCAAGCAAGCTGAAGAAGGGTGCTCCACAACCCATTGGCCCCTTAAGGATGTCCTCTCCTGCATGGAACCCAAACCGTGCAGCTGCTTTTGATGTAAACATCTTCAAGGGCAAGGGGGTTGAGAAGGCACGCAAGTTGATGAAGATAAATGTTTATCAGCGTGACAGGAGCACAGTGAATCCCCGGTTCTGGTGTGACTTCCACTGTGACTACTACAGGACGGTCTATATGACCAAGCAAACTCATGTCACAGATGCTCAGTGGATCGACTGGGATTACATGGCCCAGAAAGATCATCAAGCCTTCAATGTGTGATTGAGGATGTCGAGAGGCATGGTCTGAAGAAGCTCATGGCTTTCCAGTATGACTAGAATGTGGAGGTTATCACTCAGTTCTACTCCACTCTTTACTTCCACACCGATGAGGACAGGAAGATCACCTGGATGACCAATGGAGCGCAGTACTCTAACACCTTTTGGGAGTTTGCTCAGTTGCTTGACTTGGAGGATCAACTGGATAATGAGATCATCATTTCCAATTTGAAGCCAGCTGAGTGGGACACATTGGAGTACATGTATCCAAGTCATGGACAGTATGAGGCCGGGCACATAAGAAATATCAAGCCCTTCTATAGTGTGCTCAACCGGGTCCTCAGAAAGACAATTGACCCCAAGGATGGAGATGTGGGGATCATCCAAGGCAATTTGAGGCATTTAATGGTCCTCATTGATGGAGATGTTCGCTTCAATGTGGTGGCCTATATCTTTGATGACATCTTCAACATCTCTCACACCCCCAACCGATCATGTGGATACGCTCCGTACATTATGTACATGATCGAGAAGATCTCCAGGCTCACATTCAAGAAAGATATCATTCACCGGAGGCTTCAACCGCAACTCCCTCCTTTGGAGCCAGCTGCCCCTCGGAGGAAGAATGCGGATCCTCCCGCTTCTTCCTCTCGCTTCGTGCCATTTCCTCCACCACTTCCGCCTTCGACACAATGCAGAAGCGGCTTCTTCATGTGCTTCAAAGCTCTCTTTTCTTCGTGCCGGAAGACAAAAATTCGGCAACGTCACATGGAGCGTCATAATGAGAAGTACCTCAAAGTGATGTACGATAAGCTGGACATCCCTATGTCCCCCGCCGAGGAGAGCGATGGTGAGCTCACTTCCCTTCCCATGTTCACTGCCAAAGAGCTTGCTGAATTTGGAGAAGTTGGGACTTCCACCGCGGCCCCGACCGAGGATCCGGAGGCCACGGAAAAGGACAACGAGCCCCAACGCGATAATGATGACTCCGACTCCGACAGTGAGTAGTCCTAAGGGCTCTTTCTCTCTTCTTCTCCTTTTTGGTGTCATGATGCCAAAGGGGGAGAGATAGCGAGGAGATAGCTTGACGGGCTCTTAGATCTAGGGGGAGAGACATAGGGGGAGAGATGAAGGGGGAGAGGTAAAATAGAGATTGAAATTGATGTATGAGTGTATTGATCTATGTTGGACTTATGTTTTAAAACTCATTTCAAGTTGTATTGCAAGATTTAATCTATGTATTCATGTGTCCTGCCTAAATTTGTAATGTGTTGCCTCATTTTAATGTCTATTTTGCATAATCATTGTCTTATCACACTTTATGAACACATCACTTAGGCAACCCACCATAACATGCATATGTATGAGAACTCTCTCAATCTCTTTACTAATGATGCATACATTGAGGGGGAGTCACTCATACCAATACATGTTATGAAAACAAATTAATATCCTTGGTGTTGAAGTCTTAATGTGTTGTCATCAATTCACCAAAAAGGGGGAGATTGAAAGTGCATCTAGGCATCCCTGTGGGTTTTGGATGATTGATGACGACAATTAAGAGGCTAATGAGCTCAGTTGATCTTAAGCACAGGTACAAGGATTGAAATATGATGAAAACCTTCAAAAAGGAAAAGGAGAAAACAGGCATCAAAGACTCAAGCGTAGAAATTAGGGTTTCTATGGTATTGATCTTATATGAGCCGTATCATGTGAGAGGGTGGTTGTATCATGCGCATTGAGATCATACCAAGGGGCTCAAAGTGGTGGTTTAGGGAAAAACCTAAGTGAGAAGCCTAAAATGAGAAAAACCCCTAGGAGGTCGGAATAGTCCAGGCCTCTGGACCGGACTAGTCCGGCCGTGGCAGACAAGTCCGTTTTTCGACGGACCAAATGTCTCTGGAGTATCCCCGAGTGATTTCGGAGCTAAGTCCGAGAAGTGTGGACTTGTCCGTTTTTGGACGGACCAAAGCTCTCTGGAGTAGTTCGACTTGTCCATTTGGGTACGGACTTGTCCGTTTAGTACTTAGTGTGACGAACCGAGAGAAAACCCTAGGGGGTTGGACTAGTCCGCCCCTGAGGCCGGACTAGTCTGCACAAACCCGAAGAGTCCGTTTTGGGTCGGACCAAGTGGTTCTGTTCCACTTCGGACTAGTCTGTTTTTGACCGGACTAGTCCGATGCCTAGTGACCATTTGAATTTTAAAATTTGGTGGGTAGTGTGACGATCGTTGCTCAGTGTGGCAGTTGTCGGGAACTGACCAGGGGGTCAGTGGTCCCATAGGGCCGGACTAGTCCATGGTCTAAGGCCGGACTAGTCCGCCCCTTTGCTGATGTAAGCAAAAGGGGCTCGGGACCTCTATAAAAAGGGGACCCCCAGGCTCATTTGAAAAATACAAGAACCGTAGCGCCGCCACATGCATCCTAGATCCTTCCAAAGACTTATACTCGTCCTACTAATCCCCTAAGAGCAAATCTTGAAGAGATTAGTGTTTGGGGTGGAGAGTAAAGGAAGATCGTCGCGCTTTGGCTCTCGGTTTGATCTCTTGCACATTGTGTTGTGTTTTGTGGCTTGTGTGAGTTGAGCTTCGTGTGCTTCTAATGTATTGATTTGTGGGAGCCTCAAGTTGGGAGTAGCCCCATCCAACTTTGTGATTGCCCATTGATATAGTGAAAACCAAGCCGGCCATTGTGGTGGCTTGGTGAGAGAAGGGTCAAGGGAGACCCGGTCCTTGTGTGGACTTCTCAACGTGGATGTAGGCTTCTTCGTGGAGCTGAACCACGGGATAAATCTCGTTTCGCTTGTTCTGCACTTTTCATAATCTCTAGCATTGCTATTAGTGTTCACATTTGACATGTTGTCTTACACTTGATCACTATTGTAAACTTGTAATTTAAGTGTTTAAACATCACAATCTGAGCTTCACAAGTTTGTTACATATTGCTTTTATTCCTTGTGAACTTTAATTCCACAAACAACTTGTAGAAATCAAGTTTTAGGGTTTCCACCCTGTGCTGAGCAGACTAGTCCGGCCGTGACCAGACTAGTCCGGCCATAGAGAATTAATCTCGTTTAATTAAGTCATTTCAGGTATTATTGCCTATTCACCCCCCCTCTAGGCGACTTTCACCCTTGCTCTCATGCTTATATCCTCCTTTTCTTCTCCTCATCATCCTCTTGAAGTTGTTAATGAAGAGGGCCTCTTCCTTATCGGTGTCAAGGCTCTCCTCATCATCTTCGTTTTGCTCTTTTGAGGAGGATGTCGCTTTGAGTGCAACATCCTTAATCTTTGAGGTGGTGAACCTTTGGAGGTCATTGTAGAAGAGCGCCTCATTCTCCATGATCTCGTTGTTGATGATCCTTCCTAGGACCTCCTCCGGGGTCATTTTGGCAAACCCAGGCTTTCCCGTATCATGGAGCAAAGAGAGACGTTTCTAGGCATGAATTCCCGAATCATCCTCTTCACCACCTCGTGGTCCATCCACTTCGTGCAGCCATAAGATCTACTCTTGTCGATGAGTAGCTTTAGGTGGTTGTACATGTCTTGGGGAGATTCACCATCCATTATGGCAAACCTCCCGAGCTCTCCTTCAATGAGCTCAATCGTCGCTTCTTTCACGACTCGAATGCCTTCATGAGCCATCTTGAGGGTGTCCCAAATATCCTTGGCCACCTCAAGTCCATCTACTCGGTTGAACTCATCTCTTGAGAGAGATGAGATGATCACTCCGACCGCTTGGGCATTGCGGTGAAGGAGCACGGCATGCTCCGGAGTGTTGTCTTCTTCATTCTTCGGGATATGCACCCCGGTCAGCACAATTTTCAATAAAGAGGGGTTGAGTGACACGAGATGGATCTTCATGTCGTGCTTCCACATCCCGTAGTCGGTTCCATCGAATTGGGGAGGCTTCCCCAATGGGATGGAAAGGTAGTGGTTGTTGGAGACAAGGCGTTCATAGTTGTAGCCTTGTTGGTTGTAGTTGATCGTGCCACCCGATGTGGAGGTTGAAGAGTCAACCTTTGTAATCTTCAACTTCTCTCGAAGTTTCGCCTTGAGCTGGTGAGTCTCTTCGTCATTCGTCGACTTGTCTTGGTAGACAAGCACCTCCTCTTGGGTTGCCTGGATCTCATTTGTTGAGACCTCGTCATACCCCACTCCGACCATCTTCTCTCCGAGTTGTTAGACTCCTTGGGAGAGTCTTGCTCTGATACCAATTGAAAGTTGCCTAGAGGGGAGTGAATAGGCTAATCGACCTAATATGACTTAATAAAATGAGATCAGTACTCAGGGGACGGACTAGTCTGGTTCAGGGGCAGACTAGTCCAGTCCTTCTACAGGGAAAGCCTAAATAGTGTTTCTAACAAGTTTTAGTTCGATTCTTGTATTGCAAAGTATGTTGGAATGACTTAGTGAACCTTAACAAGTTACAGAACAAGTATGAGACTAAGGATCACAATGAAACAAGAGGGATGAACAAAAACGGTAAAGCTAACCCTAGAAGCAATGTGCGATAAGTGAAAGCAAAGTACACAAGGGACACAAGGATTTTATCCCGAGGTTCGATCCCACGAAAGAATCTACGTCCCCGTTGAGGAGTCCATGAAGGATCGGGTTCAACAACCCTTCCCTCAACAAGTTTACCACACGGGCCTAACTTGGTTCTCCACTATCACAAAGGGTGAATACAAGATTCGTTGGGGCTTCTCACAATCTGAGGCTCCCACCACAAATATGATCACAAATCACAAAGATTGACTCAAGCCACATATCACAAAGATTCAACAAGTGCAAGAGATCAAACCGAGATCCTAGAGCAGTGTTCTTCCTCTTCTTCACCTCACCAAACCCTAATCCACACAAGAATTAGTTTCAGAGGGAAGGTAGGCAAGATGGAGGCTTTTGGAGGCTCAAAGTTTGCTGTGGCGGTGCTAGGGTTTCAATCTTTTCAAGGGTTTCCTAGGGTTGGTTCAAATGAACCCTGGGGTCCTATATTTATAGATGTTTCCAGCCCATACTGCTGACTTCAGCGGATGGGCGGACTAGTCCGCCCTATGGCCCGGACTAGTCCGGCCTTTGGGACCACTGACGTCCCTGACAACTGTCGCACTGCGCGGCAATCGTCACACTAGCCGCAAAACTTTAAATTCAAACGGTCACTTCAAAACGGACTAGTCCGGTCCAAACCGGACTAGTCCGATCTCACATAGAACCTTTTGTTCCATGTGAAAACAGACTAGTCTGGAAACCACGGACTAGTCCGACCCCCAGGGCGGACTAGTTCGGCCTACCCAGACTTAGAAGCTGAAACTCCACTTCTCTCCAAACCCGGACTAGTCCGGCCCCCAGGGCGGACTAGTTCGATCTCAGTCAGGACCTCCTAGTCCGGACTAAAACGGACAAGTCTGTGGTTTTGGGACTTAGTCCTGAAAACCCACTCCATGACTACCCGGACTAGTCCGTCCCACTGCGGACTAGTCCGAACTCAGTCAGACCCCTTCTGTCCGGCTGAAGACGGACTTGGCCGGTTAGGAGCGGACTAGTCCGGCCACCTGCACGGACTAGTCCGGCCACTCCTGCCAGACTACTTCCAACTCTCTTCTCTTAATAGGTTTCGATCTGTAAACTGCTTTGAGCTCCCAACTTGATCTCAATGCACTTTACGAACACACCCACATACACATATGACTAGTCTAAACTTGACACGCTAGAAACCCTAGTTTCTTCTTTTCGAGTCAACATTGCCGTTTTCATCCTTTTCCTTTTTGAGGGTTTGTGTTTCCGCTTGAGTCCACACCTGTTCTTAAGATCACTGAGCTCATTAGTTACTTAATTGTCGTCATCAATCATCTAAAACCCACCGGGATCCTAGATGCACTTTCACTTGGTAAAAATTATTTGTCTCATGTGTTCTAGATCTTTACTTTTCGCAATCATCACCATCTAGTGTTAAACTTGATCATACTTGTAACATCTCATATTTTGTGTTTCTTGAGTAACCTAATTGCTATATTTACCTATTAATCATGTTAAAGTTCACTTACCTTTCCGCTGCTATAATTTTCAAAGAAAAACACAAAAAAAGTTAATCTTTTCTTAGGTGTAACAAGCACACCGGACTAGTTTGCATCCTGTGCCGGACTAGTCTGACCTTCTTGTATTTGACAATTCTATAAAGTACAACAACAACAACCAAACCTTTGTTCCAACCAAGTTGGGATCGGCTAGAAATGAAACATAACAATTATTGAAGAAAGGTAATAGAAAATAAGATGAGAGTAAAAATACAAATAAAATAATATTCTACGTTTTATTTATTTTAGAAATAGATTAATAAGAAAGAAGATAAGAGTAACAAAATACAAAAAAAAACTAAGATTCTGGCACATGAGTTGCTACTTTCCGTGCAGTCCTATCATGAGTCTCATTTCACCGCCTCCTGCCATGTCAACCTTGGTCAACCTCTACCTCTCCTAAAATTTTCTCTACTCTTTATAATCCAACTGTTAACCGGTGCTTCTGGAGGTCTTTGCTGGATATGCCCAAACCACCGTAGGCGATGTTGGACTAGCTTTTCCTCAATCGGTGCCACCCCTATCCAATCACGTATCACTCCGATCCTAATTTTATCTCTTATTGTGTGACCGCACATCCACCGTAGCACGCCTAACTCAGCAACACTTGTTTGTTGGACATATTGCCTTTTAGTTGGCCAATATTCTGCTCACACAGCATCGCAAGTCTGACCACCGTCCTATATAATTTTCTTTTCAATTTTTGTGAAACTTTTTTATCACCTAAGATTTCAGATGCTTGCCGCCACTTTGTTAAGTGTTGCAGGAAAAAATTTCAAACATCTATTCACCCCCTCTAGGCCACATTCACTTACATTCTTAGAGTTCATATACTCAGAGCAGGCCTGCTTGTAATCTGTTCTCTTGTCTTTTGAGCTAACAAAGATCACGGAAGACTCCCGCTAGATGTATTTCCTTTTTTACCCGAACGAGGATAAATCTCTTGTTCTTTGCAGGCTAGCCATACGGACACGAACGTGATTCAATAAAATTGCACTGGTTGGTTTACGAAACGCGCGCCGACACTTATCTACTGTGATCATTACTGATCCTCGTAAATAAGCCACTCTTATTTAGAATGGTCATAAATGATTGTCGTAAATAAGGTTCCTTGTTTACTACGGTATGGTTCCCAGTCGTCGTATATAAGGTCCCCAGGCTGCAAGGTGGCAAGATGGCCTTATTTGCGATGGGCAGTACTGGTCGTTGTAAACAAGTTTATTTACGATGGTTGCTGTCGTAAATAATCCTATTTATGACTAATAATCGATGATAGCGAAAAACCATCATAAATAAGGACTTACCCTCGTAAATAACGTTCCGTTGTAAATAACTTATTTACGACGGTAGTACCCTTATTAGCAACTGTTCCTGCCATCCTTAGTGGTCGGGTTTATGTAGTAAGTGGCTCATAATTGTAATGCTCGAGCTTTCCTTCTCATGGGAGACAGAGGGTAATTACAATATAACAATCAGATCCGAAACAAACAGATACCACGACAGCCCAATAACAACATTAGGAATTGCTGTTGCATGTTTGATCTCCCTTATCCTTGAGCGCGCAACTCTGAGCAGCTACATGGAAAGTAAGAGAAGAAAAACCGTAGCTCCAATCAGACAGAAATATCTTGGGTAGCGACAAGAAACTAAAATCACCACACTACATTCAGTTATTTGATCACTGATACGCAGCTTTGATCACTGATTCACAACATTTTTCTGTTATATCGTGATGCTGCGATAAATTCCTAATTTGATTGTTGTTCATATAAACTTTGCTGCCTTCCCGAGGTGCATAGGAGTGACTTACGACATTACTACCCCTGCCCAAACAGTTGGAATCAATGCGTAGTAACAGCATGCAAGCTAAAGCCCGTTTGGTACAATACAACTTATTTTGACTTTGGCTTCTGACACAGCAATAGTAATATACTGTAGAAGAAAGCATGCAGTTATTCTCTCTTCGTGAAATGAACTACTAAGAGCTGGTTAAGCTAGTTTTCCTAGCTTCACTCCCTCGTGTAAGCTATTGTACAGTGCATGAGCGAGAGCTAAAATAAGCTGTGTCAGACGACCCCCTTTTTAGATAAAGGAAAATTTAACATCAAGTATATAGAAGTGTCCTGAGCTCTACATTAACGGTTGAGGTTAAGAGTGTTGCGTAAGGTGTTGAAAATTCTGTGAGCAGAGATGGATTGGTTGTTGGAGATAGGGCGTGTAGGTGGGCTTATTTGCCTGGGACGGAGGGTCTGCCCCTAGGAGGAGAAGCTTTGCGAGCAGAACAACACAGCATGAGAAGAGGAGAAAATAACTTATGTTTTTTGATCTCCTGACCATTTTTCATGGTGACTACTGTCCGCTGATCTTCTACTTCCCTCTCCCAGATTTTGCAGTCAAGCTCCTAATTGGCTTCACAATCATGCTAAAGAAAGAAATAGACATCAAACGAACAAATGATAACCCACTTCAAGCAGATGATCAAGAAGCCCACATTCATGGAGGTAACAGAAATCTATAACGGCGATCCTTCTGTGCATCATTAACATGGAAACCCCGGGGTTTCCTTCCAAAACCAAGTGCTGTCCACACTACGTAAGAACCTCAAATCGGAGACACACATCAGAGACGTGCGCAAAGACGACCATCTCCGATATGGAAAAACGAGACGTGACTGCATCAGCAAGGATCAAAGCTGGCTCGATTGAGGGTAAAAGGAGACGACCTACTATAAGGCGCGTCTCAGATAAGATAATAAACGAGATGCGCCCGTTTCTCTGACAAAAGAGAGATGCACCCGTTTCTCTAACAAAAGTGAGACGCGTCTGCCTAAAGCGCGACTCCTATCATGAAAAAAAGGAGACAGGCGTTTTTTGGAGACCGTCTCCTTTTATCATGGAAGTGGGCCCGTCTTCTATGCCCACCGATCGATCGTGTCTCCTTTTATTATGGAAGCAGACACGTCTTCCATTCTCACTATAAAGAGACGTGCGTTACAAATGATTGTCTCTATTTCGTATGCCCTTATACGAGCTCCCAGTTGTGGCAGAAAAGAGGGTGCCAGATCTACCTTGTTCTAATCGTTTATTTCCTTCTTTGAAGGTGCCCTTCTAAAAATTTTGCGGTGATTATCAGTGGCCCTTAAAATAAAGGGTTAGTGCTCTTCTCCTCCCCCGCTCCTACATTTTACCCCTTTAGATCTTGACTATCAGTGACTTCGAATTTCTTTGATTTAGCTCTTCTTTTCTGTATGTAGATGTCGTCAGATCGAAGTTGGATGTATGGGCTGCGCCTTTGCAATGAGTATATCAAAGGGCTACGTAGATGCATTTATCGATTTCGTGAAGAAAGACATGCTGGATAACATTAGAGGGAATATTTGTTGTCCTTGCAAGAATTGCGAGAATGAGAAGAGATATCACACAAATGATGTGTTGAGGTCACATTTGATCACGCATGGATTCATGATGGATTATCGATATTGGAACAAACATGGGGAGGAGGGAGTGAATGAAGCAGAGATGATAGATTCATATATGGAGAGGGAGATCCCTACAAGTATCGAAGATCACTACGACGATGTGAATAAGCTAGATATATTATGGTTCAGCAATGATGACATTGAGTTTCAGGTGCATAACATAGAGGAGATGGTACGCAATATCAAGAGACATGCATGACAACGATGATTAGTATAGTAATGATGAACTTGCAAAGTACATGAAGATGGTCAAATACTTGAAGAAGCCATTTATCATGGTTGTGCGGCTCAGTACACGAGACAATTTGCAATGGTAAAACTTTTCCAGTTGAACGCGAGCTGCGGGTGAAGTGATTGTAGTTTTAAGAAATTGTTGACGCTCCTTAAGGACATGTTAGTCCAAGACAAAAAAATCCCTAAGACAGTTTATGAGGCAAAACAGATAATATGTCCACTGAGTATGGAAGTGCAGAAAATCCACACGTGCAAGAATCTTTGCATTCTATATTGTGAATCTGAGTAGGGAACTCGAGAAATGCCCTATTTGTGGACTCAATCGATTCAATCATAGGAAAGACGATGGTACATGATGACGAGAACTGCAATAGAAACAGAAGAAAAAGAGGGCCTAAAAAGGTGTTCTGCTACTTTCCTATCATTCCTCGTTTGAAGCGTTGGTTTGCAAACGAGAAGGAGTTAGAATTGTTGCAATGACACAAAGAGAAGCATAAGCATGATGCTAGAATGATAAGACATCCTGCTGATGCCACACAGTGACAAAATATTGACTCATGAAATCCTGAATCTGCCATTTATCTGAAGAATATTAGGATCGCAATGAGCACCCATAGCATGAATACTTTTTTCAACAATAGAACTGTGACACCCGGTTCCGAATATGAACCAAGCGTAACGCATATGTGTGCCCAGGATGTTCAACTCACATACACGAGTGATTCACAAATGATAAACAGAATTTAACCACGTCTTAACTAATAAATAAGTACTTTATTACAATAATCCAATAGTTCACGAATGATAAAACTCTAAATAATTGCAGCAGAAAATAAACTAAACAGCACGACTCCAATCCACAGGCAATTGACGGCGGTACGCAACCTAGTACTCCACGTGATCCTCAGGGTACTCCCAATTGTCTCCAGTAGCTGTTGGGGGGGGGGGGGTTGCAAGGGTGAGTACATGTCGTACTCAGCAAGTGTGGAAAGTATGACATGTGGCTAATTCAAATGACGAATGTAATAATGGCTAAGTGCTGAAAAGTACAATAAAACATTTGAAAAGCATTATACTATGTCTATGTGAAACAATCCCATCATAACCATCATATTAGCAAAATGTAAACCATATCCAATTATTACCAACATCAC